>JAJMAQ010000005.1:0-502293 GCA_030564945.1 Saturnispora ahearnii | reverse complement strand
ATGAATTAACAATATTCTTTTTTAATTTCAGTTAACAAGTTGATGTCAAATTAAATGCAGACTCAACTAATAATTTTAGATAAGTATTACTAATCTACTAAAACTATTAATATCTTAACATTCTAATCTAGATATAGATTCATTATTTCATCAATAAAAAGAGGTTTACTCTTCCTCTACTTTTATTATTTTTATAACTTATTTTAAATTGACTTAGATATAGGATTTTACAAATGATAGATTTGTGTTATAGAATTTCGTGAAAACTCCACTGAAATATTCATCATAGTCTTTTCTCGTATCAAATGGAGGGATGGCCGAGTGGTCTAAGGCGGTAGACTTAAGATCTACTGGGATATCTCCCGCGCGGGTTCGAACCCCGCTTCCTTCATCATTTTTTAACTCCAAACCTGGATTTTAAGCCTTTAGTTTATTGAGGTTGAATTGTAATAATTCTAGCTTCAATAGCTATATTTAAAATTTTCTCATTCAATCGCAAAGGGTATATGGATAGGGGTTACGAAAGTTGGAGTAATATTTCTTTAAATATTACTTCGCCCTAATGGCTGATGAAGAATATCGCAGATTCTTAGCTGTAAATAAATATTGATTCTTTTAATGAGGAAAGTGGCCCCTTTATCAATATTTACAGAATCTATTAGATATCCGCCTGAAGTATTTCAGCTGAGCAAGCCAGATTTCATAAGATCATATTGTTTTTCACAACATCTACCGTTGATTTGAAATAATATTTTTGTTTTTTGCTTGCTTACATTTATGAAAAAACTTTATGCTGAAAGATATTTTAGGATCGGTACTACAAATAGTATACTTTAAGCTCAAAAAATGAACAAAGACAATAAATTGCATGGTTTGTCTCTACTGAATTTTAAATTTTTATTATTAATCAAGATTATTAATATGCATTTCAACTTCTCCAATAAATCAATATGTTATATTTTTAAAATAGAATAATAGAATAAGCTTAAGTATTTATCTAACTTTGTTAAACTGTAATCGGAATAGGATTTATTTTTGTTACGAATAAAATTATTTTCAGTTCTAAAATTATTAAATGGATATCTCTCGGAGTTAACGGTTGATATATATGTCCTTCTCAATATTAAGGGGGGGGGGGGGGTGTATCCTCCATTCTTCTATTAATATTACCCAGATGTTGTTAACATTTAGTAAAGATATCATCAAATATGAATCCAAAAACATCTTAATTTATACAATTCAACATATAATAGATATACCCATTGATAACGCTACTATAATACATTCATCAGAAAATGCTGATTCATTATTGATAATAAGTAATGTTTAGTCCAGATATATCTTTTGCAATCGTTATCTCCAAATATATCTCAAATGCTCGGAAATCAAACATTTGAAACTTGGTAGAGTGCTTTAAGATATATTTCAGACAATTCTAAACTTGATATTACAATTAAGAAGGTCTCTGAAGTAAGTACTGCGATGCGTATTGAGCTAGTGATAAAGTAGACAGAAAATCTACCATTGGTTATGTATCCACGCTGCCTGGAGGCCCTATCACTTGGAGGTCTTAGAAACAAGTCACAGTTGACTGTCTACTGCCGTAGCCAAATACATGCGTATCAATGAGAGCATTAAAGTGTTACTGCGGTTAAATTAACCATTAAATTCCACTGGTTTTAAAATTAAATCATTTCCAATTATCTTTGAGGATAATGAAGGATGAAAAAATCATTAGTTGAGAATCCGGTATATCACTACAAAAGAGAAACACATATATTTGCTACTATTTAATTAGGGATCACTTTGATAGAGGCTTCGCCATTGAATCAATACGTGTTGGACACATAGTTGCTGATATATTTACAAAACAGTTAGGTAGTATTAAGTTGAAAAGTTTGAACAATGGCATGATATTATCGAATACTGCTCGATTCTATTCTATTCCTTTGAACTCATTTATTTCTTATCTTAATATGATCATCCGACTGGGAGGGGAATGTTCATATCTACCTACATCTCTAAATAAAATTCACTATCATAAATTCCAAATTTAAATTAATCACCATAAAAATCACCAAATCATTAAAATCACATAATAATTGAAATGACAAAGATAAATTTAGAACTCTCATGTGAGAGGTTAAAGTAGACACATGCCTTAGTCTTCTTAGGCTATAATCATACAACAAAAACCCTCTTTAGCTCAGTTGGAAGAGCACAAGACTGTAATGTAATTAGAAATCTTGGGGTCTCCGGTTCGATCCCGGAAGGAGGGAACTTAACTTTTTTTATAACTTCTTAAAAGTTAAATTTAATTTTTTAATATTTGCTTTAACAGTAATTGGTCAAATTAAGTGCAAACCACCATCATTAAATCTAGATAAGAATTATTGATAAAATTTACTTTAATTATGGTCTGATAAGAAATTAATTATTTACATTGTTTCATGATGAAGCTCTATTTTAAGAAACAGATTTTCATACCCGGACTAACAATAAAATATATTCTTTTAAAAATTAAATATCTAGGTGTGGCCTTATATTTGATTACAAATTCACTAATATCTTAACATTCTAATATTATCTTCAATATTTTTTCTATAAAAGGACGTCTACTTCACCTCTACTTTTGTTATTCTTTATGACTTCTTAAATCATGCAGATATAGGTTTTGACATAATTTTAATTAGGAAATAATTTAGTATATGATATATTGCTATTATCTATTTTCTATTTTATAAATGATCTGTAAAGTATTAAATAAACTTTCTGTCTCATGTGATTTTTCTTCTTTAAGCTTTAACAAAATAACACCAGTGATTTCTAATAAGAAACAGGTTCATTGACCGGTTTCATTAATTTATTATATTAATATAATTTTGTGTAGAAGTATGAATACTTTTCCCCCCTTCTTTATTCTACTATTTAACTTCTTTTACCATTCACGTACAGATATTCATAAATTTTGCAATAAATATTGTAGTGGAGATCAAAGTATAGAGTAAAGGATTACATGAAAATTGGAGTTTACTATCACCATATGAAACAGATAAATTTATTATAACTTTTGCAATTATTTTACTCTAGAAAGTGTCAATAACAGGTTGTAGTACAACCTCAAATATATACGATCAATATTAGCTCTATTTCTATAGAGATTTTTATTATTTATCTTGTAAGTGGAGGTTACATGAAAAGTAGGGGGACTAGAATATTTTTAGGGCTATGATGTAATGCTAATCCTGTGACAACGCTCTATATGGGAAAACGCATGGCTTTGATCTATGGAGATCAGTGCATATTCCAGATTGAGTTTGGAACCAGCCACGTTAAAATTTAAACCCGCCACTGTAAAAAACTCTGCAATGATTCGCATTGCTCATGATAATTTGTTTACATTTTTTGTTTACTTTTCAAACTGCTGCTGGTTGTTGTTTCAGATCAGGCAAAGTATAAATTGTGATCTTGATCCCCTTATGCAATATGAAGAAGTATATTATAGACTCTAACAAATCTATTCTTTACTTTCTTAACTTAATTAAATGAAACTTCTTTCCATTTTACCAGTTATTTCATTAGCTGTTGCTGCTTATATCCCTGGTGACAATTATTCAACTTTCACTCCTACTGAAGGCTTATTACCTGGTGCTTCTACTGATTACACTACAACTTTTGGTATTGCCGTTAATCCAATTGCTACTGGTACTACTGATGCTGAAGCCCCTCATCAAGTTGATGCAGTTGTGACTCAAATTGGTGATGGTCAAATGCAAGCTCCTACTGCCACTCACCCTATCACTATCGCCCATATTGTTACTCAAATTGGGGATGGTCAGCTTCAAGCTACAACTTATACTCCAACAACTTTAAAAACTATGTTTGTCACACAAATTGGTGATGGTCAAATCCAAGGCCAAGGAAAGGTTAATGCTGATGCCGCTGATGCTGCTGGTGCTGCTGGTGCCGCTGATGCTGCTGATGCTGCTGGTGCCGCTGATGCTGCTGGTGCTGCTGGTGCCGCTGATGACATTACTACTACTTTAACTATTACTCCAACTCACACAGTTCATGAAACTATTACATCTGCAACTTATCAAACTCTTCCAGCTGAAACTGTCACTGTTAATAAGAGATCCCAAATTGAATTTTTCGTTGAAAAACGTGATGTTGACGTCGCCTGTGCCAATGATAGTGCTCTTTCAATGACTTTAGAAGGCTCCGTTTTGAGAGATGCAAAGGGTAGATTTGGTTCTATTGTTTCTAACAGGCAATTCCAATTTGACGGTCCAACTCCTCAAGCCGATGCTATTTATACTGCAGGTTGGTCTATTGTTGGTGGTAAGTTGGCTCTTGGTAACAGTACTACATTCTACCAATGTCTCTCCGGTAACTTCTACAATCTATATGATGAATATATCGCGGAACAATGTGTCCCAGTTGAATTAGATATTGTTAACATCATTAACTGTTAATAATATCGACTCAAGGATACAAAAACTACTTTTCTTCAATTTATTTTCTATTACTGAAAACTATATTATGGGTCAGTTTTATTACAGTTATTACCAACATTTATCACAGCAAAAAGAAATCATGCATCATTTGAGCAACTAGAGTTGTCAGCGACGTGATTTTCTACCTTCAATAACTTTTGTTAATTATTACTAGACTTTTTTCTTTATCTTTGATTTATATCGAAACTTTTTATTTGTATTTATAAAATTTAACTTAGTTAAATACGTTTATGATCTTTCTCTCTATCTTCTCTTCCCTTTCCCCTTAGCAACTTTCTTATTGGTTAATTTATGAACTCTCTTATGGTCATTTTCAGCTCTATCTTTACCGGTCTTTTTATAACTTCTACCAATATCTTCTAAGGCTTCTTCTCTCTTTCTCTTTTTACTATTGATTTTCTTGGTTTGACCCATGATTTCATGAACTCTATTTTTATCAGCTTTCTTTTCCTTTTCACTCATGAACCATGTTCTCTTTGGTCGACTTTCAATTTCATTTCTATATCTCAATAAATTTTCACCCTTCTTTAATTCCATTTCAGCAGCAATGACTTCTCTTTCTTGCTTTTCTTCTTCAATAACTTCAAGAACAGTATCCTTTTTACTAATAACGATATCATTAACTCTTTCGATTTCCTTCCAGTCAACATTACGACCAACTGCCTTACCCTTTTTAGTTTCTTCCACATTTTTAATAACCTCCTTAACAATTGCACGTTCCTTCTTAGCTTCACCAACAAATGAAACCGATAAACCTTCTCTACCAGCTCTTGCAGTTCTACCAACTCTATGTAAATAAATTTCATGTGTCTTTGGCATATCAAAATTGATAACAACTTCAATTTTTGGAATATCTAAACCTCTAGCGGCTAAATCTGTACAAATTAAAACAGGAACTGTAAGTGATTTAAAATCAGAAACTGCTTGTAATCTTTGTTCTTGTGTTAACCCACCATGTAATTCAACAACTCGTAAACCTAATAAACCCATAGAAATTCTTAACTTGTGGCACATATCCTTAGTACTGACGAAAACAATAACTCTTTGCTTCGAATCAAATCTTGCTAAGATACTATATAATAAGGCAGGTTTCATTGTTTCCTTCTTTCTAATACGAACGAATTCTTGAGCTAAACCACCAGCCGCTGTTTTTGGAGGATCAATCATAATTCTAACAGGTTTCTTCAAAGACCAAGAAATCAATTGTTTGATATTTGAATTCATAGTAGCAGAAAACAACATGGTTTGTCTCTTAGTTGGTAACAAAGAAACAATTTCCTCCATTTCCTTTTCAAAACCTTCTTCCAACATTCTATCAGCTTCATCCATAATAACAATTTCAACGTCCTCAACAGAGAAAGAAGGTGAATTTCTAATATGATCGATCAATCTACCGGGTGTGGCAACGACAACATCTGGTCTTTGTTTTAATTCTTGTTCTTGTTGTCTTAAGTTTAAACCACCAACAGCTAAACCAAATGTTAAACCATTAACATATTGGCCCAATTTTCTACCAACATCAGCAACTTGAATAGCTAATTCTCTTGTTGGAGTTAAAATAATGACTCTAGTTTTCGCAATTTTAGTTGGTTTGTAAATTAATCTTTCAATAACAGGGATAATATATGCAGCAGTTTTACCAGAACCAGTGACGGCACCTGCAACAATATCCTTACCCAAAAGAGCAATTGGAATGGATGCCGATTGAATTGGGGAAGGTTTTGAGTAGTTCATAGCCATAAGTGATTTTAAAATCGGTCTTGAAAGGTTTAAAGTTTGAAATGAGGAATGAACAGCAGCATTTGATGATCCATTTTGTTCATAATACTCAGCAATAGCAGCAGCAGAATCAACTTCCTTTTCTTCAAGTTCAACATCATCATCATCAGAAAGATATCTTTGTTCATCTTGCTCTTCTTCATTTTGGTCTTGATTTTCTTCACCTTGATCTTCTTCTTCATCATCTTCTTGATCCTGATCATTTGTGTTAGCACCCATACCAAAACCATCCATAGCCAATTCATCATCATCATCATCAGCTTGATCTTCTTCTTCTTCTTCTTCTTCCTCTTCTTCTTCTTCTTCCTCTTCTTCAATTTGATCTAATTCTTCATCATTATTTAGTTTCACCCGACCACTAAGACCACCCTTTCTTTTAATAATACTTTCCAAATCAACATCCCTTTTTTTCAATCGTTGATTTTCATCCTTTTCAATCTTGAAATCCCAACCATCAAAACTTTGTTGATTCGATAAATCATCAACTGCAAAGATGAAATCTGGGTTAAGATCCTTTGATTGTTTATCATTTTTAATTTCTTCATCTTCACTATCTAAATTAGGGACATCATCTTCTGAATCAGAAATAGTTCCAATAAAATCTTCAATCTTCTTAGCCATCTCTTATCCCTTGATAACTTAAAATTAGAAGTAAAAGGGTTAAGAATTAGATTCTACACTTTTGTTAGGCAAGAAAATTTTTTTTTTCATTAAAATTTTTTTAAAAAATAATAAATGTTTAACTGCGCCACAAATAAAGCGATACTGCGCCACAATATATTTGACTACTTAAAAGATAATGGAAATCAATATTACTACAAAAGAAGAAAAGATAATACAAAAAGGAATATCTATGACGTTTATCAAACAATATTTTAATTCAAATGTAATGGAAGTTCGTATTAAGTGTTGAAAAATCCCAATTTTGAGCATTATTCATAGGTTCTGGATCTGAATCTACAGATAGCAATTGAGTTCTAGTTGCTATATTTTTTAATTGATTAATTTGAATTTGAACTTCTTCATTGATATTCGTATCACTTAATAACATGTTTAATCCATCAACCCAAATATCTCTCAATTGATTGGTGTTGACATAAAATGAAAATACACCTTTATCAAATAAAATATTAATTCTATTTACCATCATTCTTTGTGATGTAATTGTTATAAGACCAGATGGATTTTTATCAACTGTTAATTCTTCATTATAAACTCTTGATATATTTTTAAAATCAATTTTAATGCCATCTTTATCAATATTTGGAGTTGAAGTAACCGTTGCAGTTCCTGGATATTTCGAATGGCCTAACCTCTTTGGGAATTCTTTATAAATAATCGATTGAGAGTTTGATGCAAGTGATATAAAGATCCAATTTTTATTATAGTTTTGATGTTTAAGTGGATGCTCTGCATAAACCCAACAACCTTTACTTAGTTCCATAAATCTTTCATCTTTAACAAATGAAACAACTTCATTATGAATCATTTCTTTGAACTCATTTATTTGTCCACTCCTATTTAAAAGATTATCATTACGAATTTGGTTTAATTGTAACCTTTTCAATTCCTCATATTTGAAATTTGATACATCGTCTAGTAATACAGCAATACTTTCGTTTGCATCACATGTTATTAATTGAGTAGACATCCAATCAATAACAAATTTAATAAGTTTTAAAACAATTTTATCATCACCATCATTGATTGTAGCACCACTGAATAACCAAGAACGAGCAGAAACGTTTAATAACGCATACCATAAACTTGTATTCCATATTGAAAAAATTGATTTAAATTGAGATTCATTTTGAATTAAATCACTTAATTCTGAAATAAATTGCAGTAATGGGAATGGTTCTGCCATACTGCATTCTACTAAAGTTTTAAAAAGTGCTTTTTTTGGATTTGAGAGAGTACCAATGATAACTAAAATATGTAATAATTTACAATGAGATTTATCATTTGAGTCCAAACTAATTCCAACGTCCCTTGATAACTGCGTACATTCAATCCAATAAGGAGAAGCAAGTGTAACCTTTTTATGCTTTAACCAAGTTGAGACTAAATCCATACTACCTGGTAGACCAGTCATTGATTCTATTTCATCAACTCCATTTGAGGAGCAAAGTGAACCAAAGAAATCATTAATGTACAGACTTCTAAGGAAGTTAAATAGCCATTTTTCTTCATCAAGAAATATATTATTATCATTTGAGACACTAGTAATTGATTCTACAATACGATAAAGCACCTTGGCAACAAAATCAACGATATTTAGATTCATTCTTGTATCAGACTGTGAAATGGTCTTTGTTAACTTGGATAATAATATATCACTATTACCATGCTTTTCAGATAAGGTTTTTAGAAGTGGATTAAACATACCCCTAGTTCTTGTATTTGGTAAAACACCTGCTAAGTAAGTTAACCAAATTCTTAAAATGGCTCTGGTAACACCGTTTGCTAGATCAAAATCTTTTATCAAATCAAGTAACTTTTTCATAAACTCGATATCAAATAAATTAAAAATCGTATCTGATTTTGGAACAAAGTCAAGTACCTTCGTCAAAACCAAAATGTTATTAAGATCTAGTGATTTCATTGTACCAAGTTTAAGTGCCTGAATATAATCAATTGCTAATTGTTCAGAGATCTTTCGATCTGGCGATAAACTTTTCAGTTGTTTTGATATGGTACTATAGTCAATGCTAATTGACATTCTCTTAGAATTTCTCTACTTTGTTGATACGATAAAAAGGAAAGAGATTAAGTTTCATAGAAGTTTAAAATACGGGAGCTCACTTTCAGCATATATTTTGGATGGGAAAATTTTGCTCATTATTATTTTTTTCTTAAAGGATTTTCTAAGAAAGATTAACAATTATTTGTTATTATCTTACTTTGGCGAAAAGACAACGACGGGGAAATTGCTATTTGAAAAGGTAATAAAAATCTCACCTCACGCTATTATATATATATATACACACAAATAAATTAACATTATTATTCTACAATTTAGTTCTTCCTTTTTTTTTTATTTTTGTTCTTCTTCTTTAATTTGGCCTTCTGCTGGGTACCTATACTGGTGCTATTAATGGTACCATTAATTCCAGCCTCTTGGGTCCCAACTACAGAGTGTTCACTAATGGTACCCACAATTAAATCTTTATTTGATTGTGAATTATTAGCAGGAATATCAACGTCAATTTTGCGTTCTTCAATAGCTTCGTTTTCAACGTTTACAATACTCTCACTTGTATTCGCTTGAATATCGGAACAAGTTTCATTTTGTGAATTGGCCATTTGAATATCCTTGTTAATTTCGCCTTCTTCTTTAATCACTGACTTACAAACCTCATCAATGCTAACTCCATTAGTTGCTAGACCTGTACCAATATCGGTTGACTGGTTTAAATCAGTCAAGTCAATAGTTAAAGTAGTGCTTTCAACCGCCTTAATAGATTCGTTCGAATTATGAGGTAACTCAATAGTTTCAGTCGATCGTTGAAGATCCTCTGATGATTCGTTTGATTCTTGTGATTGTTTGTTAACTTCAGTTATATTGTTAACAGGTTCAAATTTTTCAACTTGATCATGCATTTCGGTTAGTTTCTTCAAATCATTAGAGTTAATAGTAGCTTCACTTGCTTCATTTGTTTCTTCAGAGTGATTACTTTCAGGCGATTCCTTACCATCATTAAGTTCTTCTTCTAAATCCTTTGATTCAGCATTCATAGAAACTTCTATGATTTCAATACGTTCACTTGATTCCTTAAAACCAGAGTCGTTTATAGACTCTTTAGACTCAACACTTTCCCCAACTTTTTTTAAATCAATTTGCTGATCAACAGTATGATTTGAGTTAGTTAAGCTCGCAACTGAACTAGATATTTCTTCTTCTACGTCATTTTGTTCGACGTCATTTTCCTTAACATTATTAACATTAGTAACATTATTATTACTATCCTTTGATTCAATCCTATTAATGGTACTATTACCACCAACTAAAACCCATAATCGTTGACCAACACCAGATTCACCAACAACATCATGTAATTTGTCAATAAAATATTTAACATCATTTTGATATTTTATTCTATTTGAATCATTAATATTTTTCATAAAAAAAGAACTCAATACTTCTTCATAATCTAAGAAAATTCTAGACATTAACATCTGATATTCCATATCTGGGAAATATCTATGAATCGATTTTGCAATTGATAAAATCTTTTTAATAATTTCTTCCATATAATTATCATTCGTAATCAATCGTATAATTACGTCATGCATAATTGAAACTAATTTTTCGTAGTAAGCAATCAACTGATCATTAAATTTAATTTTAATAGAATCAAATTTTCGTTCTGATGTCAATCTCAGTAATTTATAACAAATTTGCGACCAAAATCTGCAAACTTCTGCAGCTAGCGCCACAACTCTAGTAGTAATATGTTTCAAACCAGCAGTTTTGATTGCTTCAGTTCCTAAAACAGATGATAAGATTGTATCGTTAATTGAATTCAATGTATCAGGAAGATACGATTGTATAATTTGAGGAGAATGAGGGTAAACAAAATGAAGAATCAAATAGGATTTGACAACATGGAGCAAGTTATTTGTTGAAGGGGGTAAAATAAACGATTGCTCATTTAAAAGTAAAGTTTTCTTTATTTGAACAGATTCAGATTCAGATTCAGATTCAGGATTGGATCCAATATCATTGATAAAATTTAAATTGAAAGGCTTTACCCAATTTATTAATTCAAGTTGATTTGAAGTTATCTCATCTATGATTAATTGTAAACCAGATGGCAAACCTTCATCTTTCCAAAGTTCTCTTTGAATTGAAAATTGGCATAGAGACTTTGAAGATTTATGAAATTCTAACAGAAATAATTTTAATTGATTATCAAGTATTTGACAAAGCTGTAAATCTTGAACTAACCCATTAGAAACCAATTCAGATTCTTTTAAAATTAACGTTGCTAATTTATGGAACCTTAAGAAATAAGGTAAAGATAATTTAATTGATTGTAATTCTCTTAATTTGAAAGCCTTTGACATTCTACGAATGATATAATTAATTGCTGTTGTTATTGAAGGGGAAATATCAAGGTATTGACCTGTTGAGCTTGAAGATAAAGATAAAAATAATGATTTTAAGGAATTTAACAAACGACTTGAATGGGAAAAGTTGGCAATAAAATTTATTAATTTATCTTGAAATTCTAAAGGAGTTAATGAAGAAATTTGTTCATCTTGGGCGAAATGAGTTTTATAAATTGATCTAAAATGAGAAATGATCGATTCATGAAGCAATTTAAAAGCATATGGTAATTGATCGCACATGTCTAATTTTGAAATTAAATTTGATAAATCAATTTGAATTTTTGAATCAATGATTGGATTTTGGGATTTTTTATTAATAATATTTTGAAAAGTAGAATAAGAATCAAATTCTAAATGAAGTAAATCTCTTAAGATGATTTCAATCATTAAATTAGCATAACCGTGTCCAATTTTTATTAGTAAGGAATTCAATGAATTTGAAGTTACAGTGATTGCATTAGATTTTGGTAAATCATTCAATAACGGTTTTGTTGAAATTACGAGATCTAAGGCAGTATCTAATTGAGTATCATTAATAGCTGATTTAATTGATTTCATTGACTTCGATATTGATATCAAATGTAATTGAGCTAGCTGCAACTTTGTTATATTTGATCTCTTAATTAATAAATCAATCAAAGAAGTTGGATTAGTGTTTGATAAAGAATCTAATGATTTAGTTAGAGTTGATAGTCTATTTAACAAATCTTTTGACTTAGTATGAATTGATTTAATATCATCAATTGTTGAAGCTAAAAGAGGAGCCTTTTGAGACAATTCACTAGTCAAATGGCATTCAATGGTATCTAAACATTCTGCAATGTCACTTATTGAAGCTAATTGAAAAGTTCTTGGATTATTTAAAGCAAAGGAGGGATCAAAAAAGATTTGAGGAACAGATTCTAAAGGTTGAATAATTTCTTCATTTGTTTTAGAATCATTGAGCTTAGAATGATCATAATCAAAGAAATCATTAGATAATGTTGACATGTAAGCGTTTATGGAAGTTGGTACGCAAATGGGTGTTTTCGAAAGAGTTGTTTGAGGAATATCTCTTGGAGAAGGACCCTTAGCCTGAATGGCAACGGCTGATGAGTTTAAACTAAGTAACATCCCCAAGGGAAGGTAACAATCGGGTGTTTGATACAGGAATAAGAAAGCAAGTGTATGTACTTATGCTTGTTACTAAAGCTCATTTCACTCTTTTTTTTGCCACCGAAGATGTTTGGCCCGTTGCTTACGTAATCACTGACGTCGCATTTTGAAAAATTTTTTTTCAATTTCTTTTCTTCTTTCAGCTACAAAGAAGTGATTTCATATAAGAGAAAGACAAAATGAAGATTTCTCTATTACCATCATCTACTACAACTTCCGCTGCCTTTAGAATTGAAGAAGAAGACCATACTTTGGGTAATGCTCTTCGACACACCATTTTATTAAACCCAGAAGTGGATTTTTGTGGTTATTCAATTCCACATCCTTCTGAAGCTGTGTTACATTTAAGAATTCAAACTTCTAATAATACCACTGCTGAAGCTGCCTTAAAGAGAGGTTTAGATGATCTAATTGCCATGTGTACCACTATTGAGGATTCCTTCTCCAATGCCATCTAATTTAATGTAATTTATTATATACCGAGCTATATATTATCTATCATCATCTCTTTTATATGTATATCTCTTCTATTTCTTTAAAAATATTAAAAAAAAGCGATTACGTAATAAACCACCGTATTACGTAATAACAAATGCGGTGTTTAGCTGAGCATTTTTTGCGGCACTAAGAAAACAATTAAAAAAAGAAACGATGAAAAAAAAAATAAAAAAAATTTTCATTTATAAAAAATTTTAATTTTTTTTTAACGAGTTTTACTTAACTTCTTTCTTTAATACAAAGTCTTTCTTTAGATTATAAAGTTACTTGTATCCCATATTTTTTTGATTACTTCATATTCAATTACATCCTTAATTAATACACTAGAAAATTAAAATTATAGAAACAATGTACGGTGGAAGAAATAATAACAACCGTAATGGTGGTGGTAACTTTAACAGAAATAACAGAGGTTCATTTTCAAGAGAAGATAGAGAATTAGGTTCTTCTTTAAAGAAGCAACATTGGGATATTGCCCAATTACCAAAATTTGAAAAGAACTTTTACAAAGAAGATGCTCGTGTTTCTGAAAGATCTGATTCTGATATCCTTCAATTTAGAAATGATAATGAAATGACTATTCAAGGTAAGGATATCCCACGTCCAATTACTTCCTTTGATGAAGCTGGTTTTCCAGATTACGTCTTAAAAGAAGTTTTGGAAGAAGGTTTTGAAAAGCCAACTGGTATTCAATGTCAAGGTTGGCCAATGGCTTTAAGTGGTAGAGACATGGTTGGTATTGCGGCTACTGGTTCTGGTAAAACCCTTTCTTATTGTTTACCAGCCATTGTTCATATTAATGCTCAACCTCTTTTAAAACCCGGCGATGGTCCTGTTGTCCTTGTATTAGCTCCAACTAGAGAACTTGCCGTTCAAATTCAAATGGAATGTTCTAAATTCGGTAAATCTTCTAGAATCAGAAATACTTGTGTTTATGGTGGTGTTCCTCGTGGTCAACAGATTAGAGATCTTGCTAGAGGTGTTGAAATTGTCATTGCTACCCCAGGTAGATTATTAGATATGTTAGAATCTGGTAAAACTAACCTTCGTAGAGTTACTTATTTGGTCTTAGATGAAGCTGATAGAATGCTTGATATGGGTTTTGAACCTCAAATTAGAAAAATTGTTGATCAAATTAGACCTGATAGACAAACTCTTATGTGGTCCGCAACTTGGCCAAAATCTGTTCAAAGATTAGTTAGAGATTACCTTGATGATTACATTCAAGTTAACGTTGGTTCATTAGAATTATCTGCTTCTCATAACATTAAACAAATTGTTGATGTCGTTTCTGAATTCGAAAAGAGAGATAAAATTGGTAAGTATATTGAAAGTCAAATGAATGAACAACAAGATGCTAAAATTATTATCTTTGCTTCAACTAAGAGAACTTGTGATGAATTAACTTCTTACTTAAGAGAAGAAGGTTGGCCTGCATTAGCTATCCATGGTGATAAGGAACAAAGAGAAAGAGATTGGGTTCTTCAAGAATTTAGATCTGGTAAGTCACCAATTATGGTTGCTACTGATGTCGCTGCTAGAGGTATTGATGTTAAGGGTGTTTCTTGTGTGATTAATTATGATATGCCTGGTAACATTGAAGATTATGTTCATAGAATTGGTAGAACTGGTAGAGCTGGTGCTACCGGTACTGCCATTTCATTCTTTACAAAGGATAATCAAAACCAAGCTCATGATCTTATTGTTATTTTATCAGAAGCCAAGCAAGATGTTCCTCATGAATTACAAGCTTTAGACAAGAGAGGTTTCAGAAATGGTAATGGTGGTAATGGTAGATGGAGAGGTGGCAGAGGTGGTGGAAGAGGTGGTTACCGTGGTGGTAACAATAGAAACGGTTACAACAGTCAAAACAGAGCTTACGGTAACGGTTCTAACAATACTCCAATCGGTAACAGAAGATACTAGTTGCATTTGTTTTTAAAGTATTGATATTGGTATCGTAATCATTCCATTTTAGAGCTTCACTTTATCATCATTATTTTTTCTTCGTTTGTTCTCTCTATTATTTTATTAACCTTCTTTTTTTTTTAAAGTTTTGATTATTTCTTTTGCTATATACAATTCCTTTATTTAATACTTTAAAACTTTGAATTTCGTTTTTTGAAGTGTTTCTTCTTTTATAAAAAATAATATAATTTTACTTATCCTTACTTGAAGTTGTCATCCTTGGGAATTCATATTCCAGTAAATCTTTAAATTCTTCGAGAATTAATAAATCAATTGGATTATTCTTGATCCAAAGTTGCATTACTTCCCTAGTGTCCAATTCACTTGGTAATCCTTTATATGGACCAAATGGAGAAGCACCTGTTAAATTAGGATGAACTTGTCCAACTTTAACTTCATCTTTAACAATTTGTTTGATGGATTTGGTAATGTCTCCCTCTTCATTATATCTCTTATCCAACACTTCTTTATACTTCTTCATCAATGTACTGTCATCATATTGATCAACCATTATATCAAACACTTCCATACTGAATAACATTTTCCAGTATTGGTCGTTTGTCATTGGCATAAAATTATATGGTCCATACCAATAACTTCCTTGACCTTGACCTTTTAATTGAGCCATTGCTCTAGCAGCACGAATTTCAACGTATAATGGATTCTGATCTGGGTTCATATAATAACTTAATTCCTTAAAACTTGTAACCATCAATAATGATCCTGAAATCGCACATCCTGATCTATTTAGTAAACGTCGAACTTTACCAACATTAGTAGGATGTTTCCTAAACGTTCCAAGGAAAACAAGACCACCTAGAAATCCCTGAATGACAGCCAACGATCCCCTTGCTAATAATGCATCATGTGCTGGAGCCAAAGGACCCCAAATAAAGAGGTTTGGAGTGGCATACCTAAAAAACCACTTGTAAGAAGTTTGCCAAACAGAATCCGCAGGATCCTTCACCTTTCTGAACAGTAAATGATTCTTGTCATTGGAATCGATTTGTACCATATTAGCAATCACTTGGCAGATAATAAAGAAGTGTTGATCAAATGACATATTTTAAATCTCTTGACGCGCCAATATTAACTGTATTCTTCTTGAATTTACATGAAGTTAATGTGCTTCAAGGCTGTTTCCCTTGTAGCCTTTTAGTTAAAATGCTATTAATTGTTATATATATATATATATATATATATATATACAATTGCATATGCCATCGATGAAGGGTAGGCTTCATATATTTTAAATGATAATATTTTCCCTTTTATGTTTAGGTCAATTAGTTTTGTTCGCTTGGTAATGGCGTTTTAATGTATTAACAATCTTTTGGAGACGAGCTAACTGCTACTTAATTGATAATGCCAATTGAATTTTGCAAGAGTTAGATACTGAATATATATATGTCCTTGTTTCTTGTGACAATTTTCACTTTCAATTGATTAACGAAATTTAATATTCTAAATCAAGCTATTAAGGTTTAATTACGGAAAAATATGGCTATTATTGATTTAGGCGAATCCACTGATAATGAAATAGGTAGATAATATTGGGAAAAGATAGTTACTTTATTTTTTAATGGATAACCTATAATGCCAGATATATGTTTATTTCATATTCATGCTCATAGAATTACTTCAACGTTTTGTATTCCAATAAAATGCAAACACAAAGGTTAGCTCTGAAATTTTAAGGCAGTAAGAATATTAAAATGGAAGAAAACTTCTTGAACTCACCCATTAAGATTACCAAACCTTTCACCTGTATTAAACCTTTCTTCATTTTTTCTTATTTCTTGGAGTTATTTAATGTTGAAGGACAACGCATCTAATTTTTTTATAGCCTATACATTACTATAATAAAACAAGCTAGATTGAAATCGTACTATGAAGATTCGAGTTTATTATGTCTATATTGGAATCTGAGTATATATTTAACAATACATTCCAGTATGCACTTTCAGCAACAAATAAAAAATGTGCTGCATTTGAATTACTTTTACAATATTCTATGCTTCAGAAGAAAAGAGAAGGTTCTTTGACGTTCATATACTTCTAGCTAAGCACATTTTTGGAACGTTTTTCCTATGTACTATCAAAAATATTCATTTAAGTTATGTGAAATGCACTATCTAACAGTTCTGCCTATTATTTAGTTGCAAATTCACACCGGGTTTTTTGACATTGGTAATATGAGCACCAGTGTCGAAAGCAAGATTAGTATTGAAGTGTCTTGTACATGTTCTTTTTCAGTATTACTGAGGCCCCTTCCAAAACCGAAGAGGAATTGATTATTAAAAAGGCTATCAATGCGTTCCCCTGCTCTAATTTAGATGTGAAATACCATTTAAAGACTTTAAAGTTCCCAATGCTTACCGATTACAATGTTGTGGTGGCTCCAGATACATATTTGATTTGAATTTTCCTTTTGCCTCTAAATCTTTTGGTGATAGGTTCACAATTATTTAGAAATTGAGCTTTACTTCAAGTTTTTTCCGGGTTTATTTGTTTTGGCGACACTGGTTGTGTTAATGTCAACAAGCAGATGAGGGATGAGATAACTTTTCTTTAAAATTTGAAGTGGGAATACACTTTTGACTCTATGAATTTAAGAGCTAGATTTTTTTGATAAGGCTCCTCTGTTGTTTGGAATTTACTTTATGAACTGCTAATACCATGTATATTACTTATTTAAATACATAGTATGTAATGTTATTTACATCGCGCTGAGCAAATATATAGATTTAAAAGCTGTGATAAAATTTGCTAGACCTTTATTAACAAGAGTATAGAAAAAAATGAAGTTAAAGGTTTTTTTATGATTCTCCTTGTTAACAGTTTTTAAAATCTTGGAATAATGTTAATAACGAGAACATTAAGAAGGCTGAAACATACTTCAACCTCCTTAAATATTCCAGACAATGTTCCTACTGTTGCAGAAAATAATGAATGGCTTAAGGCTTTACCAAAAATCCCCCAAGATCATCAATCAACTCAAGGTATTTCCTATTCCTTTGAAGGTGAGATTCCGGGTTCCGTGTCAACAAAGGTTTCACAATATCCATTATCTTCATCACCATTTTCTAATCTAAATGCTAAGCAAAGACCAAGAGCTGAACAACCATTTTCTGATCTACGTGTTGTTCAGTTAAGATCTGGTAAAGGTGGTAATGGTACGGTTTCCTTTTTTAGAGACACGGGAATTGCTATTGGTCCACCAGATGGAGGTGATGGAGGTGATGGAGGTGATGTTTATGTAATGTCATATTCCAATTTAAGTTCTCTTCATCATTTAAAATCAAAATATTCTGCAAAGGATGGTGAAAATGGTCGAAATGCTCAATTGGATGGTAAAAAGGGTGACGATGTTATTATTAACGTGCCTGTTGGAACTACTATTAAGTGGTGTCCTGATCCGAATATATTAAGACAATGCAATCAAGATGATAGCGTTTGGGTTAAAGCTAAGAATGGTTTAATTCAGCTATTTAGAAACTCATTTGAACCTGGTGAAGGTTGGTTATTTAAGGATAAATCGAAAGAGTATCACTTAGAAAAGGATTATTTTAAAGAATTAAATGATAAGGTTACACTTTATGATCGTCAGTTAGATAAAGATGAATTAACCTTTGATACGTTCCCATTGAATGGTGTCGATTTAGAAAAACCAACAAAGGAGCCAATTTTATTATTAAAAGGTGGTAAATCAGGTTTGGGAAATATGCATTTTTTAACTACAAATGTTAGAAATCCAAGGTTTTCTAAGAAAGGAAGAAACTCCTTGGCTGAAACATTTATCTTTGAATTAAAATTATTGGCAGATTTAGGATTAGTTGGTCTCCCAAATGCTGGTAAATCAACCTTATTAAGAGCAATTTCCAATGCAACTCCAAGAGTTGGACATTGGGAATTCACTACCCTTCAACCAACTATTGGTACTATTCAATTAAGAATCGATCAACCTCCATTTACGGTTGCTGATATTCCTGGAATTGTTAAGGATGCCCAATTTAATAAGGGCCTCGGCCTTAATTTTCTTAGACATGTTGAAAGATCAGGTGGTATTGTATTTGTTATTTCACTTGGAAGCAAGGATCCAGTTAACGATTTAAATATCTTGATTGAAGAATTAGGTAATAAAAGGTTAAGGAATAAAAATGTACTTGTTGTTGCGACGAAGGCAGATTTAGAACTATCTCATGAAAGATTCAGGGATTTAAAATTATTTACAGATCAAAATGATTGGAAATTAGTTCCTTGTTGTGCTCAGAAGAGTGAAAACGTCCAAACTGTTGTTCAGTTAATGTCCGAGTGTGCTAAGCCTAAAAAGAAAACTTATTAAATACCCTAATATAATTTTACTTGTTTATAGTTTACCAATATGTAATTTTTTTGTACAATATATTACTTTTACAAAATTTTGTTTTATATATATACATTAACATTATAATCGAATATGAACGGGGGTATTAATTAAACATATTTGCTGAAGTTAACGTTTCCTTTAAAATTAGAACCTTTCCATTATCCAATTGACCCAATTGGGTCAATTGGTAGCTCAATTGTTGACAACCAGAATTAAATAAATCTTGGTACATTTTTAATCTCTGGTTAATCCAATCAATTTTCTCATTAATCCATTCAGGCGACTCAATTGCTATTGATTTTTTAATATTATCCATTTTGACAAATACCCTTCTCAAATGCATGATAAAATCATTAAAGTCCAATAGTAATTTAATTATATTGAACATCAATTCGCTAACAACTTTATTCATAAATAAACATTCGTTTAATGTTGAAGATACAAAGAAATTCAATTGGTTTTGAAAATTATTTAAATCTTTGATTTCATTTATATTATAATTTGACTCAATAACTTCGAATTTAATGTAATGACAATAAATCCGTAAAAATTCAAAGAATTTAACGTGTAAAATTCTACTTTTTCTAATCAATTGTATCACTCTCGGATTTGCGAACCCCCAAGTCCAATAGACTGAGTATCCAATTT
Organism: Saturnispora ahearnii; assembly: GCA_030564945.1. Lineage (NCBI taxonomy): Eukaryota > Fungi > Ascomycota > Pichiomycetes > Pichiales > Pichiaceae > Saturnispora > Saturnispora ahearnii. The sequence goes on along the minus strand of JAJMAQ010000005.1, from coordinate 482,244 downwards.
CTCTCCATGAATTTTCGTATCTTCTTTCAATAAAGGCTAGCAAGGTTAAATATTTGAATGTTAACCCAAGTTCATATTGTTGACTAACTGTAATTAACTCATTTATTGGGTATGGAAGAATCAATTGCAGCTTTAAGTTAGCAATATTGAATTTACTCTTACGAGTTCCAGTCAAAGACACAGGTGTTTCATTAAGAGGTTTAAACATTGACGCCAATGCATTCATTGATTGTGATTTTAAAACTTCGTCTGCATCAATTGCTTTGATATCAATTAACTTTTGTAATTCTTCTATAATGGATATATCATCAATTGTAAATGATAAAACATCATATAAAAGTGATTTTGAATAATAACAGTCTTTTAGTTTTAATAATACTTCATTATTAATAGATGACCTTTTCAAATTAAACAATGTATCATTAACTCGTTTATTTATCGGGCCCCTGATTAAATACCAATCAATAATTTCTGGAATTAGGGCATCTATATTATATTTTAATTGTAGATCTTGATATAATGTTGAATTTGCTCTTTGATAAGCTGTTGTTAGTTCAACCATCAAATCCTTTGATTTTAATGATTTAATGAAGGGAATTAATTCTTTCTGAGGTGTTGACATGATTGAAAGGTATTTGCCAGTTGAAAGTATCAACTTTTGTATATTATTTGAAGTGAATATCAAACCATCAGTTCTTAAGGCGAATTTTGTTTCATTGATTGAAATAATGCTAAACTCATTGAATGGATCTTCTATTGCTCCGTAGTTGAGCCATTTATTAAGTGACTCGATATAAGGTTTGGATACATTTTCATACAGTGATTCTAAAACCTGAGTTAGATATACATTTCCTCTACAAGCTGTTAATTGATGATCTATTATATTTAAAATTATACCACCTTTGACATTTGATAAAGGTGTTGAATCAAACATAAAATCGTTTTCATCTCTTTTAAGTGATTTAATTAAATAATCAAATTGTATATCAACAAAAACTCCTGGTTGGCTTCTTTTATTTTCTTCTTGTATTATAAGTGTTGAGATTTTATTTAGTTGATCTATTTGAATAAGATGACTTTCTAAAAGCTCAATTAATTGAATTAAATTGACATCATCACCAATTTGAGACACATCATTTACGTATTTCTCCAAATATATTCTCACGTGATAACAAAGTAACGTCATTGTTTTACCATATTTAATATTATTGAAATCATTTGTAAATTCATGTAATTGTTTATATTGATAACCTAGTTTAGTAAGATACTCAATTGATTCCCTAAACCTTAGATCTATAGCTTTACTGATAGAATATTTACCTCCGGTTCTTGAATATCGTATATATATACCTTCTTGACCAAGTAAAACGTATTTAAGATCACGAATGATTGTTTGTTCTTGTTGCCTTATTGAAGAAAGAGAATCCAATGACGCGTTTTGCAAGGTTAAATCTCCCGGAAACGCGTGTGTGGGATAACTTGGGACCTGCGAATACGTATTGAAATCTTCATCGATCTCCTTTAATACAATTTCCATCAATATATGTCGAATTTTATTGATAAATTGAAGAGTTCTAATTTGTTTATTTTTAGAGAAGCAAAAAAAATATTGAAATTGGCGCTGACGTAAGCAAGGCTGTGCAATAAAATTTTTTTTTCAAATTTTTTTAGAAGTGAAATATTTTTAGGGAATTAGAATCACAGTTTTCCTTATTTTATTAATCAATATAAGATGGTTAGAAGACAGAGAGCGGCCATTCTACCAACTAACTTTGCGTTATTACAAAATTTAGTTAGAAGAGATCCAGAATCTTATTATGAGGAGTTTCTTCAGCAATACTCACATTATGAATCATTACGTGATATCTTTTTAATGAATCCATCTACTGATGAAAGTGAAGAATTTAGTGAAATGATTAATTTCATGTCTTTTGTTTGTGGGTCATATCCAAAGGAAACAGTTAATTTTCCACAAGAAATTTCACAAATTTTAACAAACAATTATAATGAATTATCACCAAATTTAAGAGAAAAGATTGTTCAATGTCTTGTTATGCTACGTAATAAAGGTACTATTACTGCAGAATATTTAATTCAAACGTTATTCCCATTACTTTTAAATAATTCCGCTATTGGTTATCATGGTAAGGAATTAAGAAGACAAATTTATACTGCATTAGTTTCATTATTAAGAACTTGTAATACAGGTGCAAAGAACCAAAAATTGAATAAGACAACCCAAGCTTTACTTTTCAATTTGTTAGATCAAAAAGATGGTAATGGTCTTTGGGCAACTAAATTAACAAGAGAACTTTGGAGAAGAGGTGTTTGGGATGATTCACGTACTGTTGAATTAATGACCCAAGCTTGTATTCATACTAACGTTAAGGTTGTTATCTCTGGTGTTAAATTTTTTCTTGGTGCTGATAAGGAAAGAGAAGCAAATTTTGATGAAGATAGTGATGATGATGGAGTTGATGAAGAATCTATTAAACATAAAATGAAAGTTAATAAAAAGACCTCACGTCGTGGTAAAAAATTAGAATCTGCTTTAAAATCAATTAGAAAGAAAAAGAATAGCCAATCACAAACTTATTTAAATTTCTCTGCTATTCATTTATTGAGAGATCCACAACAATTTGCAGATGATTTGTTTAATAATCATTTATCTTCAAAAAATGCTCATAAATTTGATTTAGATCAAAAGATTGCCCTTATGAATTTAGTTTCAAGATTAATTGGTACCCATAAATTGACTGTTTTAGGTATTTATTCATTCTTTTTGAAATATTTGACTCCAAAACAATTAAATGTTACTCAAATTCTCGCTGCTGCTGCTCAATCAACTCATGATTTAGTTCCTCCAGAAACTATTAACGTTGTTGTTAGAAAGGTTGCTGATGAATTTGTCTCCGATGGTGTTGCTGCTGAAGTTGCATCTGCTGGTATTAATACTATTAGAGAAATCCTTGCCCGTAATCCCCAAGGTATCGAAGAGTCACTTTTACATGATTTAACTGAATATAAGGGTTCTAAGTCCAAGGCTGTTAATATGGCAGCAAAGTCATTGATTTCACTTTATAGAGAAGTTGCACCTGAAATGCTTAAGAAGGCTGATAGAGGTAAAGTTGCTACAATGGAAATCATTCATAATGAAAGAGAAGAATTGAAATACGGTATTGAAAGAGATCTTGTTCAAGGTATCCCAGGTTTGGAATTATTAGCGAAATGGAAGATGGAGCAAGGTCTTTTAGGTAAGGAAAGTGAAGAAAATTGGGAATTACCCCCATCCGCATCTGAAGACGAAGAAGAAGATGATGATATTGAAGGTGAATGGGTTGATGTTAAAGCTGGTGATAACATTAATTTAGGAGGGGATGGTGAAGAAGGTGAATTAAATGCTGATAATTTACCAAAGGAAGTTAATGGTATTAAGAAGAAATATCTTAAATATATGATTAATCAAAAGAAGAGAAAGTTGGCTAGAAATAATGCTGAAGAAGCTGGAGAAGATGGAGATTCTGATTTAGAATTATCTGAAGAAGAAGAAGAAGAAATTGGAGCAGATGGAGTTGTTACCAAGAGGCGTAAGATTGCTAAGACCAAGGCACAGTTAGCAGATGAAAAGCAAAGGGAAGAACAGCAAAATGCACTTCAGCAAACACTTACACATGTTTTAACACCAGCTGATTTTGCTAAATTAAAGGAATTGAACACTGAAGCTGGTGTTGAAAAGTTAACTGGTATGAAGTTACGTAATGAAGATGAAGTTGATTCTGGTGATTTAGTTAACGTTGATAGAAAGAGAATGTCCAAGGAAGAAAGAATGGCGTCCATTATGGAAGGTAGAGAAGATAGAGAGAAGTTTGGATCTAAACGTGGTAAGAGGGATGCACCACATTCTACTACTAATAGAGAAAAGGAAAGACAGAAGAATTTTGTTATGATGATTCATAAGAAATCTGTTCAAGGTAAAAAGAAGATGAGTTTAAGAGACAGACAAAAAGTCTTGAGAGCTCATGTTCATAGACAAAAGATGGGTAGAAATACAAACAGTGGTAAATAGTTTTTTTTAATATGTAGTCTAAGATGAATGAATATTCGATTGTTTTAAAAAAACATGACAAGTTGTTTTTATTTTTCTTGTAATTGGATTCCTACGTTTAAAATATAAACAAACTCCTTTAATTATGAACCCTACAGCATTCTTGTCCTTCATTAAGGTATAATTTACTTTGTCTATTTGCTGTTAAATACTCTGAACAGTAATATTTATTAGTTTTTTCCGCTGAGCTTTTTTGCATACCACCAATTTTATTTCACATCAGGCACTTGATTACCAAACGATGGCCACTAGTGTTTTTACTTACAAAGAAAATTCCACAGATGCCTTGATATATATTAAACACTTCCATCGTTCCCAATGGTTTTATTTAAGGTATCAGTAATAACCTAACATATAAGACTCAGCAAGTAAACATTAAAAAGAACCATACTACAGAAATGCTCAGGAAATATATCTTTATTTGGCTTTGAAATTCGTTTGATTCACAACGAAAACCTATTAATCCTAAAGAAGGCTAAACAATTATTAAGGAATATATTAAATATGTTGAAAAGAGTCAGTTTCAAGACGCAATGAAAATATGTCAATATATGAAACCATACGATAGCAGCAGTATGAATGCTGATTTGAGATACTTGAAGAGAAAATGAGCAGGTTATATAAATTTGCAAATTGTCTGCAAAGAGGAAAAAAAAAGGGAAGGTTTACGATTATGTTGCAAAGCGTTGAAAGGATATTAGAGGACAACTCAGAATGAATGCAACAAAAAGGCAAGTTATAATTTTGGTATTTAAGGAAGCAAAATAATAGAAGATTAGAAAATAATAGAATTTAACTTTACCAAAAGCTCCAGAGTTTTCACCTCCTATAATAATTAATATTAATATTCGAATATCTGTAAAGTTTATAAATTTGTATTTGAATTTAGAAAACCTTTATATTTTTACAATGCTTAGTATGTAGCAATTGAAGAACTTACCGACGCCGGAGAGTTCGATTTATGTTGAAAGTACAGTATGTGTTGTCAATATACACACAGTCAACTAAAAAAGATAGTATAATGTTTAGGATTGACTGCACAAAGCGATTATTGTAATTTTGATATATTTGATGCTGATTTGGAAGACTTAGAGGATTTAGAAGACGTTGATCTAGCCTTTTTTCTAATTAATTCTTTTTGTTTTAATAAAGTTTTACGCTCACCAAAGCCTTCTTTATCCATTGACATTCTAGCATCAACTTTTGCTGTTGTAACCAATTTCATATTTAAGTTAACGTTTTCATCATTAAGTGAATCATCTTCATATTCTTGCATTTTACGACCAACCCGCTCTTCAATAGCAATAGTTCTTTCTAAATCATATGGACTTAACACTGAAATTGAAATACCCTTACGACCAGCTCTACCCGTTCTACCAACACGATGAATAAAATCATCAGGATCTCTTGGTAAATCATAATTAACGACTAATTCAACGCTCGGGATATCTAAACCTCTACCACCTAAATCTGTTGAAACCAAGACTCTTGCAGCACCAGCACGAAATCTATGAAGAGAGTTTGTACGTTCAGATTGTTCCATCTCTGAATGTAAAGAAGTAACCCTAATACGACAATTCATTAAGACTCTTTTCATGTATTCACACGTACTTGATCTATTGACGAAAATCATTACAGTGGAATCCTTAAATTTATCGTTGGTGAGCATTGAAACCAATAAGGATTCTTTAACTGCCACTGGTGATAGAATATATTCTAGTGACAATCGCTCAGGAATAACGATATTATCAATTTTATCTAATTCATGTAAAACCACATCACCCTCTGGTTTTTTATCCTGAAGAGATCTCACAGCATCAGTAACAGTAGCAGTAAACAATAAAGTTTGTCTTTTATCAGGAGAAGGTAACTTATTGATAATAGTTGATAAGGGATCGGTGAAGGAATCTGTTAATAATCTATCAGCTTCATCAAGAACTAAAAATTTAACTCTTTTTAACCCTTTGCAATCTTGAGGATGGAGTTCGATTAAATGAGCTAATCTACCAGGAGTTGCAATGATGATATCAGGATTTTGTTTTAGTTTATTTGCTTGATCAATTATTGGTTCACCACCAATAATGACTGTTGATTTTAAATTAATATTAGACCCCATAGCAGCAAATTGATCACCTATTTGAAGTGCCAATTCTCTAGTTGGCGTTAATATGATTGCATAAATACCCATTGGATCTTCAGCCCATTTACTCAATATTGGAGCAGCAAAGCATAATGTTTTACCAGAACCGGTTGCAGCACCTCCAATGCAATCTTTACCATTAAGAATAGGGGGGATAGTTGTTGCTTGAATACGAGTAGGTGTTGTAATGGACACACCAGAAAGTGTTTCACATAACCATGTTGGTAATCCAAGCTGTTTGAATGACATTTGTTATAATTTTGATGTATTTTAAAAGAATAAAAAATGAAAAAAAAAACGGTTTTTTTCTTTAAAAATTTTTTCAACCCGTTTTTTTCCTATTTGGGGCATATGCTCAGCATATTGAATATTTCTCGTGTTGATATCATTAAAATCTACTTACTCTTAGCAATCAAATGGTACTATCCATGTCTTCTACCAAATACGGAGCAGAATACTCTTTGCGATTAAATATGCCTTTATTTTCGTCCATTTTTTCAAAATTTTTCAATTCTCAGAAAAAAAACAAAAGGAGAAATATTAATTATATGTTTAAAGATACATATAATTTCTTTACTATTTGATTAATATGTTATCACAATGTCTTATCTTTGACACCAAGGGTGTTGTAAAGTACTATTGGACACCAAATAATATGTCTGTTAATGTTATACCTATTAACGCCTTTATTTTGGATGTTTTGATCAATGAGATCAACAATGATGGAACATACATTGCTACAAATGATGTTGTTAAATATTTAAAAATTAATAAACTTTTATTTGTTTTAACTTATCCAAAGTTAGTTACTGTTAAGAATACAGAAGAATTATTAAAAAGAATTCAATTTGTTTTCGAACAAAGTGAAAATAAAAAAGATGAAATTGATTCCATTTTAAATACATTTGATTCACAATTACCTGTTGGAAGAGAGATGAGTAGCGATGATGACGACGAGGAGGAGGAGGAAGAAGATGATGATGAGGAGATAAATCGAAAGAAATCAAAGTCAATTAAAGTCAAAACTAATAAAAATGGCAAAAAGAATCGTAAATGGGGTGATCAAGGTATGTATTTTGATGATAATGAAGAAGTTGAAGATGAAGAATTAGATTTTTCTAATGATAAACCAACAACTGCAAATAACCAACAGCGGTCTGCTAATTTAGAACAGTTGGTTGGTTCAGCAAGTGACTATGGTACTACCCAAAAGGATGGGAAGTTTATCATTAAAGATTTAAGTGAAAGTGCTAATATTGAACAAACAGGAGTTGTTAGTGGATTAAAGAAGATCTGGGGTCAATATGTTGGTGGTGCCGCAATCACTTCGGAAGATTTGAAAAATGTTAAAGGCAAGGTCATTGAACAATTAGTTAAAAAGAACGTTTCAAACTCTGTTTGCGAATCAATAATGGAAGAAGTTGAATCCAGTATATTAGGCCAACGTCGAGATAAATTTACATCCTTAGAAACAATCATTAAGAATGAGATGAGTATTAAGTTGCGTAAATTATTAACACCAAATACGTCAATTAATTTGTTAAGTGAAATAGAATCTAAAAGTGATCCATATGTTATTTCAGTTGTTGGTGTTAATGGTGTTGGTAAGTCGACTAATTTATCTAAATTGGCCTTTTGGTTACTACAAAATAATTATAAAGTGTTAATTGCTGCATGTGATACTTTTAGATCAGGCGCTGTTGAACAGCTAAGAGTTCATGTCAATAATTTAAGTAAGTTATCAGATCAAAAAATTGAATTATTTGAATTAGGTTACGGTGGTAAAGATTTAGTTTCAAAGATTGCCAAGGGTGCAGTTAAATATGCCAAGGATAATCAATTTGATGTTGTTTTAATGGATACAGCTGGTCGTCGTCATAATGATACACAATTGATGGCACCATTGGCATCATTTGCAAAGGTTGCCAATCCTGACAAAATTATTATGGTTGGTGAAGCATTAGTTGGATCAGATTCTGTTATGCAAGCACGTAATTTTAATAATGCATTTGGCAAAGGTCGTACACTTGATGCGTTCATTGTTAGTAAATGTGATACAGTTGGAGGTCAATTAGGTTCGATTGTTGATTTAGTCTATGCTACAAAGGTTCCTGTTTTATTTGTTGGTGTTGGTCAAACTTATACAGATTTAAGAGTTTTAAGTGTTGAATGGGTAATTAATCAATTACTTGGTTAATTAAATATATATATGTTTTTTATATTTAATAAAAATTAAGAATAGATAATTTAGTTAGTAAATAAAAAAGAAATTTACATTGGAAGTGAGCTATATTTAGATAATAACTTGTTAATACTTCGTTTATAACATTTCACTTAAGAGAAACATATATAAATTTGAAATAGATAAATAGGTGTAGATTAAAAGTTTTTCTTAATCTATAAAAAAGGAAGGGGACAAAATGACAGGTCATAATAATAATAATAATAATAATAATAATAATAAAGGGTAAAAAAATAGAGTAATAATAGTTAATAATGTAATAAATTGTAATAATGTGAAAAATAATAATGGTTAATAGTTAATAGTATGGATTTCATTTTTCTTTTCTTTTCTCGATTATTAAATTATTAAATGAATTATTTCTTTGGTGGATGGAAAACAATCTTTCTGTGCTTAATTGGAGTCCACTTGAATTTCTTAACCCAAATAGAGACAAAGTACAAAGCAGTTGTAATAACAATAGCCTTAACACCTAATCTCTTTCTTTCATCATGTTCAGGTTCAGCAGCCCAGTTAAGGAAAGTTGAAACATCCTTTGCCATTTGAGAAGTAGTTGCAGGGGTACCATCTTCATATTCGACTAAGTCATCGAATAAAACTCTACCCATGGCAATAGCACCACCAGGGAAGTATGGGTTATAGTTAGTACCAGGTGGTAATTGAACACCAGCAGGTGGATCATCAGGGTAACCAGTTAACAATGAGAAGATGTAATCACAAGCACCATGTCTAGCCTTAACGATCAAAGAAAGGTCTGGTGGGAAAGCACCTTGGTTAGCAGCTCTGGCAGCTTCTTCATTAGCGTAAGGACCAGGAATGTAATCAGCCAACTTACCAGGTCTCTTTCTTGGATTACCTTCCTCATCAGGTTCATCATCATATTCGAATTCTTCAGCCATGATCTTTGCTTCAGTGTTAGTGTGAGAGACACCAACTAAATTTCTCCAAGCAATTCTGTCGAGGGAGTGACAAGCAGCACAAACTTCTCTGTAGACTTGGAAACCTCTTCTAATAGAACCATGATCGAATGTTTCAAACATACCGGAATGACTCCAGTCGAATTCAGGAGAATGAAGACCGTGTTCAGCAGCAGTCATAGCTTGAGCAGTTTGAGAATCTTGGTAGAGAACATAAGCTGCAGTCAAACCAGTAGCTGCAACAACAGTATTGACAACCTTTCTGGTGTTAGAAACTTCAGTCTTGGCAGCAGTAGAAAATGATTTCTAAAATATTCAAAACAAAGGTCAAATAATGTTAGTAAAATATTAACTAAATAAAACGTTTCTTTATATGTGTCCATTTTCCTCCCTTGATTCTATTTCACCTATTTATATTTTTATATATATTAGAGATCTGATTTATTTTGAAATCAATAAATTTTCAACCAATGAGAATGCAGCAAAAAAAAAGTAGTTTTCGAGATTTCACTGAGATAAATAAATAAAGAAAACAAATACAAACAAAAGGAAAGAGTCTGAACTATTGTACAAGAGACATGTGATTGAATTAAATGATTATGTGATTGTATCTTTTTTTAATTGTAAAATAAAATTTTTTTAGAGAAAAAATAAAACATAAACTTTGGAGGGTCTTTCTTAGAAATAATTTTGAAGTAATAACGATGAATAAAAGATGTATATTAAGAAAATATTGTTAAAATATAAGTACAGGCTACAATAATAAAAGAAATAATTGATTCTAAACCTTGATAAGGAGAATATGAGTTAATATAACCTTTAAAATGATCATTTGAATGCGTATATTAATAAAAAAGGGATATAGGAGAAGAAATAAGAGATATTCTGGACATATGATAAGGAAGTGAAAGAGTGTAATATGTACATACCGCACTGTGCTTGAAGGCAGAACCAAATTGAGCAAACATGTTTGTCTGTCTTTTATAATTGACGAGTGTGCAATTGAATGTGTCGATGCAGTGGAGGAAGAAATACAAAATTTGGAATTGCGCCCAATGGCATTGGTGTGAAGAGAGTGGCCAGAAAAATTTGCAGCTCAGCACGCAATTACATCAACAATCAAACATGTCTTGAAGACGGCCATAGGAAACACTGACGGTGATATACACCACACGACATTAATTTATGAATTAAATAACTTATAGTTTAAAAAACCCTGTGTTAAAAAACTTACTCCTTGCCCCCAATTGCAATCCATTTCATCTGAAATCCAATCACCATTGACCAATTGAACATTAGCAACATCTCCAATATTTTATTTATTTATTAAATGTAATCATTTTTGACCACTGCTTGCCAGTTTGGTTATTACAATAACCAAGAGCACATCCACATTCATTGGAGCATTCTTTCCATTTGTTTGCCCAACATCTATCTCAGTTATTTAAAAGCATATCCAATATATCCAGCAGCCAATCAAAATGCTTGTAACAAAGAAGAAAGCGCATCACGTGAACTGTGGCACAGCCTAAATCAGCCACATATCACGTGACACAGTTATATGTGGCTGGTGTATAATGCGCCACAGTTCACGTGATGTGTGTTTTAACGCGTCGCAAAAAAAGGTTAAACTTTTGACGCGTTTGGAAATCTTTTTTACTCTTACTATTGCTATTAGTATTATTATTATTATTGGCAGAATGAGTGCAATTAATAAAGAAGAACAGGCGTATTTGGACTTGATTGATAGAATTATCAAAGAGGGAGAGTTCAGACCAGACAGAACAGGAACGGGGACATATTCATTGTTTGCTCCACCACAATTAAGATTTTCGTTAAAAGATAATACATTACCATTATTAACAACCAAAAAGGTATTCATGAAGGGTATTTTACATGAATTACTATGGTTCATAAAAGGTTCAACAGATGCTAATTTATTAAGTTCTAAAGGGGTGAAAATTTGGGAGGGCAATGGCTCAAGAGAATATTTGGATTCGATTGGGTTAAACCATAGACGTGTTGGTGATTTAGGACCTGTTTATGGTTTCCAATGGAGACATTTTGGTGCTCAATATAAAGATTGTGATAGTGATTATGCCGGCCAGGGTGTTGATCAACTACAATCGATTATTAATACTTTGAAAACAAATCCATATGATCGTAGAATTATTTTATCTGCGTGGAATCCTCCTGCTTTTAAGGAAATGGCCTTGCCACCATGTCATGTATTTTGTCAATTTTATGTTAATTTCCCAAAGGGTAGGAAACCTGTATTAAATTGTCAAATGTATCAGAGGTCTTGTGATATAGGGTTAGGTGTCCCCTTTAATATAGCTTCTTATGCTCTTTTAACATATATGATTGCAATGGTTGTTGATATGGAACCAGGTGAATTTATTCATGTTATGGGTGATGCTCATGTTTATTCAAATCATGTTGATGCTCTGAAGGAACAACTTGCCAGAACTCCGAAAGATTTCCCAAAACTTAAAATTAATAGAAATGTCAAGGATATTGATGATTTCAAGTACGAGGATTTTGAAGTTGTTGATTACAATCCTTACGGTCCAATTAAAATGAAAATGGCGGTTTAAAGATGTTTCCATTTATCTATTTAAAGTACAAAATCTTCACTCTTCTTTCTTCTACTTCTACCTTTCTTTGGCTTTTCTTTGGATATTATTGGTATGGCAATATTAAGAAAGTTTTGCTGTTCTAAATCAAATATAGATTTCTCTTTATTAACTTTTGTATTATTATTCACATTAACATCCTTGTCACCTAGTACCTTTCTTTCAACAATCTTAATATCATCTTCTTTTTCATCTTTAAATATTTCAATCTTACGCTTCTTACCAACTTTATCTCTTGAGAGTGGTAAATCATATCTCATGGCAATACTACTTCGACGACTTCTTGGTAATTCATCTTCCATAGAATCAAGTCCTAACCATCTCTTTGTCTTTTCCGTATCAAGATTCTTAAGTTCTCTTGGAACTCGTTTCTTTCTTTTCACCGGGGATGCTACCAACACATCAATAAGTTCATTACTGGTATTGGTGTCTTCCGACATTGGTGTAATTTCCTTTACTATAAGTTCAGCAGCTTCATTTGGTGTATGTTCCTTAACTTCATATTCACTCTGACTATCTAAATTTGGTATTTGTTCATCTAATATAACTTTTAATTTATTCAAACCTTGTTCTTTATGAAACAATCGACTCTCTCGTTGACGTTTGATTGGTATTAACTTATTTTCAGTATCTTTGTATTCAGGTTCTGATTCAGGTTCAATGGCTTCTTCAACAAAAGAAAGGTCTTTGGTGGATTCAGTTCCTTCAACTATAGTGTTTTCTTCACTTTCCTTAATTGATGATGCAGATGTTGAAACAAACAATGCACTCTTTCTTCTTTTAATACCAGGAACTTCCTTTAAGAAATTACTATTTTGATTCGTTTTTTCAGTAACGTTAGTAGAAACGCAAAATTCGCTGCTAAAACTTGGATTAGCAGTAAAGTCCCCTTTATACCTTGGATCGACACACATTAATAATTCTTGAATTCTACCATTAACGTCAAGTTCAAATGATTTAACTTTACTTTTAATTATATTAGATAAGTCCAAGTTTTTCAACTCTAAACTTCTAATTTCTCTTTGGGAATTCATCAATTCAAGTTCCAAATGGCCCACTTGTGCTTGCAGTTTACTTATAGTTTGTGCAAGAGATTTGTTTTGTTGTGCATAACGTTGTTGGAGTTGTAAATAAGTTGAATTTGCCCCTTGTTGTTCTTTCAGGGAGAAAGAAAACCATTCTCTGGTGTCATTTTGAGCTGCAGTTAGAGGCGGCGGTAAAGAGTACCGCTTAGGAGATCTAGAAGCTCTGGCCATAGTCTCCTTTTTCTATAGCAATTTATTGGTGAAATTAAGAAAAAGAAGAGGTAAACAAAGAAAAGTGAATAAAAAACAAACATTATTTTATTATGTGTTTCATTCATTAAGAAATATTTATGAACAGTAATAACAGGAGGCAGACTCTTACAACAGAGGATTTAAAGGTGATATTGGAACGAAGAAGGACAGAACTTTCTGGTTTACAAAAAACAGAAGAATTGACAGCCAAGTTATCATCTACCTTACTCAATTTAAACAATCAACTACAAATATTAGGCGGTCAAAATGGTATTGCTGGTGAAGTTAGCACAACAACACAAAATTGGGTTCAAATAGTTCGTGCAATTAGTTTGGCTGCAAATTCTATGTCTCTTTATTCTAAAGAGGACTTCAAATATGCCGAAGTAGATGAACAAAATTCAAATTATAACCCAATAACAGAGTTAAAGAGACCAATAACAGAAAGATTAGTTCGTTGCCAAGTTCAAAATGGTGTTATAATAAATGAGATAGAGGAAGAAATCGAATAAAATAGATAAGTAAATAATTAAAAGGTGTATAAAAATTTACCAACCATCACCCCAACCGTCATCATCATCTATTTTAGTTTCAAGTTTGAGTTTTGATGCAGTACTTTTCTTACCCAATGTAATACCTGGTTTTTTCTTGTTAATTGGTTTAACAAAAGCTGATGCTTTCTTTATAGTTGATTTAATTTCTTTAATATCGTCTTCATCATCAAACCCCCAACCACCATCTTCGTCTTCATCTTCAATACTTAATTTACTAAAAGAAGAATGATCGACTTTGGGTTTATCGAAGTACTCTCTTTGATTGTCAATAGTGGAAGTTGATGTTGGTGTATTTGAAAAATACGTTTTGGTTTTGGAAATATTAATTTCACCCAATTCAGGTATTTCTAACAGAAGGTTCTCTCCTAATTCATTCAAATCAATTAACTTTAAATTATTAGTATCAATATCGTCAATAATTTCACCTGAATGTCCCATGGAATTAACATAGTCCTTAATCTTTTTCATGCAAGATTCCATCGTTAATTGTGCTTCTCTTCTAACATCGGCAGATTTATCAACCATTGCAGGTGATAAAGCTCCCATTACCTTGAAGCAACAAATTTCTGGTTCAAAATAAATTAATGTATTTTTAAATGCATCAACAGCTGTTAATCTAACTTTGACATGATTGTCCTTTAATCCTTTACCAAAAGCCGTGATCAAGATCCCAGATCTTGTGTTTGGATGCATCTGTGGTGCAATTGACATTAAGGTTAAAATAACACTAATCCTTAAATTAGGATTTGAAGCAACTTGGAGTTTTGCTAAATGACGTAATAAATCATTATTTAGTTGTCTATCCGTTATTTTATTAATAATTAAGCCTATTGCATTCAAAGTTTCAGTTCGCATTATAATATCAGTATCGGCAAACCCTAATGACATTGGTGGATAAATTTTATCTTGAATTTCATAATCTGTCAGAAATTCAATACATTTTGGTAGTGTCTTTAACATAACCAATCTAACAGTACGATCAGATACCGTCATTGCCTTGAAGATACAATTTTTAAAAATTTCATAACATTGTTCCTTTAATGTTTGAACCTTTTCGGTAATTAGGTACATTAAATAAATCAATTGACTTAAAATTTGACCCTTTGAAACATTATCTTGATTAAGGTATAGATCAAACGTATTATTCATTTCAACCATACCTTTATTAATTAAAAATTTGTCATTAATACCATCACAAAATGTCATTGACTTAAATAATTCCATCTTTTCAAATAATTCAAGTATATGAAATTCCTCAAATTTTCTATAACAACGAATTGCCATTGTATCAAACCAGGAATTTGGTTTTTCTCCTTCGTCAATAAATCTTTCAAGACTCCATTTACCATTAATTAGCTTTGAAATTGGCATATTATGGACCATTTTTGATCCACTAATTTTTATTGCATCGCCTTTATTGAATTCATTTAATTTAAACAATTTATAAATAGCTTCTCCCACTAGTTGACAATCATATTTAAAGTCGCTGGTATTTTCAATAGCATTTTCAAAACCACTTAATTTCCATTCACCTGAATTATTAACATAAATACAATGTAATAAGCTATTATTTAATCCACCATTATGAGTAACACCTTTTTCATGAATTAATTTCAAGGCACAAAGTATTTGATAAATACCTAAAACACCCAGTTCATCATTATATTTATCAGTTTTTAATATTTCAATAACTTGAGTAACTAAGTAAATGCCACGATCATTTTTAATAAAATCTTCCAATTTTAAAATACCTGGTAAAACTGAAAACATCTTATGAATTCTACAACTATTATCAATTTTATTGATTAAATGTTGATTGAACTGATCAATTTCAAAACTGAATATTGTAATTTGTTTATTTTCCTTATTCAAACCTAAATTAATTTTCCATGGTCCATTGTTATTAAAATTATTAATGGCATCCCCATAAGTATACGGGATAGATTTACCCGTTAGAGTATTGATAGCCGCTGAAAGAAAATTCATTACTTAAGCCCCCCTTTTATTAAGATATAGCTGTTTACTTTACTCTCTGAAAAGAAAACATTCAGAGCAGAACCTAGAAAAAATTCAAGTTTTCAGCTAACATTCTATTTTGACAATGTTATATTTAAATGAACAAAAAACAAAGAAATTAAATAAGATTATAAAGGACAACAAAAGAGGGCAAGATTGTAAATGAAAACATTGAACTATTCAGATGCTTCTTGGAATCTGTCAGAAATGGTAGAAAACAATTCACTGAATTCTTTTGTAACGGATTCTTCACCTCTAGATGGCTCCATAAACTTAGCAGATGAAACCTTATGTTTAACATCAGCGGTGGCTTCACTCAACTTAGACCATTGAGCACCACTAGCAACTGCCTTTTGAGCTTCTTCATAATACAAAACGAATGCACGCATCATATCATAAGTTTTCCAAATTGGACAAAATGCATCATATGACGAGTAACCGTTTTGTTGTAGGAAATCTTCCTTAATAAGTGTTGCAACATCCAAAATAATTTTATCAGAGTCTGAAAGAGCCGACTTACCAACTAATTGAACAACTTGTTCCAACTCTTCGGCATTAGAAAGAATTTCCTTAATTCTATCTCTTAATGAAGCAAAATCATTGTATTCATTATCATAAAACTTATTCAAAACATTTGTATATTTAGAATAAGAAATTGATGTATTGATAGATGGGAAATGCTTTCTTTGTGCCAACTTCTTATCCAAACCCCAAAAGACTTGTGTAATACCCAAGGTTGCTGTTGTAACAGGATCTGAGAAATCACCACCTGCTGGTGAAACAGCCGCAACAATGGAAACAGAACCAATTCTATCAGGTGAACCCAAAGCAACAGACTTACCAGCTCTTTCATAGAAAGATGCTAATTTTGCACCTAAATAAGCAGGGAAACCTTGATCTGCAGGCATTTCACCTAATCTACCAGAAATTTCTCTCAAGGCTTCTGCCCATCTTGAAGACGAATCGGCAATCATTGAAACGTGCTTACCTTGATCTCTGAAGTATTCGGCTAATGTAATACCAGTGTAAATAGATGCTTCTCTAGCTGCAACAGGCATATTAGAAGTATTGGCAACTAAAGTAGTTCTCTTCATAATTGGTTCCTTGGTACCCGAAATTTCAGTATATAACTCAGGGAACTCCATCAAAACCTCAGCCATCTCGTTACCTCTTTCACCACAATTGTGAACAAGAGCCAAAGATGATAACAAGAATTGTTTGTCAGAAGAGTTTGGAAGTGTAATACCATAATAATCATCTTCTGGCTTTTCAATTAAAGTAAAATGGAATGGGACTGCCTTTCTTTCAAAATCAACAGACATTCTTCCCTTTGATGAGAAAGCAGAGTTGAGAACTTCACCACCAGCAAAGGAAATTGTGTATGAATTTTTAGAATCAGAGGTAACTGAAGCAGAAATACCAAGAGAACGTGCAAGTCTAACAACACCTTGAGAAACTGAAGAGAAAACAGTGTTAACACAAGCACTTTCAATGTCACCATTACTGTTTTGTCTAACTTGGCCGTTAGATTCAACAAAACCGGCTAAGAAATGTTCACGAACGGCAATGTCATCAATGGATAAGAGTCGAGGAACAGACTTTTGGATTTGACTTTGTTCATTGACATTTTTAAATCCAAAGTTTTCAATAAATGATAATAAGGTGTTCTTACCTTGAAATAATTTAGAATAAGACTCAAACTTTTCTTCGACTTCATAGTTAGTAGAGTTAATAGATAATTCATTAAAATTTTCTAATTCACCAGTAGCAACCCAAGCACCAAGAACCCAAGCAAGTTTGGTAGCCAAAGATTTTTCAAAACCTTGTTGAGCAAGCTCGGAGGCAAACTTACCAGATTCTTTAAGAATTGGGTTAATAAGTTGAACAGAGGATTCCTTAACAGAAGCTGGAAGAGTAACAAAATCAGAAGCTTCAGTTTCCCATTCGATATCTTCCATCGGAATAGAAGCGGCAAAAGTCTTAGCGGCAAAGAGATCAACGAATGTTTCTGCTAATCTGTTAATAACAGTCTTATCAGAAGAAGTTTCCTTGGCAAAGTAAGTAACAATGGTTTGTTCCTTACCGTTGACAAGTTCAGTAGTAACATCAACGGACTGAGGAGTTCTAAGGACGAACTTATGATGGGCAGAACAGGTGTAATCCATTGGAGAGGCTTCATTTTCATTATCAGTGATGTGCTTAACATCATACATGGTCTTCTTACCACGTGGTAAGCCAACGACAACTCTAGAAGAACCATCTTTACCCATGACTTCATCACCAAGGATAATATCTTCAATTGCACGATCAGTACCATCAGCCATAAGGACCTTTGTGCCCTTTTCGAAACATCCAACGTAGATAATGACATCAGAGTTAGAATACTTGGAAAGAGATTGAGAAATAACAGTTTTACCGCAACCAAAGGCACCAGGAATACAAGTAGTACCACCTTGAACACAAGGAAACAAAGAATCCAAAACTCTTTGACCGGTTAATAATGGGTAGTCGGCGGATAGTTTAGAAGCAACAGGTCTTGGGACTCTAACAGGCCAGGTATGCATCATAGTGTAATCCTTAACAACACCATCGAATTCAACTTGCAAAACGGTTTCATCAACGGTGTAAGATCCTGCATCGGCAATGGAAACAACAGTACCTCTAGCTCTTGGAGGTAGAAGGATCTTATGATCAGATAATAGAGAGTTTTCAAATGCACTACCAAAGATATCACCACCAGTAATGTGATCACCAACTTGAAATTTACCAGGAGTGAAATCAAATTTAGTATTTCTATTTAGAGCTGGAGCGTCAATACCTCTTGGAATATAAATGGATTGAGAAACTTCCTTGATGTCCTTAAGTGGTCTTTGAATACCATCATAAATAGTTTCCATTAAACCAGGACCTAATTCAACAGATAAAGGTTTACCTGTTCTTAAAACAGGGTCACCAACAGTGACACCTGCAGTCTCTTCATAAACTTGAATGGTTGCCTTATCAGCATCGATTCTAATGACTTCACCGACTAAATTATCATGACCAACCTTAACTAATTCATACATGGCACAACCAATCATATTTTCAGCGATGACAACAGGACCAGAAACAGAATAAATTTGACCATAAAGAGATTCTTCGGCGTCAAGAGATAGATTCTTGATAGCCTTACGAGCATTTTCAAGTGCACCAGCCTATAATAATTTTCAGTTAGTAATTGATATTATAATTTATTAGGTAACAAGGTGGTTGGTTTATATGTAGATAATGGTATATGAAGTGAGTTAAAAAAAGGCCCCTCGATTTCATTGTAATGTTATGGTAACAGATCAATTAAACTATATAAACTAAGGTAACAGCAATTGCCGGTTGTCACATACCATAGTGATTTGCAAGTGTGTTCTTGACTTAATGAAAGATCTTCTTCTACATCATAACGAGAGAGATAAAGATGTCCAATTCGAAAAAATATTGCAACGAGATTCGCGACAACGATACCCGTACACCATGACACAAAATACATGTTGTACATTACGTAATTTAACTTATGCTCATGACGTTAATATCGATTACAATACTATAAATTCTTTGGTTATGCCCTATCTAACCTACCTGTGGCATCCAACGAGCCCAACTTACTCACACGCCACACTACATCTGTTCCATATCCTTCAACACTTTCCATACTTAAGTCTCCATTCCAATAATCGGCATATAATTTACACATTGGTAAACTAATACCCAAAGTATGATTGAACGGCCTATTAGAAAGCGCATCTAACATTGAACTCTGATTCGGCATAGAGGAAGAAATTTCCAAGTTCCCCAAATTGGAAAGAACTCCATCCAATGGTGGTGGAGACATGTCATTATCAAAATATGCATAATCAACAATTGGTAATCGCAGTGGTAAATCTAAACCTGGTAAATCATGAAAATTCTTTAAGAATTCCATTGCATCCTTCTCTGGTTTACCGAAGGACCAAACGTTTGGTAGCTTAATTAATGGTACACCACCACCTTGATCGATAAATTTAAAATAAATGTCCTTTTTAGTAACGCTGATTTCAATATTAAACGCTGGTGTTCTTGATTTATTTGAATTTGTTAGTTTTTTAATTGTCTTTGAATATTCAATAGTTGATTTTAATCCATTTCTAATAATTTCCGTAAATATATAATTCATATGGTTAATCATAAATTGAAATCTGACATCATCTCCATGAATGATCAATTCAGGTATTTCAACATCAGGCTCTTGGCTTTTTAAAAATTGGTAAACTGAAGCATATGATAACTTCAACTGTTCATGTGCTGAAATTGTTGGAAAGGCTTCACCAACGAAATCTGGTGGTTTAATATCTTGATCTAATCCATTTTCTATATTTTTCATATATGATGCAGACATTGATATATGTTGATCCATTATAACCCTTCTACTAATTCTTGATCTAATCATCGAAGACATAAAATTATCCAATTGATCTTGTTTCATTGATCTCAAAATGGAGACTTCCAATGCTCCCATCATAAGATGTGGTAAAACAACTAAATGATCATCAAGCATCTTAGAAACAAATTTACAAAACCTTTGATTGTCTTCTAATGATTTAATTTCTTCAACTTTTCTAAATGCACTAAAGCAATAATAATATGATTGATAAACCTGATTTAAATGATAATTTGAAGTTATACAAAATGGTAAAGATTGGAGTTCTCTTATTTTCAAACTTAATCTTAAAGGTAATTCAGTTCGAACAAAGTTAGCAGATGTTATTAACTTTTCAACTGTGAGTCTCTTACCAAAATTAGCTAACTGACGAAGAGTAACTGGGTGAGGACTTTGTTTAGCCCAGCTAAGTAACATTTCATTATGATAAAAGTGCTGCTTGTTAACAAGATTCTGTTTCGGGGGGTATGGGTTCAACATCTGGATACTGTTGGCCATCCGTGCCATCTTATTTAACTTGGTCATCTTCTTTGACTTCACGCTATTCAATAGTTTATATAGGAAGATGTATGAGGGATTACGTGGGGAGGAAAGAGCCAGTGAAATTTCTTCTTTATATGATAAGCCAATAAATATATAGAAATAGGGATGAGAATTTGAATGTATGAGTGTATATTAATACAAGTGACTTTAGGACCAGAATGCAATCACTAGAGCAGAGCATGTTTCTAAGTTGTTAAACCATTTGTAGATAAGACCCTTTTATGAATTTCATCGTTTCCACCTTCCTTTTACAGATATTCGCCTGGTCGATGATGGCATGAATAGAAAGAGTCGTTTCCTCTTCTTTTCTTCTTCTTCTTCTTCCTTATCCTCCTGTCAAACTACAAAAATGAAGCTGCTTTTGTTGTTAAGCATTGTTAATGCTTTTTCTATTCCACAGCATTCCCTAATACAACAAAACACTCCTTCTTCATTCATAGATAACATATTTGGTTCATTGATTGAAAAAGACTCGTATTCTATTAATCAAATAAAATACCCTAATCCAGATGATCTAAGTGACTTTGGTGAAGTGTTATTTGCTGGTACGGGGTCGTTTGCACATTTGCCAATGTCAGAAAATCCATTTGGATGTTTCTTAGATTCAACAAGAAATATTGACATTGCAATTGTTGGTGCACCATTCGATTCTGGTGTTTCCTATGCTCCAGGTGCTAGGTTTGGTCCTAATGGTATTAGGCAAGGCTCTAGAAGACTCTTTGGTGGTATTTCTCCAATTAGAGGCAATACACCAGATTCAAAATTGAAAAGGTTACCAATTTATGACGTTTTGGATATAATGGACTGTGGTGATGTGCCAATGACACCATTTGATGCAAGAATTGCATTAAATCAATTGTATAGAGGTCAAAGGGCTATTCATAAACATGAAACCACTTATAAATCGAAGAACTTTAATAAAACCCGTATCATAACCTTAGGTGGTGATCATACTGTTTCATTAATGAATATTAAATCAGCGTGGGAAACATTTACAAATTCATCCGATTTAGCCATTATTCATTTTGACTCTCATTTGGATACTTGGGATCCAAAGATCCTTGGTGGTGGTATTACTAAATATGCATCACTAAATCATGGAACTTTTCTTCATTATGCTGCAGAAGCTGGTTATGTTGCACATAATCATTCTGTTCATGTTGGAATCAGAGCTCCTTATATAGATGCCAGCGATGAGCAACATGATGCTGATTGTGGATTCCAAATCATCACCTCCAAGGATATTGATATATTAGGTGCAAGAGGTATTGGTCAAAGAATTAAGGAAATCGTTGGCAATAAAATGGTTTATTTAACGTTTGATTTGGACGCATTCGATGCTCCATTTGTTAATTCCGGTACGCTCGAAGCAGGTGGGTTTAGTAGTAGAGAAGTTATGACTATTTTAGATGAATTGGAAGGGTTATCAATTGTTGGAGCGGACATTGTTGAAGTTAGTACTCCACCTAATGCCAATGGGAATGATGCGACCGGACTTTTAGCAGCACAAGTTATTGATGAGATCATAGGCTTGATGGTTGTTACTGAATTATAGTTATTTTAGCATTTACATTTTGTATTTGATTTAATTTGTCATTTAAATTAGATTCTTCCATATTACTGATAACTTTTCTTTTCTTTTCTTTTCTTTTCTTTTACTATAGATTAGAAAGTTGAAAAGGTGCTTCAATCGAATAATGAGTAGTATGGAGACTAATAATATGCCAGTGGCTTCTAAGTCATCTTTGATGAGAATATCATCACTTTTATCACCATCTATTGAAGAGCCTAACGGCAATACAAGTAATATAAACATTAAATCAAACATTAAACGAAAGCATTCAAAAAAAGTTGAAAATATTAATAATGATAACAATAAAGTACTAAATGAAGAGTTTGATCCATTAATGAATACCATTGATATTGAAATACCAATTTCAACACATAATGGAATACATTCAGAGTTTAATTTCCCAATATTATTAGAAGAAAAGTATGGTATTGGACCAACAGCAGTTTTCAAAGATGACAAAATTGGAGGAGGTGCCGTCGTTGATGGAGATGATGATGACGACGATGACGACGATGATGATGATGATGATGATGATGATGACGACGACGATGATGATGACGATGATGACGATGATGACGATGATGAAGATGATGAAGATGATGCAGAAGAAGACGATGCAGAAGACGATGTTGGTCAAGATGAAGATGATAAATTAAATCAACAACAAGACTCAACAAAGAAACCAAATAATAGTAAAGATGATCATGCTATTGTTAAATTACTTGGGATTCAGTTTAGTAAGGAAATGACGGATATAGAGAAGGAATCATTAGTTTTATCAACCCTTAATAAACGAGAGGCTAAGAATAATAAAAGAATTGGTAAATATGATGTTTATGATCCATTCATTGATGACGAAGAACTAGAAGTTGAAGAGCAAGGAGGTCATGGAGATGGGTGGTTTATTTGGAAGGGTGACCTTGGTGATATGAGAGGTTCTAACGTTTCTGATTTAGTTGATCAGCAAAGGCAAAGATCAAATGAGACAGTTGATGATTCGGTTATTGAACAATTACAAGAAGATGAAGTAATAACAAAGGACAAGACTAAAAACGATGATTTGGTTTCTAAGGAAATACCAAAGAAAAGATCTAAAGGTGAGGAACAAGTAATGGAAGTTGAGGTTCCTGTTAAGAAACGTAAGAGAGTTAAAATACCACAACCAGTGGTAACACAAGATAAAGAGACCCCTGCTCCATCTACACCGATTATAGAAAATGGACCTGTTGTTGCGTCTTCTACTACAAGTACTAACAAGATCATTATTGGATCGTTTACTCCATTTTCTTAACTTTGTTAAAAAAAAGCTAAGCACATTTGATACTGACATAAAGAAAGAAGGAAAGAGTGAAAAAAATTTTCAGTATGCTTTAACATATTTTCTTTCAACTACTGGTGAACAGATGCCATCACAAAGGCTTAGTACATTTGCTATTGCAGCTATCACTGCTGTTGCTACGGCATTAATTGTTGATTCCTTGAATAGGATCAAGGGAGAATGTCTTTTAGATCCAATTTACAATTTGATTTTGCCAAATAATGTTTCATCACCAAAAAGTAAATCATCAACTACAGGATCAGCAGTTGAAGCATCAGGACCATTAATTAGAACCAATGAAAATACCATTGTTTATAATGGACAAGAACATCCGGAAGAGTTAATTTTAGAACAATTAGCTAGAAATTATGCATTTTTATCAACTGAAGGTATGCAAAAGATTAGGAGTTTAAAAATTATTGTTATTGGAGCTGGTGGTGTTGGGTCTAATGCTATTGTTTCATTGATTAGATCAGGTGTTTCCAATATGAGGATTGTTGATTTTGATCAAGTTTCATTATCTTCATTAAATAGACATTCTTGTGCAACATTAAATGATGTTGGTAGGAGTAAGGTTGATGTTTTAGTTGATTTCTTATCAAAGATTTGTCCATGGGCTAAACTTGAAGGTATTAATGAATTATTTAGTGGAGAAAAATCCGAAAGATTATTATTTTGGGAAAGGGGTATTAAACCAGATTATGTTATTGATTGTATTGATAATATTGACACCAAAATTGAATTATTAGAATATTGTCATAATAATGGCATTGAAGTTATTTCATCTATGGGGGCAGCATGTAAATCAGATTCTACTAGGGTTAATATTGGAGATATTTCAGTTTCAGATGAAGATCCATTGGCTAGAACAGTCCGTCGTAAATTAAAGAAGATGGGTATTGCAAGGGGAATCACAACAGTTTTCAGTGCAGAGAAGCCAGATCCACGTAAGGCTAATTTATTGCCATTACCGGAAGAGGAGTTTCAAAGAGGACCGGTTGATGAATTAACAGCATTACAAAATTTTAGAGTTAGAATTTTACCAGTTTTAGGTACAATGCCAGCAATTTTTGGATTGGCAATTTCAACATTTATTATAACAAGTGCATCTGGTTACCCAGTTGAACCAATTGAAGGAAAGAATAGGTACAAGGTTTATGATGGACTTTTCCAATCACTTGCAGGACAACAAACTAGAATTGGTATTATGGATCAAAAGACACCATTTGTTGGATTGGGTGATATTCAGTATATCTTTGAAGAAATATGGAGAGGTAAATCACCAATCAGTGGACTTTCAACTAGATTAACAATTAGTAGATGGGACGCAAAGAGAGAGTTAGGTATGGATAATGTTGTTATTATGACAAAGGAGGAACAAAAGAAACATGAAGATAGAGTTCTTAATGGAGGAGAATTAGTGGAGGATGTTTATTCAAAGGAAATTCTTGAAAGGATTAAACATAGATTTGAGGAAGAGGCATACTATGCAAAATTTAGATAATTTTATATATATATATATGTAAAAAATGGATTGTAAAAATAAGATTTAAAACATGATCTTTTGAGAATCAGAAGCTGATTTACCAATCTTAGAAGCAGTTGGATCAAATTTCCCTTTGATAGGTTGCGACGCAATTGTTTTGATATTGCCACCAACTT
Source organism: Saturnispora ahearnii (assembly GCA_030564945.1). Classification (NCBI taxonomy): domain Eukaryota; kingdom Fungi; phylum Ascomycota; class Pichiomycetes; order Pichiales; family Pichiaceae; genus Saturnispora; species Saturnispora ahearnii. The sequence continues at coordinate 456,811 of JAJMAQ010000005.1, read as the reverse complement.
TAAAGCCCCAAGATCTTAATAATTTAACGATTGTTGGGGTTAAAGCAGCAGCGATTGGTAATCTAATAAACACTAGGGATTTATGTAATGCATAAGCAACCGCAAATTCAGTCCAAAAGGTTGAACTCTTTTCACTAGATTCATTAGTTGCTTGGTCTTCATTATCATTTTTATTAACTTCATAACCAAGAAATTCCTTAACTGAGTTTTGAACATCCCTTATCTTTTCTTCACCAGCGGAGTGGACTAATAACCAACATAAAGGTATGTCAATGATTGAAATACCAAGGTAAACACCCAGAGCAGAATAACCATACTGTTTTATTAACTTCTTTATACCGGTTGGAGGTTTTGGAACAGAAGCGAATTGCTGGGGTTGTTTTGTTGCAAAAGATCTAATAGGATTCCAAGCTGATCGAAGAATCGATCTCATAGATGGGAAAGAACGGGATAATAATGACATGCTTTAGGTAGTTAAGGAAGAAGAAGTTAACTTTTGTTATACGAGAGAGTTGAGAATTAATTTTTCAACTTTCCAGAGTTTGACAGTATCGGATCGGAGTTTACATATCTGAATCCGGAAACAGCATATAAATATAAATGTCTATGTATATATGTAAGGTATATATATAAGATATAAATGAATAGACTAGATGTGCGGGACTGCAACTAAAAGAAAGGAATTACTGGGAAAAATTAGAGAAAATCATAACTTGGCAACGGATTCTCTACCAACAGTACAATTGATTAAACCACTTGGATCAGAAGAAGGGTAGAATAAATCATTTGGATTGTCAAGACCTTTCCATTTCAAATCAAATAAAATGTAATGTTTATTTGGTAATGTGTAAGAAACGTTGTAAATATAAGGACAGGTTTCAAGGATATCAGAAGCCATATTATACATTGTTGCTTGAACAGAAGGAGAATTTTCCAAAGCAAACCTGTCAAGTGTCACTTTATTCACCTTGACAAAGTAGTCATCGAAGACACCTTGATCTGCTAATTTTTCAATGTTTTTAATGGAGCCGATTTTCCGATGATCGAATTTCCAAATACAGGTGACGTCTGTTGAAAGGATACGATCTTCTGTTGGTTTTAAAGTTGTATAATCACAAAGATGATAGTTAGTGAATGCTGAACCTGTTGATTTTAAAACTGTCAAATCTTTCAAAGAAGAAGATAATGTGAAGTCACCAGATCTTGAATATACTAAATCAGTAATTCTAATTTCAGCACCGTTTTTAATAAATGAATGGTCATGGATTTTACCATTAACTTCATACTTGGACCATTTTGATTGAATGATGTTAACATTAACAGATGACACATGCGAATATTTAGTAATGAAGTGCTGACCTAAGTGTGCGGCAAATCTTTCAATTGGGAAAACATCATGAGTTCTAGCTTCAATTAGGATAGTATTTTTAACAGTATCAGTTGGCACAACAGGTGAGTTATCTGCTTTTGTGTAAGAAACATCGAATTGACCTTTTAATAACACTTTAACAGTGGCTTCTAAAATGTCTTGCTTTTGAGGGTTCTTCGGATCCTTTTTAACCTTAAGAAATTTAACTAATTGCTTACCGTAGGTTGAATCTTGTAAATAAGACATATCTGATTGTTGTTATTATTGCTGTTGCTGTTCAATCGTTTAGATAACGAAAAAAATCATTTCTGGAAGGAAAGACTGTGTTTTATATAGATATGTGGATCTGTTATCAAACAACAGGTTGGTGATGGTCGGGGAAAGCCGACGTGGTGCCATAGACATGAAAGGACATCTCCGTTGTTGATGGTATGTATCTGTATTTACAAATATTGTTGTTACACAGATAAATGGTCTTCTCCATTCTACAACTAAGAGTGTTCCCGTATTAGAGATATATTTAGAAATATGGTACTGAGCAAAACGAATATCAGCCTGTTTCTTTTGAGAAGGTGACATCAACGGTTGCCAAATAAAGGGTTTGCTACTACATAAGCATATGAGATATACAAAAATAGTAACAAGTAGTACTGGTACTACTACTGCTGTACAAACATCACATCGTAGTTTATTTTGTTTTGGTTGAATATAGATTTAGTTTTCCATATTGTTTATTAGGATACTTAAATTCTTAACTCCACTTTTTTTTACCCCCCTGTCTTAGATACTTTTATGAAGAAAACAAAGGGTTTATTATGGACATTGAAATTAAATTAAGGAATGCAATTAAATGTAATGACGTTGACGTTGTTGAATGTATATTAAACGAATATCCAGATTTATTAGATAACATTGACCCGGATAATGGATGGACAAATTTACATTATTCTTCGTTTTACAACAATATTAACATCACAAAATTATTAATTAATTTAATAATTATTAGAGATTTACCAAACAATGATCAAGATTATAAACAAATAAACAATGAAGATAATATTAAATTGACATTTAAACGTCAATCGGTGATTCATCTGGCTTGTTTGAGTAATTCTATAGATACTTTACAATTATTATTAAATCATTATCAAGTTTGTCTTGATTTGAGAGATATTGAAGGAAATGCACCAGTTCATATATGTTGTATTAATGGACATCATAAGTGTCTTGAAATCTTGTTTGAAAATGGTGCCTATGAAAATTTACAAAATAATGAAGGTGATACGCCATTGCATTTGGCATTACAATATGCGAATATTGAATGTCTTCAAGTACTGATTAACAATAATGCAGATGAAGAATTACTTAATAACAATGGATGGAGTGCGATAGATTTAGCATTTGATGATAATATAATTCAGACATATATGAAAATGAAATTGAGTTCTTCAAGTTCACCATCATTATCATTAAATCTTCACACTCCAATAATTCCAACACATTCAACATTTATTAGATCAAGGGATACATCAAATGCTAAAAGTCCTACGTCTCTTTTTACGAATACCCAAGGTGGAGGAGAGCTGAAACCATTCATGTATTTATCGTCACCAAATAAGATTTATCTACCAAATATACAAAGTAGAAAGTTTTCAGTCACATCATCATCAGATGTATCTGATTTAGAGGAAAATAGTAATGGGAAATTTTTATCATTTTTACAACGGTCAACATCTAACACATCAGGAGGTAATAATTATAATAATGATTCGCGTACTAGTTCAATAACAAGTCAAATAATACCCCCTTCACGTTCTTCATTATCAATAAGCAATCAATCACCAAGAAAAATAAATAAATCCCAAAGTGAAATTATTGAATCGAAAAAATTAAATTCAATGTCTTCAAGGACTTTCAGGAATAATAGCTCGAAGCAAAATGGTAGTCATATTGACCAAAGTAACTCAAGTTTAAATTTATTTAGATCTAGAACCAATAGCTATAATAATGAACAAAATTTTCAGGTTTTTAATAATGAAGAGAATATATCAATAGATGAAAAGAGATCATTATTAAGTATCCCAATATTGAGTTCAAGAGTAAATAGGAATTCAAAGTGATGTATTCTCCTCCCCTTCTCCTTCTTCCTCTTCTTCTTCCCATGGTAATGAGGCATTAATCCAGTCCTTAAATGCATCACTTATATTCGCATAAGTTTCAAAATTATTAATAACTCTAATAAAGTTATTGACTAAATGATCATCCCCTCCTCCGCTGCCGCCACAGCTACCGTCAGCAGCTTTCAATTTTTCAAATTGGAAATTTTGGTCAAGTGAATGATTATTGCTTAGATTTGATTTATTCATCTCAATTGCTTTCAATTGTGGCACTAATTCTTCATTATCCTTTATAATATTTATAGTCATTGTATTATAACTTTTACAATGATCACATTTATGACCTAAATAATGATAATTAACATTAGACATACCATCACAATCATTACATTTAATAATAGTTTTCCAATTGATTGTATCTAAAGGCATTATTGAATTTTCAATTTCCTTATCTAGCATCCTAAAATCCACTTCCATATTTAAAACACTCTTTTTACAAATTGGACATTTGTAATCATGATTTGAATGTTCTGAAAAGCAAGATTCATGAATTGGATGACCGCATTTCATAAATATAACAGGTAATGTAGTTGTAAATAAATATTCATCACAAATTGGACAATTTGATCTTGTTAAATTTTCAATGCATTTATGAGAATTCAATAAAGATATTGAAATACAGGCATTACATTGATCACAATGAAAATAATCCTTATTCAATCCAACCCCTAATCGACAAATCCCACATTTCGAACAATGATAAATATCCTTTGATTGATCATTATCGTATAATTTACAAATTTCACAAAAATAGAAGGATAAATTTCTATTGCAATTAATACATTCATTCTGTATTGGTAGCTGTGGTTCATTACAATACATGCAAAGTATATGCTTGACTAATGATCGATTCAATTGATGATCGTGAATGTCCCTATCATGACAAAATCGGCATGTAAACCATTTCCTGCATGTATAACATTCGATTTTACAATTCCGTTTATAATGCTCACATCCAAGGATCCCCTCACTTTCATCAAAATAGGTTGGATTTTTGTCCTCTGATGTTAGAATAACTTCATCCTCTTCTATATCTAATGGTATTGAAGTATTGAAATGTCTTTTTCTCTCTAGATATGATTTAGACATAAGATTTTGAATTAATTTCCTTTGATTATTTGGTTTTAAATTTGTTTTTAAGATTTCTCTAATTCGTTGTCTAAGAAATTGATGATCTTGTGATTGTTCCCATGTTAAATCTGATAAATGAGTGAACTTTAATATTGAGGATTTATCATTTATAGATTTTGTATTAGTATTTTCAATTTCTTTCTGCTTTTCTTCTTCTTCTTCCTGCTTCTCCTCCTCCTCATCCTCATCCTTCTCTTGATCATCCTCATTTTCAATAACTGGGTGATTGATGGTTTCTTCAATTAGATTGATCAATGAATCTGTCAAGTCTAAGTAAACATCCCGAACTCCCCTTGTCTTCTCTTCAATGAGTTCTCGTATTTTATATATCTTTAAACTTTCATTCATTTTACAGTAAGAAAAAAAAAAGTAGTGATATTCAAACAAGATAATTAATTTCTCTTATTAAATTACCTTGTTCTTTCGTATATATAGCAATATACATATATATATATCTATATATATATAAATACAATTTGAATATGGCAATCACCGATTACATTAAAATAGCAGGTCTCATGACCGACATGAAGTCTCGTAACTTGAGTCTCTATGGTCAATGGGTTGGTATCATCGCTATTCCCCTAGCCATTGCCTTAGGTATTTCAAACCTCTTCCACGCCTCCCTAGTTTTCATATTTGGTATTATTGCCATTGTTCAATCAGTCGTATTAGCATTGGTGGAAATCCCCTTTTTATTGAAGATCTTTAGAATCCCTGATCAAGTCATCCTTGCTATTCAATATTTTGATACTAATTGGCTTAGGGTGGCTTTTTATTTGGTTATGGCGGTTATTCAATGGCTCTCTTTAACATTGATGGCTACTTCCTTATTAGTATTGGCTATATTATGGACCATTTGTGGTTTCAGTTATGCTGGTGCTGCTTTATTGGGTCAAGACTTTCATAAATCTAATGTTGTTGCTACTGTTAACGTTGGTGATACTCCCGTTGAAGCACAAATTAGGGATGTTCTTTAATTCTTTCAATTGGTTTTATTAATTGTTTAAGTATATATATATATATATATATAAAGAAGCTACACATATAGACCTATATATATAAATATATATGTTTATATCAGTTTTTATTAATAAGATCTTTTTTTTGGTTTAATTAAAAGTTGTTAACAATGCAAATGTGTTCTCTTATTAAATCCTTCTCCTTATATCTTCTTCTTATGAATATTTCTTAAATGTTGTTTTAAATTATCATTCCTATTAAACCTTTTACCGCATCCCTCCTCGGGACATTGGAATGGCTTTTCACTAGAGTGTGAAAGCATATGCCTTTTTACGTGTTCTGGTCTTTGGAATCTCATTTGACAAAGAGGACACTCGTGAACCTTCTTTTCATCATTTAAACTCTTTTTAGACCTAGATTTCGATCTTGCACTTTGTTGTGGTAAATCTAACCTTTCAGGAAATTTTATATTTGATGAAGACGATGATGATGGTGTGCTCGCAGCACTATTTGTTGACCGTCTTTGTCCTCTCTTGGGTGATTCCATGTTGGTTGTTATTGACGATGTATTTGGTGGCGTAGCTATTGTTCCATTAATATTATAACTTGGGAAATTTATTTTATTACTTTGAACGGATGTTGGTGGTAACTGCTGTTGTTGTTGTTGTTGTTGTTGGATATATAAATCATAATTTGGCGCAAATGAAGTACTATTAATATTTGTATGTGATATCGATCCAATTGAAGAACCTGATATTTGCCTTAATGGAATATTGTTTGGATGAACAAATTGATTTTGTTGACTTGAAATTATTGGCGGTGCTGATTGTAAAGTTGATGAACTTCTACTTCTTGTAATTGCAATATCAGTCAAGTTAAAATGTGATTTAGATCTTTGAATTCTTCTTGAATTACCAATCGTTTCTAATTGTGATTGTGATTGTGATGTTTTCTTTTGTCTTAATAAGTGTGCTTCATTTAAGCCAATATTGTTATTACCATCAACAAAATAATCAATGTTCTGTAATTCATTGTCATAATTTGCACCTGGAGTTGAAATGTCTAATTTATCTTCAATTAGTGTATTTAATGGAGCTTGTAGAAGAGACAGATGGTTCATTTCAACCATTGTAGGCATTATGAATGTTGCTTCATTTGTAAATGTATGATTATTATCAATTCTATCTTCTTGTTCTTCTTCTTGTTCTTCTTCTTCTTCTTCTTCTTCTTCTTCTTCTTTGTTAGCTGAAGGTGATCGATCCAGTGGTGAATCTAAATGTAAATTTAAATCATTATCTAAATGACTGAACGAAATAGAGGTTGTTATTGAGCTTGTCTTTTTATGACTCCTCTTGGAAACTTTTGGAGATATAAGTGATTGAGAACTTGGTATATAAAATGGGTTACTACCATTGGAATTGTTATTACTATTATAGGGAGATTTTTCAATAATTTTAGATTTCCTTTTAGAAGTAAAAGAGGTTGAAGAAGATAAATGACGAGGAGTAGAAGTTGGTTGTTGTTGTTGTTGTTGTTGTTGTTGTTGTTGTTGAATTCTTAATGGAGTTTGTGGTTGAGATTGTAATATTGAATAAAAATTTGTTGAACTATTATTAGAAACTGATTTTTTAATATTTGGATTGGGCGATGTAAACTGAGGCGGGAACTGTAATGAAGAATCATTCAAATTATTCGAAGATAAAGGTACAAAGTCATTAAAATCTTGATTGTTTATATTGTTGGTATTATTATTTATATCAAAACTGGAACCAAAATCTGTAATTGAAGTTTCTCTCGCCGAATTGGTTGTATAAAAATCCAGAGAATTTGAATTATCAAACTGTTGTTGCAGCTGTGTTTGTTGTGTTTGTTGTGTTTGTTGTTGTTGTTGTGTTTGTTGTGTTTGTTGTTGACTTTGATTGTGCTGCTGTGGCTGTGTATAATTGAAACTATTTGGGTTAAATTCATCACCCAATAATAAAGGATTAAAATCAGTAAATTGTAAATTTAAAGAATCAAAATTATGAGGTGAAGATAATTGGTTTGGTGGTGGTGGTGAAGAAGACATCATGGCTTCTTTTTAAAATTGTAGGTATTTTTTGAACTTTTCTTTTCTTTTCTTTTCTTTTCTTTTCTTTTCTTAGATAATGGTGATTATAATGATGATTCAATTTGGAGAAAAAAATGAGGAGGAGGTAATATCAGCAAGAATTGGATAAAATAAATAGAAAAATAAACCTTCTTCAAATAATTTATTTAATTATTGATCTATTTTTAAAAATAAATTAAAAACTAATAGAATAAATAAACACCAAAATAAACGATTTAAAATATAATGGTACAATAAAATCGTGGAAACTCTTTTGATGATTTTTCTAGATTTTATTTTTTCTCTTTTCTTTTTTTTGGGTTCTCTATTTTAATTTTAAATCTTTTCTTCGATTTAAATTTTACGATATGGAGATAATGGAGAAAAAGGAACGGTAAAATAAGTTAAAAGATGAAACGATAAGAATGGAATGGAATGGAATGGAATGTAATAGCTAATGGTTAATTGATGGTTCAAATCTTTTTTTATTATTTATCACAATGACAGTAATAATGAGATGGTGTTGTCTCTCTTTAAATATAAAGTAGAGACAGGTATGTGTCACCTTTACCAGTAGAAGAAAAAGAGGAAAAACAAATGTGACGATTCCTATTAAACAGTGTTGCAAGTGAAAAAATTAAGCTCAAAAAGTTTAAATTGAAAAGCGCGAGAGTTACCGCATTTGGAAGGGAATCATCAGAGGTGAAAGGTGAAAGGTGAAAGGTGAAAGGTGAGTGGTTAATGTGCTAAGTTAAGTTTGTAGGTAATGTCAACTCTTTGTTTTCTTGCTGTGTGTTGAACTATTATGATTGTTTTTTTTGCCCTGTTAAATTTAGTTTTTTTTTGTTCATAATATAGTAATTTTCAAATAAGCGTTCTTTGACATGTCAGTTTCAAAATTAGAAAAAGTTCATCAGCAACCATTAAACGTCAACAGAATATAAATTTTAAAGTTGTACAATACTCAATACTCTGTAAATGTTATATTAGTAAGTGAGGTATTAAAGGCCGTTCCGGTACTCATTTTGTTTACTAAAGATAGTTCTTATTTATTTCACAAGTCAAAATATATGCTTTTTTATACTAAAGTAATTTTAAAATGAGCGTGTTTCATCTTTATTGAATATAAAAATATAACAAAAAAAAATTTAAAATATAAAAAAAGGAAAGAAATATGAGTATAAACAGAGGTTCTGGTTATTGAACATAATCAGATGGTTTTTCTTATTACTTGAGTAGTATATGAATTTTTATTAAGAAGATGTAAACGCGTTATTCGTGAGACTTCATAACTTATGACAAGAAAAGATGTGGCATGCGGACGCGTTGACGCGTCCGCATGTCTTTCCAATTTGAGACGGCCAAATGGCACCGTCAGAATTCGAGTGGCACCCTATTGAAAGCCAGAGAGAGGTTGGACCAACTGCTCATGCTGTGTAATTAAGACCAACACAAGAGGTGGACAGTGGTTAACAGGGCTGACAAACCTAACACCGGAGAAGACCTACAAGGGTTGGGTTAAGACAAGCACGTATAAACTATTCATAAAATAATAGCAATAAGTGTATGTGCATACAAATATTAATCATATAGTAATATATTCTTGTACTATTTATTACTTGTACTTCTGCTTTGAACTGATAAAGTAGTGATGATGGTTCACAAAGATAATAAACGGATGCCGGCCAAGCTCGCAGATAAACTCCGAAATCGCAATGCGTTTTTTTTTTTCCATTTTCACCTATACCCAGTGAGTCGGATACACGGGCACCCATCGTCCGTTTATCCAAGCAATATCATAAATATTTTTAGAATCATCCTTTATTATATATACATATATATCTCCTATTCTTTCTCATACTAATATTCCTTTTTTGTAAGTATGTTGTATAAATACCACCTTTACTAGTTAATTGCAGTAAATAATTGCAGTGAAAATTTATCATAATTTATTTCAGTGTGAGTCTTAGTAAGACGCTGAGCATTTCGTGACCATATTCCCATTTTGTGCTTCGCAGCGAGAAGAAAAGATAAATCTCCGGGTCATTTACAGCTATTATTTTGATTTGTGTAAAATCTCATCTTTGTGTCTTTCATATAAAAACAATAATGATTCCCACGCTTTTCCCGTTTTCTATAAAGAATATTAAACATTTTCCTTCTTTAAAAGTATAAACAAAGAAACTAAATGTCGTCTGCTTCTACTAACGCCAATAAGAAGAAAGGTAGTACCGCCATTGACTTAATTGCTGGTGGTACCGCTGGTTTATTTGAAGCTCTTGTGTGTCATCCATTAGATACAATTAAAGTTAGAATGCAATTATATAAAAAAGTTGCTAAAAATGGTGTTAAAGCTCCAGGCATGTTTGCCACTGGTGTGGACATTGCTAAAACTGAAGGTTTCTTTGCACTTTATAAAGGTCTTACAGCAGTTTGTATTGGTATCGTCCCAAAGATGGCCATTAGATTCTCTTCTTATGAAATTTATAAGGGGTTCTTTACTAATAAGGAAACTGGAGTCATTTCTGGTCCTTTAATCTTCCTTTCAGGTGTCATGGCTGGTATCTCTGAAGCCTGTTTGGTTGTTAATCCAATGGAAGTCGTTAAGATTAGAATGCAAGCTCAACATAATTCTTTAAAGGATCCATTGCAAGTTCCAAAATATACATCCGCTCCACAAGCATTTTTTACTATTATTAGAGAAGAAGGTTTAAAAACTCTTTGGAGAGGTGTTGCTTTGACTGCTGGTAGACAAGCTATTAACCAAGGTGCCAATTTCACAACTTATTCATTCCTTAAATCAAGACTTCAAGACTATCAAAATACAGAAGTTTTACCAACTTGGCAAACTGCCATTATTGGGTTTACATCTGGTGCCATTGGTCCATTCTGTAACAATCCTTTAGATACGATTAAAACAAGAATGCAAAAGGAAACTGCCATTACTACCGAATCTAACCTTAATAGAGCTGTCAGAATCGGTACTACTTTAATCAAAGAATCTGGTATTTCTGCTTTCTACAAGGGTATCATTCCAAGAGTTATGAGAGTTGCCTCTGGTCAATGTGTTGTTTTCCCAGTTTACGAATTCTTCAAGGGCTTCCTTTACCAAGCAGCTGGTATTGAAGCACCTCCAAAGAAGATGAAGTAAGAGAGTTCCTCTTCTCTCTCTTGTATACTCATATATATATACAGTCATATATCTATCTATTTATTCGATTCATACACTTTCAATCTGGCTGCTTGTTTGGCTGCTTCTAAAAGTCTAAAAGTATAAAAAGTATGCACCTTAAACCTATGTCCCCGCCCCCGTTACACGCCTTAGATAAGTAGAAGAAAGAACAAAATGCTCAACAGGGACCACCACTACTCATACCTACTAACACCACCGCAAGAGACACCACAGGAGACACTAGTAGAGGCAACACAAGAGATGCCATGCTTATTTCTGCAATTGAATGATAAAATTCAAAATGATTTAAAATCTCTACATGATAACAACCCCATACAAGACTTCAAAATGAGCTTTGCAGATTCAAATATTCTTGATGAATTACAACCATCAGTATTTTCATATTTCGATAGTCGAGTTCGTTCACACAATTTTAAATAATCGCTGTTTTAATTATTATGCTTTAGTTACTGTTTACGATCATCTTTCTCAAGCTCATTTACATAGACAAAACAAAGCATAAAAAAATACGCTAATATTCCTTACAATTCTTTATATTTTCCTTACGCCTCCGTTTTATAATCTTTAATATTCTTCTTTTTTTATATTATATTTATTAATTGATTGTTCCAAATAGATAGATATATATATATAGTTTGCTTTTTGTTATTATTATATTGATTAAAAAAACATGTTTTAATTTAATCGAATAAACCGAAACCCATATCATCATCGGATTCTTCCTTAGCTTCTTCAACTTCTTCTTCAGCAGCTTCTTCAGCAGCAGCACCAGAAGCAGCAGCACCAGAAGCAGCAGCACCAGCAGCTGGAGCAGAGGCCATGGAGAATAAAATATCCTTCAAGTCCTTACCTTCAAGAGCCTTAGAGAAGACTTGAGTCCAAATGGAATCAACTGAAGCACCAGCAGCAGTTAAAACAGTTTGTAAGTTTTCAGAGGAGATTTCCTTTTCAGCATCTGCTAAAATCAATGCAGCGTATGAAACAAGAGCGTCAGACATCTTAATATTCGTTTGATTACCTTACCTGTTAATAAAGAAAGCTTAACTTTTTCAACATTTTTTCTCATCACCACCAGTATTGAAAAATTTCCTGGAAATCTTAGGAGAAATTGGCTGCGGTGTTGGGGGGAACTAAGGCTAGTGACTGCGAAAATAAGCTCAGCACAAAAGTGTGCTCTTTTTATATTGACTTGGAATATGGTTATAGATATTGAAGTTTCTTATATACAGGTTAAAAATATATATCATACTTATTTGGTAAATTCCTTAAAGTTGCTCAACCAATCAAGATATTCGTTGTTTTCCTTAGCACCAGAATAAGCTAAGATAAATTCACCTAAATTGGCATTAATACCTCTAGAATTCAAGTATTGATTAATGGCTTCTTGTAATTCTTCTGCTAAATTATTAAATTGAGGACCAGAATATTTCAAATCTCTTTGAGAATTGGCTTCAGCTGATTCAGAGATAGCTGTATTGACATCATCGAAATGAGTAATACCACCAACAGTAAATGAAAAATCAATTAATGATAAAGATAAATCAAATCCAACGGCCTTGTTGTCCTTTTCAATAACAACATTAACATCAGTAAATGAAATCTCAGCAATATCCTGATCCATAAATTCATTATCTTCTAATTCTTCTTGCATTTGCTTCAAGCTATAGGAAGTTTGGGAGATTCTAAGGACATCAAAATAAATATGGATTAATTCATTTGGTGTCTTTTTGGTTAATTCAGCAAGGACCTTACCATCGGTGTTAACGATTTCAATTTGTTCGTCTTGTAAGAAAGTTTTATAAGATGAATCCAAACCAAAGGAGTCTTCTTCTTCGAATTTCAATTCATTAGCTAAAACTGTATTCAATTCTTGTGTTGCGGAATTGTTTCTTAATAAAGAAGTTGAAAATTTAGCAATTCTTGGAACTTGAACTAAACATCTTGCATTGGAACAAGCAATTAAGTTTCTGCTTGCTAATTTAACACTTTGTAATGCAATTCTTGACATCATTTTGTAACTTTATTTAAGGAATAAGGTGATCAGCAAATGAAGAGAAAATTTTTTTTGTTTATGCTTAGCAATGTATAACAAATAAGTAATTTGCTTAGCAAGATCTACTAAAGCATATGCTTAGAAAAACAACTCAAGTATCAATCTATTTTTTTTATGCTTAACATGTAGTCTAAGACGAATACTTTTAGGTAATAACTATTTAATTATAAATTAACATCCTTCATTTTCCTACGTAACTCAGCAAAATCAACATCATGTCCATCTTCGATACTAGTATCACCTTCGGCATCAGCACCACTGGCAAGACCTTTATCCCAAATTTCCTTACCTGTTAATTTACCATCATGCATTGATTTATATCTTTCATTTAATCTTCTGTCCATACCATTTTCTAATCTAAATTTCGATCTCCATTTATTAAAACTTTCAATAGTAACTTTAGTACCATTAAACTTTGCCTGTTCAATCAATTCCCTTTTTTCTCTTGCTTTGAATATCTTAGATTCCTCTGATTCGAACTTTTCATTAAATAAAGTTTCTGAATGATCCTTTAATGAAGAAGTAAGTGAAAAAATTGATGCCATACCAATGTATTCTAATGCTTCTTCTTTCAACATTTTGAGTAGTTTATTATAATCTGATCTATCAAATGAAATTCTTTCAATCAAATTGACTAGTTTCTTTGACCCTGCAAAGTTATCATCTTCTTCTTCATTTTCGTCATCATTTTCTTCTTCTTCCTCTTCTATATTGAATCTCAAATGCGAATTATCACATTCACCTTGTAAAACATCCAATTCTGGTTCAACATCCGGATACGTTTCTGGGTATATCACCTGTAATTTAACTGCATGATTCCTTTGTGATTCTGTATCTAATAAAATATTGATTGTAAATCTAGTCTTAGATTCGTTTAAAATTTCCAATTCATCAGGATAAATCGATTCCAAAATCTCTAACTCCTGTTCTTGTTCCTCCTTATAATCCATTTTCTCTTGATAGTCTTCTTTCTCTTCCTTCTATTTTTTTTAATGTTTTATTAAAAATGGTGAAAAGAAAATTTTTTTTAAAACCTTCTCTTATATTAACTTACCTTCTTTAACTGAATAAGTTCTTCAAAACAATGCCTGTGGATTCAACTTTGGCTAATATTATAGCTCAATACACTAATCTTTTACCAACAGACCCCGCTGGAGCTTTAAATGTTCTTTTAGACTATCAGGAAACCTTCAAATCGGACCCTCTTTATCTACAAACACTTGGTGAAGCTTACCTTGAAAACAACGATGTTGAAACAGCATATGAAATACTAAACCTTGGGTGCCAATTAGATCCTAAGGGTCAACATGGGGTGGAGAAGGTTTTCCATTTAGGTCAAATTATCGGTGGTAAAGATGGTGTTAATTTACTTGAGATCGGTATTGCTGAATTGATTAGGGAATTAGAATTAGTTAACCTTGGTCAAAGTATTGAAAATGATGATAATTTAGAAGTTTTAATAGCTGCATTTGAAAATGTGGATTCGATCCTTAATTATCTCTTAGTTAAATTAACAAAGGCTATTGGATCTGTAGTTGAAATCTGGATGACTGATTTATGTATGGAAGAAGAAGCAGAATCTGAATGTGAAAAATGGTGCTCAATGTTAATTGAATTATGCGATTCAAATCCAGAAACCCATTTACTTATTTCATCAGTTAAAATATCTCAACAAAAGTTTAATGAAGCTGAGAATGAAATAAAGAAATCTTGGGAATTATATAAGTTAAAAAAATTAAACTTGGAACAAAATTTACAAATTGATAATTCCCTACAAGATGAATACTTGGACCTCCATGAACAATTGACTACATTATCAAAATATGCATTAGAGTGTGGAATGTTTTTAATTTCAATTGAAATCTCAACAACTGCCAGGGAAATCAATGAAAATTCAATTGAAAGTGCCTATTTAGAAGGATTCTCTAACTATCTTGAAGTATTAAGATTACAAAATAATATAATTGAATCAGATTCTTGGAAAATTAGTCGTGAATTTGAAAATTATTCAATTGATTCAACAATCTTAAACGATGAACAAAATGAATTTATCTTAAATTCTCAATTAGCCCTAAGTGCTGCTGTTAAATTACTCTATAATCCAGACTTAGCAAATACTTGTGATGATGAATTGAAATTAATTATCAATAACCTTTTGAATAAAGTTGGTGGATTCTTGGCTAGAGAACCAAAAATTGACGTTAACGAAGAATCAGTTTTAGATCAAATATCTGATTAACAAAGGAAAAATTGTATATTCATCCATCTACACACACACGCACCCACATATATATATAAAACCACAATGATTGTATAAATAACAACCATTATTATTAATAAACACCTTTAATCCTTCTATCGAAATGCATAAACAGTATGCTAATCATTTGACACACCAATATGTCAAATGCCTCCATTATTTTTCAAAACTTTAATTTATTGATAGATTTTCCATTTCTACTGTAGTATCATTTAACTCATCATCTATTAATATTCTAACATATTGACTTGGAACTAACCCTGTTGCTCCTGTTTCAATATTATATGCAACTAGCCAACCACCAAAATCTCGTGAATCATTCACATATATTAATTGATTCGGTCCTAACCTTAATTCATTTCCATTTTCTGGTTCAAATGCATACAATGCAATTGCTTTAACTAATATATCCTCATCATCCTCCTCCTCCTCCTCCTCCTCTTCTTCTGCTTCTTCTTCGTCATATGTTAAGGATTGTGATGTATCATTTTCATTTTCACTATATTCTTCCATTTCTTGCTCCATTTCCTCCTCTAATTCACTCTCTGTTTCTAATCCGAAATGACGTGGATGTGTTTCAGGGTATGCAAAGTCTTTTATCTGAACAACCGTCATCTTTCTTTCCCCCCTGCTAATTCTTTTGAGTAAAGACACCAAGTCCATCAAAAGTGTTGAAAAATTTATATCCTCTTTCTCTGCTACATGAAACATCTACTTTATAATGACATCAGCGCACAGACCGACGTTTGTCCATGCGAGAGGAAAGACAAAGAGAGCAGAGGTAGCTTCTAGTATTAAACACGAACGAGCATTGGCTAGCCATACGGAGGTTAAGCTGAGAAAGACAGGGAACGTTGATAAAACTAATGATGAA
Organism: Saturnispora ahearnii; assembly: GCA_030564945.1. NCBI lineage: Eukaryota > Fungi > Ascomycota > Pichiomycetes > Pichiales > Pichiaceae > Saturnispora > Saturnispora ahearnii. The sequence continues at coordinate 440,702 of JAJMAQ010000005.1, read as the reverse complement.
TTTGAAACCATTAAACAAAAGGAAACTAAACAAGCTATCAAACAAGAGACAATAGATGACACTAAGGATAATGTTAAGGCCATCAAAGAAGACGCCAAGGTTTCTAAACCAAGTTGGAGAAACTCCAAGAGAAAAAAATCCATAAAAGAATCAAATAATACTGGTATTAATAACCTTATCAAATCTGATAAACATGCACAATTTATAAATAAATATATTAAATAAAAGGAATCAACCTCTTTGAAACAACACCCAGAACACCTCTCAATAATGGCCAACCGGAGTCAGCTCTCACCGCATCCCCGTTTTCTTCTAATCTTCTCAATAGATATTCCTTGGTTTCTAACGGTGGACCCCATGGAACGTATTTAATAATATTATTAACATTATGATTTTCAATTAATTCATGAGTAACATTATCCGCCATACCAAGCAATTGTCCAAGAACAACGTTGGATTTAACCTTAGGTGCCAATGATTGAAGAATCTTTGTTGCCTTCAATTGAGTCTCTCCATTATGTGATGCAACAATTAAATGTCCAACACTTGGCTCATTGGATGACATATCCTTAATAGAATTTGAAATACCATTATTATAACATTCGTCTGTATCCTTTTTTGTATCATGGATAACTCCTCTAATTGGTTCAGAATGAATATATGCACCTCTAACTAATTTCCATCCTAATTTATATCCACCATTCTTAGCTAATTTACTATCATATTCTAAAACCTGTGTTGATTCTTTTAAATACATTTGAACTGTGCCAATAACATTGATTTCTCTCTTATTAAATCTTGCCATGAGATCTCTTTGTAATTGATAAACTCCTTGTTGTAAATCATTCCTTTCAGCATCAATAACAACTGAAACAAATGGTGAAATCCTTTCTGGGAATTGACGCTTCAATTTGTCATTCTCCAATTCACAAATTGAACAAATCGACTCACAATTCTTTAATAATTGTGAATATTGTTCTTTATATTTTGAATTTTTAAAATTCAATAAAACTTCAGCAGCATTATCAACTAAGCCTGTTGGTTTCAATGCAACATAACTTGGTGGTATATTATTAACATTACCATTAGACCTTGAAATTAACTTAGCAACATGAACCGATAACCCCTCTTTGATAGATTTAATTGTTTCTTCAATAATTGTGTTAATACTAACAGAAATTTTATTACCATCACAAGCTTCAACTGTATAGCTAATCATCATACCATTAATGCCCTTCCTACTTAGCCTTTCACCCGTTTTTATAATATCAGTAACGTGTTCTCCTCCACAATAAGTTTGATAAATTAAAGATTTGATTAAAAATAATGGTGTATATGGGAATAGTTTAATAATTGCCTTCAAAGTCCATGGTGTTAACGTTGCCAATCCAATAATACCATAACCTAACAATTCTCTATTGCTCAGTCTCTGAAGGTAATCATCTGATTTAAAATTGGTTTTTGGTGAAGCTATCATACTAGCTGCGACATTTGGTGTTGTTAATGTGGTTGACTTCTTCGCTGTTGATGATATTTGCCTTAGAAAGGACTTCGCAATAAATTGATTTCTTGGATTCATTATAATAGTATTTTGAATGCAGGTTTCTATCTTTTCGTTTATAAGAGTAGCTAAAGAAGATAATATTGAATATATACAACAGAGTACGAAAAGAAAAGGTTGAAACTTCGTCCTTTTATAGCAAATATTCAAACAAGAGAGGGGCCTCATTTATCATTTCTTTTAGGAGAACAAAACAGTGACATGAAATCATAAGCGAGGGCAAGTAATAGCGAAGAAGGCAATCATAAGCGAGATAAGAATCCAGCAAAAAAAAGATTATTTTGACTTGACACCTGCAATGTAGGCCAAGGTCCAGGATAATGTCATACCATCATCCAAATAAGAGTAATCAAAGTTACCAACATTGAAAAAGTTCCATGCTGTTTGTGGGTCATATAATGCAACATTCAAATAAACAATCCCGAGCCAGGATTTAACAAACTTGGATTGAATACCCCTAAGGTATTGTTCATATTCATATTTAACAAATGAAGGCGTTCTAACAAATGAAGAAATGGGTGTGATTGGAAGCATATGAATCCCATGAATATATTCTGGATTCATACCAAAATATGTAGCATGATCAATCTTATTACCAAATTTAATCCCACTAACAATATTTGGTTTAAATCTACTATCAATAACATTATTACTTTGATCGTATAACATATAACTACCAATTGATCTTCTTTGGATAGCTAAGATGATATTGGATCTATTTTCCATATTTTTATCTCCAATAACTTGTGCCCAAATTTTCATACCATAAGTAAAATTATAATCTTCACTTGATGATTCTTCATCTTTACCATCCGCATAAGCAGTAATGCCATGAGCAAGTGAATGTCCAATATACCAATCGAAGTTTCTAAAAACTGGAAAATATGGATCTGATTCATTAGGATTGGCAACATCTCTAACTAATGTATTAACCCAATCCTTATTTGAATTAAACCAATTACCATTGTTAATATCCTTATCAACCATAGATAAAAGTGCCGCGGCATGAATATGATATCCATAATGGAAATGATGATCGTTATACATGGAATTACCAAAATCAACTCTGGTATCACCATTATCCATACCACCAGTTGAGCAAATACCACCCCAAACAGTTTCATAACATAATGGATAAATTTGTTTATTACTTGTAAAGATGTTCATAGCTGCGACTAACTTATTATAGGCAGTTGATGTTAAATTACTGTCCTTGACAATATAATGGCAAATGTATAACACATAAGCAAATTTATCCAAGATTTTACCAGCAAAGTACATCGAATCACTATTTCTAACTAAAGCAGCAAAATCATTTTGGTTGACATCATTAGTAACTGCATTTCTAATAGCAGTTAATTGATCATTTGTATAACTTGCGCTAGTAAACCCAGAAATGGAACTCCAAGGATCTGTTCCAACTGACACTGGGAGATTTTCAACCATTTCAAAGACATTGGTATTGAAACCAGTGGTATTACCCATAACTGGATCATTAAGTGAAATATTAGTCCTGGAATGTGATGTGGTTGAAGTAAAAGATGCAACATGATGTGGTAATGCCATTAAAATTGGTGAACCACTTAATCCTGCAACAGTGTAATTAAAGGAATAAGTTCCACTACTACCGTTAACATTACCTGCTAAGGTAACCTCTGTTGGATAAGTACCAGCACCTTTATCATAATCAGAAAAGTCACCACAACAAATTTGAATTAAACAATTATTAAGGGAATTAGAACCAATGATATGCTGATTACCCTTTAATGCAAAAGAAATACTTTGATTACCGGTTAAGGTAACATAAATGTACCAAGTTGAACCATCTGCAACTTGAACCTTATACTTATTAACATTAGGACGAGGAGAGGTATCACCAGTAATAGAACTGATACCAACTTGTGAATGAATTTCTGGAATTAAATTATTATAAACACCAGTAATCATACCCATACCTTGAACCAATGGGACTGTCAAATCACCGGCGCTCGGTGATTTTAAGGTTGCAGTTGCAGACATCTTTTTCAAATTTGAGATACCAAAAGAATAACCTTTTGAGAAATCAGCAGAGCCTAAAACCATACAAAGGTTACCAGCGGCACTTAAAAAGTAGGAAGGAGCATTATGATCATTATTTGGTCCATAAACACGTTGACTCAGAGATTGATGAGAAATCGCAAATCCTTTATAACCATCTAAATTTGTAGCCCAAAGAGAATAAGGATTAACAAAAATAGGAGTTGAAGAAGTATCATAAGTTAAATTTCCCCAAAAGTTATTGGTTTGAACCACACCTGATTTAGAGACTCCGGGAGCCAATGGGATAGTAGACGACTTTCTTGAAAAGAGGTTACTAGGAGCAGACGTTGAAATAACCGAGAAAAGATCACCAGTAGTTTGACTTGAATCTGTATTATAATAATTTTCAATTAAGGATAGAAGTGTTAGATTTGCTTTAAGTTTACAACTAGTTTTAAATTATAGTGTAAATAATGTCATACTCTTGTTCATTTGATTAAAGTTAATTATGAAAGAAAGAAGTGATAATAAATGAGCAGAGTTTGAAATGCGGTGTGTCATCTCCCTTTATACCTTTTCTCTTTTAAGTTCCCCTCTATTTCATAAAGCTCATCCGAACTACTTCTTCATCCATAGTGGGAAATGTGAATGAGGTTTATAGTGTTAGCATTTCATTTGCAGTGAAGCTCATATACAGCTTGTTATATTGATACTTTTTAAGTCCGTCTGGATCTCTTGGGGAACATATGACCAACTCCACGAGGTTCATACCGGTTTTTTTTTATTGATAAGCTATTTGAATTAAAACTAGATGATATCTTTGGAACACTTTTTGGATTTAAGAATGACAAGGTTGACACTGAAGACGGAGCGTTACCATTAGATTCACCTATCATATGTTGATCACCTAATGGGACTGTTTTTGTATCTTGAGATTGGGTTATTATGGTGGCATATGATTGATCATTATTCTGTTTAGCAAGTGTCTGTTGTTGTTGTACTTCTTGACAGGTATTTGTCTCTGTTTCTAACCCCAGTTCCATATCTTTTTTCTCTAGGATTTCCAATTGCTTTCGCAAATAGATTGTGTTTTCAAGGAGCTGACTAAGAATGACTTTGGACATGTCTAACAATCGCTATTCAAATACTGTTTCCCGTTAGTTTCAACTATTAGATTCAACTATTATAGTCTCTTTGTTGTTTAGAGTTGAAACATTAATTTTTTTCGTTGTCTTCATTCAGTTTTTTTTTATCTCTATGGGAATTTCAAAGTTTTTTTTACTCTCTTTTGAATTTCATAAAAAGAAATCTTTAGGTTAGAAAGATCCAAGTGGATAAATAGTGATCTGACAATGAAGTTTGTTGCTTTAGTTTCAGGTGGTAAAGATTCATGCTTTAATATTATGCATTGTTTGGCACAGGGGCATGAATTGACTGCGTTGGCCAATTTATATCCCCCGGAGGAATGTGATGATGAACTAGATTCTTATATGTATCAAACTGTTGGTCATGACATATTAACCCTTTACTCAAAATGCATTGGTAAACCAATGTACCGTCAAGTTATCAATGGTAAACCACAAAATCAGAAGTTGGAATATACATTGACCTTAGAAGATGAGACGGAAGATTTATTTAAATTACTTTCAACCGTTTTAGAGAATCATCCTGATATTGAAGGTGTTTCAGTAGGTGCTATTTTATCTTCTTATCAAAGAGCAAGAGTTGAAGACGTTTGTAAGAGATTAGGATTGACTTCGTTGGCATTTCTTTGGCAAAGAGATCAAGGTCAGTTAATGCAAGAAATGTGTCAAAGTGATATGGATGCAAAGATCGTTAAAGTTGCGGCTATTGGGCTTGACCAAAGTCATTTAGGTTTATCATTAAAGGAAATCCAACCAACATTGGTTAACTTGAACAATAAATTTGGTGTGCATATTTGTGGTGAAGGTGGTGAATTTGAGACTAGTGTTATTGATGCACCATTCTTTATTCATGGTAGAATTAAGATAGTTAATAGGGAAATTGTTAGACATACAAATGATAATGTTTGGTATTTAAAGATGCAAGTTGAATTTGAACCAGAGGAAAAGGTCCCTGTTAAAGATTGGTCACAACTTATTACCACTCAACCAATATTAAATGAAAAGTTTCAAGACATTAATGGTTTTATTAACACCATTATCGATGAATCAGTACCAGAAAATGCAATTATTAGGGCTAATACTGTCAATTGGAAGGAATACGTCTATGATTGCGGTGAAAAAATGTTCGTAAGCAATTTATACTCAACTAGTAATAGTGTTGAATCTCAAGTTACGGAAATATTCGATAGATTAAAGAATTATTTAGATAAAAATGGCCTTACATTTGAAAATATTCAATCATGTCAATTGATTTTAGCTAATATTTCAAATTTTTCTAGGGTTAATGCTATTTATTCAAGATATTTCCGCTATCCATTGCCACCAAGTAGAATTTGCGTTGAATCAAATTTACCCAAGGATATTGAAGTTCAACTTTCAACTGTTATTATTAAGGATCTCAAGTTTAAAATGGGTCTTCATGTTCAAGGTAGATCATATTGGGCACCTAGTAACATTGGCCCATATTCTCAATCCATTAGTTTTGAGAGTGATTTTATTACAAGATTAAGTGGACAGATTCCATTAATTCCAGCAAGTATGGAACTGGGAAATGATGCAAAAACGAATGCATTAATGGCATTACAGCATTATGATAATGTTAAACAAGTTACCGGCTATACCCATAATTTATTAACCATTTGTTTTATTAAAAATAGTAATTATGTTGATTTAGCCAGACAAGTGTTCAATGAATATATGGACGTTGATGATGGTAAGAGACAACTTATTATCGTCTGTGTTACCGAGTTACCAAAATCTGCTGATATTGAATGGGGTGGACTTGCTTTCAAACCAGATACAAGTTTGAATTATGAAAGTGATGAAGAAAGCGATGAACCCAGTGCTATTGAAAGGGTTAAAGTTGAATTCACTAATGATATTAATAACTATCAGTTTGAAAAGAATAGAGCCTATAGTGTTTATGGGATAGGTGAAGTGTATGAGGATTTACCTAGTGAGTTTGTACCTGTAGTTGGAGTTTGGAGTGTTAATGAAAGCTTCAACTATGGTATCATCAGTCAATGAGCAGCAAAATGCTCAAACCCTTTTCTGCTGCACGTGATCCAGGGTTGCACCCCTAGCACCGCAGGCAACGGTCGCTTGCTGACATTTATTTACCCATAATTTAAAATGGCAGTGACGCTCAGCACGAATTTTTTCTGAGAGACGCACTGTGAAAAATTTCAATATGACTTATCACATAGAATTAGACACGGAGAGAGAGAGGGTGTTAAAAAAAAATAGAGACAAGATAAAGACTCTTCCCCTTTGTTGAACCTTTTCTTTCACTAAATAAATAAAAGATAAATAAATAACAAAATGTCTGCAGTTGAACAACAACAACCTAAGCAAACTAGAAAGACAGTTAAGCCACAGAAATTGAGAGCTTCCTTGGTCCCAGGTACTGTTCTTATCTTGTTAGCTGGTAGATTCAGAGGTAAGAGAGTTGTCTATTTGAAGGAATTAGAAGATAACACTCTTTTGGTTTCTGGTCCTTTCAAGATCAATGGTGTTCCATTAAGAAGAGTCAATGCAAGATATGTTATTGCTACCTCTACCAAGGTTTCAATCGATTCTTTAGATTTAACTAAATTTAACACTCAATATTTTGCAAGAGAAAAGAAACAATGTAAGAAATCTGAAGGTGACTTTTTTGGTGAAGGTTCTGAGAAAAAGGAAATCAGGGTTGAAAGAATCGAAGATCAAAAGATTGTTGACAAGTCTCTTATTGTTGAGATTAAGAAGACTCCATTGTTAAAGCAATATTTAGCGTCTACTTTTTCATTAAAGTCAGGTGACAAGCCACATTTAATGAAGTTTTAAAATATGTTAAGTTTGAATTAAAATGCTTTGCAAAGGAAAGAAAAAGGAGTTCAAAAATTGATAAATAAAGAACAAAAAGAAAAGGAAAATGATTAAAGTTCAATTATAAATATAAAAATTGACCACAGCTAATATACTTGAACTATTTTAATGATTTTAAATAAATGTATTGATCAATAGTTGACCCTTTTTGTGTTGAATTATTATTATTATTATTATTATTTTATTTTATTTGTTTTGAAAGAAAGATAATAAGATCCTCTTTTGAATAAAGGGAACAGAGGTTAAAAACAATGGTTTGTTTACCATGTTGGTGTTATCAAATAACACTTGTGTTGTTATATTATCTTGCTATTTTTTTATAAGTTTTTAATGTATTTTTTTTTTGTTTTATTTCAATGATGATGATTTCATTAGGAATATTTTTTTTTATTCCAGCATGAATAATTAATCACTGAATATTAATAATATCAATAAAATGCCGAATTTACCTAATATCTCGTGAAGCATAATTCATGCCTCATACCCTACTATTCCTGAAGTATTGCCACATAGTCAAATATATACATTGAATATTGGAGGAGTTTCGTATCAATTATCTGGAGCTTCGCTATCTTATGATTCCCCTTCTTATTTCACTGATTTCTTTGTTGCTAATCCTGATGTTAAAACAATGGTTATTGACAGGTCATCGAAGGTATTTGATAATGTTGTTATGCATTTACTGGGATATTCAATATCAATTAAGAATGATTTTGAATGGATGTGCTTATTAATGGATTCAACATATTATAAGTTGAAAAGGTTAAAAGATAGAATTTTGAGGGAAGGATTAGTAGTTAATATTTCACATGAAATATTCAAGCTACCAAATGAATTGTTTAATCAAAAGGAAGGTAATTATCCGAATCTATTTTCAATTTTAAATAAAAATTTATTAAATGATCCATTAGTATCGACAGCCGTATTTATTAGACCACCACCATTGACACCAATTGTTATTAATAGGAATCCAAGAATATTTGAACAATTGCTTCACGGATTACATGGGAATCATATTGACATCAAAGATGAAAACCATAGGAAGGATTTATTAAGAGATTGTAAGTATTATCAATTATTTGAATTGGAGCAAAGATTAATTTCATTTAAAAATTAATTAAATCCCTTTTCATATAAAGAGGAAATCTGCATTAAATTTGATGATATTAAGCAAAAGGGACTATTAAACGATTCCACGGAAAATTTAACAGAGCCATTTACATATATCAAATATTCAAGACCATTTGTTGATATTAATAAACACAGGGAATTGATTATTCAATTTGATCAATGCACCTTGAATTTAATGATCAACCCAAGTTTAAAATTTATTTATTTATTAGCTGCTGGTGATTTTGCGTCAAAATTGAAATCAATGTTATCTGTAATTACGGATTATTTTATTTACAATGAAGATGAGCACCATTTACAAATTATAGCTATGATGGATTCTTCCGTTGGAGAATTGAATGGAATTTCAATGGATAATGGTTGGTTGAATACATTGTGTTCGGCAACAAATTTAGAAAATGAGAATAAAGTTATTGAAATTAAATTATTGCAATCACAGTGGAAGATTAATGTCCAAGCTAGAGATAAATTATGGATGTCATGTTTAAAATTTAACGGATGTTTAGATGAACAACATTTTAAGAAGAATAGACAGTTTTTATAAAATTTTTGGGGGAAGATGCATATGTAAATCTTAATATTCCCTTCTCTTTCTAAGATAGTTGGTATTGAACAATGGAATTAATTCTTCAATATCACCGATAACTGTATCATTAGCTTTATTAATTTGGTTCATAACTAAAGTAGATTCACTGGATAATTCTAGTCCATTAGCTGTGGTATTGTAAATTTCAAGACAATGATCCATATTATCTAATGATAAAATTAATTTACCATTTGAACTAGTTGCGGTAATAATATCACTTGAAACTTCGTACTCTTTCACAAATGTTAATTCACCATCATCAGCTAGATCAAAAAGAAATATGTAAGGGATTCTTTCAAAGACAGCAACGATTTGCCTGGTTGATTCTAATGGTATTAAATGTGAAATACAATATTCCTGTAAATCACCATTTTCATTTTGAAACTTTTCAGGAGTTAAATGCTTTTCATTTAATTTACCATTAATCAAAAATGTGATATCAAATTCAAAATGCTTATCAGTTTGCCAATCCCAAGATTTAATAAATGAATCACCACCTGCTGAAACTAATATTTTACCATTAAGCCAGTTTGGTAAAATTAAGCTTGAAATAAACTCCTTATGACCAAATAACCACTTCTTAACAACATATGACTTTGGATAATATGAAACTCTAAGATGTTCATCTCTATCAGCACTTAAGACAACTTGTTTACCATTTTCATCAATGCAGCATTCAACACCAGTTAACATTGACACGTGACCAAGTATGGGAGTAAGTTGATCATCATTTAAAATATCAGTTGAAAGCATTGGGATAGAATAGACATCACCAAACTTATCAGCAATAATGACATCTTTATCATCAATAGAAGTACAAATAGCAGATGGTCTCTTTGGAAATGGCTGACGTTTAACTATTTCAAGAACGTTTTCTTTGTTGTTGAGATCAATTTTAAAAATGACCACAGCTTTGTCATTATCAGTAGTAACAATAAGATGCTTTTCATCTCTTGATAAATACATTTGTCTAATGTAAGTATAAGTTGGAGGAGCACCAGGACCTGGTAAAGGTAACTTTGGTCTTTTATTAATCTTTTGTTTCTTTGCAGAAGGAATTTGATTTTCCGGTATTTCAACATCAGTAACTTCTCTTTTGTTATTACTGTTAACAGTTTCTGCCTTTTCTAATTGTTGTCTTTCATACTCTTCTAGTAGTTCCTTATGATGTTTTCTAATTGAATAGTAAGGATCAACTTCATCAGTCCAAGAACCTAATAATTCTACCCTTTGGTCCTCATTTAACTTAAAAACAAAGACAGTATTAATAGCAGCAGCGTATAGAATATCTTTGGATAAGATTAGATGTTGGAATGGATGCTTCATTGCTGTTTAAATAGGATATTCCAATGAATTTCAATTGAAAATTTTTTTCAAAATCTGAGTAAAAAATAAATATTTTTTTTTCTAGAGAGTTTGTGATTCCCTAAGTTAAAAGGTGAAAAGCCTTAAGGGATCCCAAAACGGATAGTTTTGAAGTTAGAATAAAGTTCAATTGGTTCAAAATTTAAATATAAGGTATTGTATATATTAATAAATCCCCCTTGAAATACGTTTAAAATGTGCTAAAGTTGTTTTTTTTGTCACTCTTTCTTTAGGTTTATTGTCTTAGCAAAGCCAAGAAAAATTATCAACACATTGAAAACAGCATGTTTTTATTATTAATAGTTCAAGTTGTACTAGTATAATACCCGAAGGAAAAGATTCAGTATACCCAATGTATTCTAGCACAAAGTCGCCAGAATTAAAGGTTCGAAAAGGTCGTCGGAAACATAAAAACTCAAGATTAGGTTGTTCAAAGTGTAAGGCAAGAAAGATTAAATGTGATGAAACATTACCAACTTGTTTGAATTGCGATAGGCTAAACCTAGAATTCCCCTATTTAACAATGACACCATATCAAATATATCAGATAATGAAGTCTATTAATTCCAATGTCGATATGTCTTCTATGAACGGAAGGCTATCCTCTAGCTCATTTAATGAATCTCCCAATCAATATACAGTTAGTCTTACCAAACATGAATCAGAGGAATCTTCTAGTGATAATTATAAAGAGTTACCTGATGGAGGATCACAACAAAATGATATGTCTAGTTCAAAATTAGATTTACATTCCATGAATATTGGTGAGTCAGTTTGCAAGGCAACAGAAGCTGAACATCTGTTTCTACTATTACAACCAAGGAGTAATAATTTGGTACAATCTGTCGTAACAAAGGCTATATCAGCGGACAATGAATATATAATGTCAACCGAGGAAATAAAAGTGGTTGCAAATCATGAGCTTGATGATGACTCTATAAACAGTAGAGGGACGACACTATCATCGAATACTAAAGTTGTTTATAAATCATTCAAAATTAACAATAAGTTGGAATACGAAGCAGATGAAGCTCTTTGTGAAAGGGTTTTTGAAGTCTTACTTGCTCTGCATACAGTAGATTTTACTACGGTATTTGAAAAATATGGGTTTTTTGATATTGATAGTGAATTAGTAAAGAATTTTGACAAAATGCTCCTCATATGTGCACAATTCAGTAAGCTAACAGCAAAATCCTTACTCTTACATTCTAATGATTATATTAAAAACGTTATATTAAAGCAACCAATTTTACCAAATGTCAATTTTGATATTAAATTAAAAATTGCTGCTACTTGTGAAATTTCAAGTGTTAATGATAATAACAATATACCATTATTAATTAAAAATGAATATCTACCTCTCTATCCATATTTTGATGTTGATCAAGTTGATTTGTTCATTGGATGCTTTGTTATTTTAAACTATTGTCTAGTTTATCATTTTAAATCAGGGTTTAAACCTGAACTTTCGATCGTAGAAAGTCAAGATTGTGTTTCAAAATTCTGTACTTTTAATGCTGGCTTGTATTCAATTGTAACGGATAAGAATCCTGCTATTCAAAAATGTTGGGTGTTAACGTCGTTGCATCATACCTAGGGTTGAATTTAAAATCAATGTTAATACCATCATTCAGAAGTGATCTATTAGACGAACTGAAAAGAACATTTGAAAAGTTAAGTGCTAAAATTTCAAATGAAGGTAGTTTGTCAACACATTATGAAAATTTAAGAACATTTTTGGAAAGGAATGTGACGTTAGTTAAACAAAATATGAAAGGTTCAGCAACACTTTTAGGTGTCGGCGATGATAATGGTTACATTATTAGATTAATGAATGAATTTCTTCAAATTATCCCACACGATTTAAATAATTTAATACCTGGACCACTTGTTAATGATGAGATGATTGTTATTTATTTATCATATATTGCAACCGCACCTTTATTGACGCATATAATTCCAGGTGCCTTGTCCTTTGCCACAAATTCATTTACAGGTAGATCATGGCTAATGCAAAAATTTGATAAGCTGCCAGTTTTACTGAGTTTATTTCAACAGATGCAAAGGGTAGAGTTTAAAGAACCAGTGATATATTTAATAAGAATGGTTACAATTTTAAAACAAAAACAAAAGAAATATAATGATTTTTTTAATAATACATCGATCGGAGAATTGACCGATCCACATCTCAAAATTGATTTATTTGAACATTGTCGCCGATTAAAAAGGATTAAAAAGGAGGGTATTATGTCTGAAGTTTTAGTCAAAAGTTTTAAATTGGATAAAGCCAGTTTTCTTGAAGAATGGAATATACCACATGAAAATAACTCTTCTGCGTCGGAAGTAAAGGGTAAAGATAATAAAATTAATAAGGTTTTACCAACAATCCAAGATAAAATAAATGATTTTACTTTATCTAATAATGGATTATTTACAGGAGATTATTTTTTAACTGAATCTTCATTTGATAAGATGAACCAGTTGGGATCTGTTGCAACTGATGGGGAAAGGCTCCTTCCAGATAACATGTCAATGGCTTGGAGATTGTCTACCTATATTCGGACGAACAATATTTGATGACAAAGCTGAGCGATCATCCTTCGTAAACGTCCGGGGCTTCTCTTCGTTTGGAGTTTGAAAAAAAAAAACACAATGGAATCCCCGGGCCGGAGTCATATAAAAGAGATGGTCTTCCTCCCCACATTAAATCAACCAATTGAGCTAGGGATAAAGGAACATGTCTGAATCGAATACTACAATCAAAACCGACTTGGTCACCCTTACTAGGTTTATCATCGAAGAACAACGCAAATTGGCACCGGATGCCACTGGGGACTTATCTCTACTTTTAAATGCATTACAATATGCTTTTAAGTTCATTGCACATACGATTAGAAGAGCCGAATTGGTCAATTTAATCGGTCTTTATGGTCAAACCAATGCTACCGGTGATGATCAAAAGAAATTGGATGTTATTGGTGATGAAATTTTCATTAATGCAATGAAAAGCTCGGGTATTGTTAAGGTGTTAGTTAGTGAAGAACAAGAAGATTTGATTATCTTTGAAGGTAATACAGGCCAATATGCAGTTTGTTGTGATCCAATTGATGGTTCTTCTAATTTAGATGCTGGTGTTTCTGTTGGTACTATCTTCGGTGTGTATAAACTTCAAAGTGATTCACAAGGTTCAATTAAGGATGTTCTAAGAGCTGGTACTGAAATGGTTGCTGCTGGTTATACTATGTATGGTGCATCAGCCCATTTGATGCTTACTACAGGTCATGGAGTTAATGGATTTACATTAGATACTAATCTTGGTGAATTCATTTTAACTCAACCAAATTTGAAGATTTATGATAATAAGAAAATTTTTTCAATTAACGAAGGTAATACTTGTTATTGGTCAAAGGAAGTTAAGGAGTACATTGCTTCATTGAAGGAACCACAACCTGATACTGGCAAGCCTTATGCTGCTAGATATATTGGATCAATGGTTGCTGATGTTCATAGAACTTTACTTTACGGTGGTATCTTTGGTTATCCAGCGGATTCTAAATCTAAGACCGGTAAATTACGTTTACTTTATGAATGTTTCCCAATGGCCTTGTTATTAGAACAAGCAGGTGGTGAAGCAGTCAATGATGAAGGTGAACGTATTCTTGATTTAGAACCAAAGAAGATTCATGAAAGATCTGGTATCTGGTTGGGATCATCTGAAGAAGTTTCAAAGGTTACAAAGTTTATTAAGAAGTAACAAAAGAAAAGAAAAGAAAAGAAAGGAAGTAAAAACGTTTATAGTTAAACATATAGCCAATACTTTTTTTTCAAATATGTAAGATTCGGTTTCAGTTAAGTTAAAATTTGTAATTTTATCGAAAACATAAATAAACACATGCGCCACATATAGTGCATGTCTATAGAATGCGCCACGAAATGTAAACTTTGAATCATTTTTACATTTACTAGTTCATATTATTGGTAATGGTTTGACTAAAATTGTTAATTGCCTTTTGAGGGTAAAGAAAACACTTTTAAATGATTAAAAAATAGGGTTGATAGTCGGAAATATTGTGAAATGCTTAAAAACAATAATATTGAAACAGGGAAAAAAGGTACATAGATTGCAACTCCCATTTCACATCTTTTGAATACTATAATAGACTTAAATGTACCGTTTAAATGTGTTTATTGCTGCACGTAGCTGAGCAGAACTCCCTTTTTGTCGCCACGTCAACAACATAGAAAAAATGGACGTGTGAAAAAAAAACAAAGAGATTTTTACACGTATTTGAGTACACACACTTCTTAAGTATTGAGTCTAAGATGTCATCGTTTAAGATCTTAGATGTTGTCAAACCGCTTCAAGGACTTGTTCCTGAAGTTATGGCACCAGAGAGAAAGGTCCCATTCAATCAGAAACTCATGTGGACTGGTGTTACATTGTTAATTTTCCTTGTCATGTCTGAAATCCCACTTTATGGTATTACATCTGGTGAATCTAGTGATCCATTACTTTGGTTACGTATGATGTTAGCATCTAATAGGGGTACACTAATGGAATTAGGTGTTTCCCCAATCGTTACCTCAGGTATGGTTTTCCAATTACTTCAAGGTACTCAATTACTTAATATTAACATGGAATCAAAGGAAGATAGAGAATTGTTTCAAGTTGCACAAAAGGTGTTGGCCATTTTATTATCCTTTGGTCAAGCAACTGTTTATGTTTTAACTGGTATGTACGGTAGACCAAGTGATTTAGGTTATGGTGTTTGTTTCCTCTTGGTTTTACAATTGGTTGTTGCTGCTCTTATGGTTATTTTATTAGATGAATTGATGCAAAAGGGTTATGGTTTGGGGTCTGGTACTTCCCTTTTCACCTCAACTAAGATTTGTGAATCCATCTTTTGGAAGTGCTTCTCTCCAACTTTAGTTAATAGAGGTAGAGGTTCAGAATTTGAAGGTGCAATTTTGGCTTTTGTTCATTTGTTATTTACGAAGAATTCTAAGAAGGTTGCAATTATTGATTCATTTTTTAGAGATAATGCTCCAAATATGTCTCAATTTGTTTCCACTATTATAATCTTTGGTGCTGTTGTTTATCTACAATCATTGAGAGTTGAAATCCCAATTAAATCTGTCAAACAAAGAGGTGCGCATGCTCTTCACCCAATTAGATTATTTTACACTTCAAATATGCCAATCATGTTACAAAGTGCTTTGAATTCTAATATCTTTATTATTTCTCAAATGGTTTACAATAGATTCCCAAATAACTTTTTGGTTAAATTACTTGGTGTTTGGGAACCATTACCAGGATCTCCACAATTATTTGCAATTTCCGGTATTTCTTATTATTTGCAACCCCCAAATAGTTTATCTGAAGCACTTTGGGATCCAATTAAGACTGTTATTTATATTGCATTTGTTCTAGGTTCCTGTGCATTCTTTTCAAAGACTTGGATTGAAGTTTCTGGTACTTCTCCAAGAGACGTTGCTAAACAATTTAAGGAACAAGGTATTGTTATTGCTGGTCACAGAGACACAAGTGTTTATAAGGAATTGAAAAAGGTTATCCCAACTGCTGCTGCCTTTGGTGGTGCCTGTATTGGTGCTCTTTCTGTTTTGAGTGATCTTGCAGGAACTCTTGGTTCTGGTACTTCCATTTTAATGGCTACTACTACTATTTACAGTTATTATGAATTAGCAGCAAAGGAAGGTGGTATGTTCAAGTCCCTTGGTGGCGGATTCTCTGATTAACTGTCAAAAAAATTGAAAAAAGAAAGAAGTAACTGAAGTTATATAAAAGGAATACCTTCACTTCACGTACTTAATCATATTTATATAAATTATATACGTATCCTTATAAATTCGAATGAATATTATTTTATTAGTTTTGAAATAGTTTATCTTAGAGAGCGTGTAAAAAAAGTATACTTATTATATGTAATTTACATCACTTTTTATTAACGTTTAACATAGAAATGGGACACGCACCAACACATAAACGCATTAAACAAATATCTATATCCAAGCCTATAACTTATGGTAATACAGCCATTAAATTTTCGGCAGAGAATCCCAAACCAATTTCTTCACCACCAGATCATACACACCATTGGACAGTTTTTGTTAAGGATCCAATTGGTAATGATATGACAACATATATTAAGAAAGTTGTCTTTAAATTACATGATACATATCCTAATTCAACACGAAGTATTGAACATCCACCATTTGAAGTTACAGAAACAGGATGGGGTGAATTTGAGATTATTATAAAGATCTTCTTTCAAACTGAAGGAGGAGAAAAGAATGTTACGTTACTGCATCATTTAAAACTACATCCATTTCCAGAAACGGTTGTTCAGGAGGATGGTAGTGTTCAATCTGTTTTATATGATGAAATTGTTTTTAATGAACCAACAGAAAAGATGTTTTCACTTTTGACAAAGACCCCAGGGACTTTATTACCTAATGAATTAAAAAAGAGAGAAAGAGATGAGATTGATAGAATAGCCAAGGCCTTAGTTGAAGTCAAAAAGAAATTAGATGTCGATTTAGTTGAATTTAACGCCCTTGAAAGTGAACGTAAGAAATTAATGGAATTATAGTGTTTTATAAATAATAATATATATGTGTATTTTATATACGAGTTAAGTAATTTAGGACTTGATGAATACTATCATCAATATCTTTATCATAACCAATTTTAAATCTAACAATTTCATCACCTATTGAATCATATATTAAAAATGAACTTAATGGATAAATACCACCACCAAGTGGATCCCTTAACCCTAAAACCTTTGTTATTTGTCCCTCAGGGTCTTCCAATATGGGGAAATCGTACTCATTAGTTATTGGGAATGGCGTTACTCCAATAACGTCGAACTTATCGATAGATTTTAAATGTTGACAAAATTCCAAACCCTTATTGTCTGTTGGTTTGAAAAGGAAAATGACAGTTATTTTAAAGTTTGTGTCATCAGGAATAATATCATGTAATTTACTCTTTTGATAAAATATTTGATCAATAATACATTTAGGTTTTGGTTGCAAATTAATAAATTTCATTGATATTTCATAATTGCACGATGATGTATTTAATTTAATACAGTGTTTAACATTCCTTTCCAGTATTTTATCCGTTTCGTATATTCTCTTAACCATTTAGCAAAAAAAGAAGTTCTATTAGTGTATGTTGTTTAAAATAGTGTCTTTGATGTTTGAAAAAAGGCAAGTTATAAAGACAAGGAAGGAATTTGGGAGATTTGTATATAATATCATTTGCTATAACACTAGTAACAGAAGAATAGTACGCAAGTTACACGTTGAAAGAATAAACGGAATATTGAGTTTAGAATGAAAACAACCTTTTATTTGAAAGATTATGTTCACATATTGATTGAATTTGTAATATTGACTCATGAGCATATAATAATTTGAAGTTAATTTACAACAAAATTGAAGGTAATGAAACAAGCAAAGGGCAGTAACTTTGGCATAGAAGTTCATCAATTTTAACTGCCTTACGTACTTTGTTTTGACCTTATTTTGATTAATGTTAATCTACGGAGGTAAAAAATATTAAATACATTTAAGTACTTAAAAATAGAGCCACTTTATGAATAAAATAACAAAATTGTGCAAGAGGTTCAGTTATTATAATTGAAATACATATTGAAGTGCCATTTAACAATCTTCTGTCTTCATTCTCTATTATTTTAATTTAAGCTGTTGTTAAAATATGATATATCCTTATATTTTTTTCTCTCCCTTTTGTTATAAAGGCAATTGTTATCAAGAATGTCTGTTATTGCATTATATTTAACACATTTTAATGTTCATAAGGGATATGAAACAGTTTGGTGGAAGTCTGGAATCCAATACAACCATTTAAAAGAAAATTTAGAGTATAAAACCTTACCATCCGGCTCTCATGCTAAATCTAAGGATATTGTGTGTTTTATGCAAAATGATGCCGAACAACAATATTATGGATTATCGGTGTTTAGACAAAACAGTCTGAGTTTAGAATTAAATTATGATCGATCTCAAGTTAAAATGTATTCATTGGGGATTTTGGTTGTGGATGACGATGAATTTGACGAAATTAATAACTGGAAGTTAAAAGTATTTAAGAATCTTTGGAAATATAAAGATGAATTAGATATTAAATTAGCGCAATTAATGACAGGAGTTTTCAGTGCCAAAGAATTGGATGAAGGGCTATTACACTTATATAATAAATGGATTAATGAATCTCCAAGAATGTCAATTCAAACTCAAACTCAAACATTGGGTAATCATCAAAGGGAAATTAAACCAGATCATATGATTGATGCATTAATACCAATGTTTAACAAATTAGGTCCATTAACTTATACAATCTGGAAGCTTTTATTATTGCGGAAGAGGATTATTTTATTTATGGACAATAATCATAATGATAATGAACTATTATCAAAATTTATTTATTCTTTATGTTTAATTTCTTCAATACCAAAGGGGTCAAAGTTTAATAATTCTGAAAACAATGTTAACCTACCATTATTTAACATATGTATTATGGATATACCTAAATTAAATCAATATAAAAATGGATTTATTGCATCAACAAGTGATCAAATTATATTCGAAAAGCCACAATTGTTTGATTACTCGATTAAAATTCCACACAATGAAAATGAATTACCAATTCTTAAATCGAATAAAGGTGATGTTATTAAATGCACTCCAAGAGATTTAGTTAAATTTAATTTAATATATAAGCAATTGAATAACCATTCCGCTTTATTAAATTATGATTCACTAAGTTGTTATAAATCATTGCAAGAGATAATGTATGATGTGATGACGTGGTGGGCAACAGCTGGTGAAAGTATCGTTATTTCGAGAGAAAATGAATTGTCATTGAATAATATTGAACATAATGATAATCAAATTAACAAAATTTTAGGTTTGTTAGGATACTTTCAAACATTAACAACACGATTATTTTTAAATGTTGATGAATTAATCAATGATAATAATTATTTAACATTACAAGATTTAGTTGAATTTGGATTAGATCCATTTGATTCTAAAGATTGTGATTTCCTTTTACAATTTATTAAAAAATGGTGGAATAGAGAAGATGTTGAAATCGGAGGAGGTTATTTAACTAATTGTATTTGTTGATAATAAAAAAAGGCTTTATATACAGTTCATATTTAATATTATTTGATTATTTGGATTCTTTACCCAGAGCCTTATCCCAAATAGGCTTTAATTCCGCAGTCCAATGATTGAACCTTTGCAAACAATTATCAACGTTATCCAAACCAGGTCTAACATCAAGATAAAAACTTGGTAAACCAAATGGATCATCACCACCACTATAGTAATCAATAACGTATCTAACTTGTTTCCAATCACCCTTGCCATCTGATCTTAAGACAGTCCAATCATGTCTATCGAATGGTGGTTCAGTACCATAACTTTCAGGGAATAATTTGGACATCCAAATATAATATTGTGCTCTAGGACTTAATTGATCAGGACGACCAGTAAATTTCAATAATCTTGGTGGAACCTTAGTTTCATTAGTATATGACTTTTCCCATTCAATAATCTCTTCCCAAGCACCTTCATTAAGGAAATTATGAATGTTAACCATTGATTCAACAGCGTCTTCAGGAACATCACCTTTACCTTTTCTTAACATGGCATTGAACATTTGTTGAGGAGATGGGTATTCCCAAACGCCTTGATCCAAACCTTCACCCCTTGGAATAGTAGACATAGTTCTATCTGTTGGCAGGTCGATCGTTTGGTTAGGCGCTCTTGTAATTGGTAAATTGTAAGGCATATTAGTCAATGGGTTAACGTCATCATTGACCATGGGACAAGTAGCATTAGAATTTGATTTGTTGTTTGACATAGGACATACAGCTGGTATGTCATCTGTAGAGACTGCCTTAGTGTGCTCTTTAGCCGGAACAGGAGCAGAAGACCAAAAGAACCCCATGGTTGCAATAAAGAATATTGGTTATACTAATATTCATAAAGAAAAAAAAAATTTCACGTTTAAACATTTCTTTTGAAATGTTCATTTTTTAGGTAAATTCGTAGATGATGGAGACGGAAGAAGAAATAATTGTAAGACATAAGAAGGAACAGAGAGATCTGGTTTCACAACAGACTTCATTGAAAAAACAAGCAACGAAATCTACCAGGAAGAGAATTAATAAACAGATCCAAGAACTTGAAGATTCACTTAAGTTCAGACAATCTAATGAATTGATGGAGGTTAGAGGTGAATTAAAGAATGAAGAATTGTCACCTGCTGAGCTATTAGCACATATAGAAATAAAGGAGGAGAAGCCAGCTGTTTCTGAAAGCAAAGAAGTAGAAGAAGCTGTTGTTGAGAAGAAAAAACGCAATAGACAGAAGGAACGATTGGCAAAACGAAAAGCACAATTTGAACAATTGCAAGAGGAGGCAGCATTAGAAGCATCCAATCAAATTGATTATAGAGGTATTGAATTAAAGCAACTTGAAGATATGTGTTTAAAAAATCAATTAAAGCAAATTGATATTAGATCTGATGGACACTGTCTTTTCAATTCTATTGTTGACCAACTGAAATATAGATTAAATATAGATATTAATTATTTGCAACTCAGGAAACGGGCCGGTGAATATATTAAAAGCAATCCTGATGATTTCATACCATTTTTATTTGATGAAGAATCAGGATGTTTAAAAGACATTGATTCATACGTTGAAAAGTTAACAAATACAGCAATGTGGGGATCTGATTTAGAAATATTGGCTTTGGCAAAGGTTTATGATTGTCCAATATCAATTTTCCAAGCTAGCCAAACACCAATAATTATTAACCCCCAAGGACAAAATAATGAATTAAAATTAGTTTATTACAAGTATATATATGGACTTGGTGAACATTATGGTTCATTACAGGATTTATAACGTTTATATTAGCAAGTCTTTGTAACAGTTGATTTATAGAGTTAACGTTTCTTTGCAACTGCTGCTTTAAAATGTAAAATATCACCATCTTCAACAATATAAGATTTACCAACTCTTTGAATAAGTCCCTTTGATTTAAGTTTCTTTTCATCAAAAGGAGGATTAGAGTCTTCAATGGCTTTGTATTTAATCAAGTCTGCATTAATAAATGTTTTTTCAAAATCTGTATGGATAACACCAGCTGCTTTTGGACAAAGAGTTTGTGATCGAACTGTCCATTGTCTTGCTTCTAGTGGACCACAAGTATAAAATGAAATCAAATTTAATGAGTTTCTCATTTCATTAATAACCTGTGGTAATGCAGATTGACCATCTAATCCATTATTCAATTGAGTTTCATAATCAGCTGAAAATAAAATCACTTTAGAATTAGTTGAATACTCACTAACCCAACTTTCAATATCCGATAAAAATTCATTTGATTGAGTAAGAAAATCATTTGGATTGACGTTAACTAAAACTACCATTGGCTTGGCTGTTAATAAATTAAATGAATTCAATGCTTTAATTTGATCATTGCTCCATTTTGAATAATTGATAATTCTTTGACCCTCCATTAAAATTTCGTAGGCGATTTCCAACGTTTCCTTTTCTAACTTGAATCGTTCAATATCATTTACTTGTTTTTGTCCCTTATGTGTTATTTGAACATTTAACTTTTCAATGATATTTTCAATAAATTCCATATCCTTTAAGATTAATTCATCTTGAACAATGATCAAGTCTCTAACTGGGTCAACATTGCCTTCTATATGCGTAATTTCATCATCTTTAAAAGCCCTAACCACCTGGAATATCCCATCAACAGCTCTAATATCATTTAAAAACGCATTACCAAGACCTTTGTTATTTGAGGCACCCTTAACTAAACCTGCAATGTCAAAAATCTTTAAAATAGCAGGTAAAGTTCTCTTAGATTCATATAAATTAGCTAAATGGTCTAACTTGGGGGATGGAACAATGACTCTGGCTTCTTCAGGTTCAATTGTTGCAAATGGATAATTAGCAGGGTTACCTAAATTTGATTTTGTAATTGCTTGGAAAAAGGTTGATTTACCAACATTGGCTAAACCAACAATACCAGATGTTAAATTATTAGAAGGTCTTCCAAATAGTACCTTAGGCTGTAATGTTGAGTTTACTGTGGAATAATATCTGAATAAACTCTTTGTTAATTTACTCATATTATTCAATTTTGTATTTTGATTGTAAAGAGGAAAAAGTAGTTGGAAATTTTTTTTCAACTTTCAAATATATAATATAAAAGAGAGTTAGAGAGGTTATAGTAACAACAACAACTCAGTTGAATGGAAACGTTATTCAACAAGACAAACTGACAGGAAAGAAAATAAATAAATAAAAAATGGTAGGGGGGCGATATACACACATAAGCATATATCATGAAATAGTAAAACAAAGTAAAGAAAAGATGAACCAAACCAAAAAAAACCCAAATAAGTTAGTAAAATAGTAATAAAACAACAACGGATAGATAATGATTTAAGAGAGAGAGAGAGAGAGAGAGAGAGAAAAAAAAAAGAGAGAGAAAAAAGAGTAAAGTATGAATTGATTTCGTTAATAAGAAGAGTGTCTATGTTATTTTTTGTTATTTTTTTGTGCAATAGTGTTCATGAAGACGAGTTCAACATTAACCTAACTTCCTTCTCTTGAAGTTATTTTGATTATCATCTAACTGTTGACTCAACAAAACAGTTGGAATATCATTTAAATAGCCTTCTATTTGCATATAACGCCTTGCTCTGGATCTAGTTAAAATAGGGATATGACGATTATCGTTTGATATAATACTTTTATCAATCGAACGTCTAATGACAATAGGCGAATAATGATTATCAACAACAACAGATGAGTTAGATCTAGATTGATACAAAGTACGTTGTTGTTGTTGTTGCTGCTGCTGCTGATATTGTTGCTGAGTTGCTGGTGTCGAATAGAGAGAACTTCTAGTTGAAGAAGTTGGTCCGTAATTAATTTGCTGTGAAGAAAATGAATTTGTATTTGGTGTAGTACCAGGAGTCGGCAATAAAAATTGAGGGGTTGAAGTTATTGAAGTAACAATACCATTTGAGGAATTTGATAATCTCATTGAAGAAGGTGTAGTTAACCCAACTGGTGAACCCATTGGAGATTCTAAATAACTGTGAGAATTATTCTTTTGAATATCAGATAAATTAGATGGAGACCAATAAATCAATTTATCTTTATTCTGTTCTTCTCTAAGGAATTGAGCAGCTAAATTAATTAAATTTGAAATAATGAAACATTGGTTTGATTTAAAATTATTTGAATCAATATACTTATATTTAATTGCAGGTTCAATGTTTAGAATTGAATTTAAAATCAAAGTATCTAAATGATAATACTTATGATTTTTAATATGTTTATGTCTTAAATTTTTCCAAGCATAATTTGTCAAAGAAATAGCAGAATTTGCAATATCATTAGCCGAATAATTGATCATAATTTGTGAATTAAATAAACAAGTTTCACAAATGAAGATAGCACCTAATCTTTTTTCATTAAAATTCGGATCATTGTGATCTAAGATTAAATCAATTAAAGAATCTGATGATATATGAGATAAATCCCAATTCAAAGAAGAAAGAATATTAAATTCAAGCTTAATGAAATCACCCTTTGATTCTTGGGGGTAACCAGCTCTTTTTAAAAGAGCCCCCAATAATTTTGCCTTTGGTTTATTTTCATTAAATTTAGAAGCAATCCAAAGACAACAGAAACCTAATAAAACACATTTCGATAAATCTATATGATTACCATGAGTAAAATTATCAAATAGATAAACCGATAATGAAAAGGTTGAGGGAGACCAATTTAATCTCATAACAACATCAAGTAGGGAATTAAGAACAGATGATCTTAATAATGTGATTTCTTGCTGTGCAGCTAATAAACTTGATGGTTTATTAGATTTATTAGCACAATGTTGAAAAATATCTTGTCTATAATCTCTAATAGTGCGAGCGTGAGCACGTTGTTGAGCCCATCTTAACAATGGATCAGACATATATAAGATGTTGAGAAAGAGCTTAAGAGAGAAAGGTTAATTGATCAAAGTAGGCTATTTTTTCAAAACAACAAACCACAAGAAAAGAAAAATGGCAGAAAATGAATGAAAAGTTGAAATTGGTTATTAACTGGAAAAAGGACGTTAAGAAACCGAGAGAGAAAAGGAAAAAAAATTGTGAATGTCCACTTTTTTTTTAACCTTTAACTTTTTTTTTTCTCAATTTAACCAATCGGGGTTTTTTCTACCACTTTACCTCTTTGGGGGTTAATAAAGCTCAGGGATAAGTGACTGAGTTCTTCATCTCGCTAGCATCCCTGAAAGAAACAATTTTATTCTCTGAACCTCCTTCCTATATTTTTCATCTTTATATGGATATTATATACGCAACATTGTGTATCTCGTTAATATAGTCGAACGATACCGGGTTTCATATATATACCCAAGATTGCTGTCTTTCCTTCTCTTTATAAAAAGGCTGGAAGTGTTTCATATTCATGTTTCAGAAATATGGAAACAGCTCAGCGAAGCTCAGCGAGAGATAATCGCAACGTCTCAAATGGAAAAAAGCAAAGGCGGCTACGCTCATCTGATGATTAAGATGAGGCTGCGATTGTAGCCGTGGTTGTATTCGTGATGTTAGTAATGTTTATCAGGGAAAAAGACTAGCAATAAAGAAAATAAGGTGTGCTTTGGCTGGTTTCAATAAAGAAACGTTGTTTATAACAGAAATAAAAAAATGACGAGGACAAATGCTGTTATATAAATGAAGGAGGCAGATATTGCTGAAATTCCGCGCTGAGCGCTCAGCGATAAAAAAAGAGAGGAGCGATAAAAATATTTTGGGGGAATATGTGGCGCATGCGCTGCTATGCGTGGCTGGTGATTATTTGATATGTGGCGGCATTTGAAACGGAGACCGCTCAAAATGCGGGAATTTAAAATTTTAAGCCGATTTCTTTACCTTTACCCTCCCTTGAAAATAAAAACTGCCATAGAAAAGATTCAAAATTGTTAATTCTTTCATTTCTTAATAGCAGAGACTAAACAAAACAGTTATTCATGTCATCAATATTTTAATTTACTTTACTAACTGAACCCACTCTTTTTTTAAAAAATTAAAGTATGAATGTTATCAACCCTCAATCACTTCAACAACCAAAGCATTTAAAATCTTGTGCTAGATGCAGAAAACATAAAACTAAATGTAATTTCAATTCAACAATGCCAAATCCTTGTGCTTCTTGTCAAAAGAAAGGTTTAAATTGTCAATTTGAAACCGTTTTCCCAATAAAGAGATCTAACATTATAAAAAATTTGTCTTCAGACATAGATTCCCTAAAAATCCTTGTCAATGATTTAATTAAGCAAGACCAATTACTGAAAAATCTTTGTTCTCAAAATGGTATTAAAATTAATGGTTTACTAAAAGTTGAACAATATTATTCTTTGCCAAATAGTAGTACATTAGATGAGTCCTTTAGTTATGTTTTGAATGCACAAATCTCTTATTCAAATTCACAAATTACTTCACTTTTCCAGAATTTCAATAATCATTATATTCATTTTTTACCGATTTTTGATCCAATCGATGATCCATTTTCTTTATATCAAAATGAACCTTTGGTGTTTTGGTCAATTATTTTCATTTTAACTAAGAATACTCCTATTTATTCAAATTATATTTTGAAGATGCTGATGGATAATATTTACAATAACTCTAATATTCTTGAAATTCAGTTTGTTAAGTCAATTTTATTATTAAATTGTTTCCCAACTAAAATGGTCAATACCACTTTAGATAAAGACGATGAATTAGATACTACATTATTCCAATGGTTAAATCACATTAGTTTAAATATAGATAACTGTGACATTTCTTCAAACTTCGAAGAAATTAAGGCTACATTATTCATTTTAGGTACATTTTCAAGCATCAGATTGGGTTTACCATGGGATCAATCCATGGATTTTTCCTTAAGTTTCAGAAATAAATCAACTTATATTTCACAATTATTGAATATATGCATTTTGTTGAATAAAATGTTAAATACATTTATTTTTAGAATCGATGGTGGTGATTCTTCGATAAATTTGTCAAATGATCATTTGATTTTGAAATCTTTATCAAACTGGGAATTTAAATTTAATAATTATTTGAAAAAGTTTAATTTAATGGAATCAAATTTAGATCCTTTGATTTTTAAATCAATTAAATCAATTTTCAATTTGATCCCACTCATTTTATTATTATTTAAACCTCATACATCATCGGAGACCTTTATTTCAAACTGTATTTTTCAATGTCAATCAATGTTTAACTCATTAAAAGAACTCAATTTATCTGTTCTCCCCATATATAACTTGATAAGTTTAGAATTCATTGCATTGATAATGACCAAATTAATTTATTCACCAAAGAATTTAACTATTAATTTAAATCAAATTCAGTTATTAATAGATATCTATAATAAATGTATTTTAAATGTTGAATTTAATGACATGAGACCAATTTTGAATATAATAATGGATTTTGATGCTTCTCTAAAATTAAACAAAAGCTTATTATTGATTGACAATTTTCAATGTTTTAAAAATCAATTGATTAACGGTTTAGTCCTTGATCTAAAAGTCAATTGTCAAAATTTTAAATCTCAAGTATCCAGTTCAATTGATAAAACAAAAGTTGAATTTCAATTAAATAATATTAATTTTCAACATTATGTTAGTACTTTTAATTGGATTAGATCAAATTTAGATTTAATTATTTTATTTTCAAATAAAATGTTAAATTCAAGCTCAAACTCACCTTCAATTGACGCTAGCCCAAATATTTCTTCTAACTTAGATTTAGACTTTATCAAAAATGAAAATGGCGATTTAGATTCTTTTAATTTAAACGATTTAAACCTTTGGAACCAATAACAACCACTCTAATAATTATCCATACTATTCAACGACTTTAATGCCCTTTTTTTTCTCTTCTATTTTATTTTTTTAACGAATGGCTTTACACTTTTTCTTATACACTCAATGAAACAACTTTATTTGCTTTTTTATATATTCTTTTATTTATTTATTTAAATTTTTTCTTTTACACTATTTATTACTTTTACTATTATTGAACAACGGCAATAAACGTTCTATTGAAAATAATTATAAATAAAATAAAATAAAATAAAATAATATAAAATAAGGTTAATAATGAATCTCACAATAAAATAAAGAAGGAGTACTGAATTTTTTCATAATTTAATACCTGAGGAAACTTCCAATTGTTTAACAATTGGATCGATAATATTAGAATTTAAATCTTCATTTTTTAACTTTAACATTTCATCAGTCCAAAGGTTTTCAATTGGTTTAGCTTCACTTGATCCAACACCACAATGACCACCAATGTTTTCCCAATCAACAACTCTCTTCAATTTCAAATCCTTCCATAATTCATCAACATTTTCAACTAGTTCATCACAAATTTCCTTATGATGATGTGGTGATGGTGTAATTCTCAATCTTTCTTCTCCACGAGAAACTGTTGGGAAATTAATTGCTTGAACATAAATCTTATATTTATTTAAAAGTGTATCTGATGCATGCTTAGCATCTCCCGCATCACCAACTAAGAGTGGAACAATATGTGATGGATTTGGAATAACTGGAATACCAATTCTTTCAAATTCACCCTTAAGGTATCTAACATTCTTTTGTTGGCCAATTCTATCTTCAATATTTGTTCTAACAATTCTAATGGATTTGGTTAAGCCTGACATTAATGCTGGTGGTAGAGAAGTTGTAAAAATAAAACCTGGTGCTAAGGATCTAATCCAATCAATCATGTTAGATGAAGCCGCAACATAACCACCAACTACACCAAAGGATTTACCAAGGGTACCAGTAATCATATCAACTCTATCCATAACTGTCTTATAATTTGGAGAAGCAATACCTGATTTCATATGTGCTTCAAAATCCATGTGTTCTGCAACACCAGCACCATGTGGACCGTACATACCAACAGCGTGAACTTCATCCAAAAAGGTCAATGCACCATACTTTTCAGCTAAATCACAAATAGCTTCAATTGGTGCAACTGATCCACACATTGAATAAACTGATTCAAATGCAATCATCTTTGGTTGAGATTTTGGATACATTGCCAATTGTTGTTCTAATTGCTTTAAATCATTATGTTTAAAAATATGTTTCTTAGCACGAGAATTCTTCATACCAACAATCATAGATGCATGATTCAATTCATCAGAAAAAATAACTAGGTCCTTAAATTGTTTACCAAATAATGAGAGAATTGCATCATTAGCAACAAAACAAGATGAAAAGACTAAGGCACCTTCCTTTTTATGCAAAGCTGCAAGTTCGGATTCTAGCATAATAGCATGTCTATTATGGCCTGCAATGTTTCTGGTACCACCAGCACCAACACCGTACTTTTCCATTGTTTCAATCATAGCTGCATGAATTTCTTTGTTCTTTGACATACCTAGATAATCATTAGAACACCAAACCATGGCCTTATCCTCTTCATTAGCTAAGTGAGCTTTTGGAAATTCCTTTGCTAATCTGTTAATATTATTGAAAAATCTATAAGAGTTATCAGTTCTCTTTTTAGAAATTTCATTTTGGAAGATACCATCATAATCAGTAGCACTTTCATTACAATCAAAGTTGACAATGACATTACTTGCAGCACTAACTTGATCCTTCTCAATAGTGTTAACATTAACTGAAGTTGCCGCAGCCTTAGCAGCCTTTGTAGGTTGAGAATAACATCTCTTTGACTCTGAATTAAGTGCTGGACCCATGATTGGACAGTGTGCAGCCTTGGAAATAAGAGTTTGGCTATGTGCCATCTTCTTCATCAGAGAAGTAGAATGGGACTTAACAAACGGACAAACCTTCAATGATGACTTAGTAATTGCTTCCATCTTGTCTTACAAAACAAAAGAAAAACCTTGTAGTGACAAAAAGGTGTCATTCGCTGCGATGAGTTAAAAAAAAAAGGGCCATATTCCAAAAAAAATTTTTTCAAACCCCAAAATAAGAAATAAAATATAATGGTCTTTGATCACGTGATGAATCATTTGCGATTCAAGGTAAATGCCATTAAACGATCAGGAATGCGTTCAGATTAACACTACTGCCGGTAAGGTATTTCTGTGGGAGGAGAACAACACGTGGGGACTTTCCCCCACGGAAAAGGGTGCTGTTTCTGTCATTTGGGATCTAGTTAACCACACTTTTGATTCAACTGATATCTTAATTATCGACTCAATTAACGCTGGTAGACAATTGAAAACTAATGCAATCTTTTATAAAGTGCTCTTAAAACCCCTATTGGATTTCCTGAAGATTAAACATCAATATTGGAGAACTGAAAATCAAAATTCAATTAAATTGTTCGCCAATAAGATTAATAAATTAGCAAAAGTAGTGTTTTTATCTGGTGATACATCGATTTCAGAGTTTATTAACCAACTTCAAACTAGAAATGCATTATCCTTTGATATAACCATAGTTCCACTTCCATTGGGGTCAGGAAATGCAATTGCTAATTCAATTGGTATAGATAGTATATTTTTGGGTATAAAGGCACTTCTATTTGGCAATCGTTATCATTTACCATTATACAAGGCTGAATTAAAAGGTATTAGGTCATTGAATGGTGAAATTGTTTCTTCAATGTACTTTTTAATAGTTTTTTCTTGGTGTTTACATTCAACATTGATTTATGAATCTGATAAACCAGAAATGAGATCTAAATATGGTACTGAAAGGTTTGAAATGGCAGCAAAATCAATATTAGATAGGGATCCAAAGTTTATTACGAGTGATAATAAAACATTATCTTATTTATTATTAACTTCGTTGCCGAAACTTGAATCAACTTTTACAATTTCTCCAGATTCTAAACCGAATATTGATCAGTTACATTCAATTATTATCCCTTATATGGATCCTCAAAGGGTAATGGATATTGTTATGAAGGGTTACAATGGCGGGACCCATGTTTTAGACCCTCATGTTCAATACAATGTTATCAATGATTATCCTTGGCAACTTCAATTAAGTTCTACATTAAGCAAAGATCTTTGTTATATTTGCATTGATGGTACTATATTACAAGTTGATCCAAGTTCAAATTTAATTTCAATTGATATTATTAATCAAAGCAATCTCTTTTATTTAACATTATAATCGTATATATATACGTGTATACACTTTTTAATCCAATTTAGATCTCTTTTCTTCTGCTTCAGCGCTTTCTTCTAATGGCCTCTTTCCATTACCAGATGGTGCACTTGGAAGTTTATTGAACACGAATGGCGTGGCACTCTTGGAAACGGTATTGAAATTAAACCCACTTGCGATTGGTGTACTTGCACTTGGTTGACCAAAAACTGCTGTCTTTGGTAGACTTGTAGCTGGTTGGCCAAATACTGCCGCCTTTGGTTCACTTGAAATTGAATTTTCTTCGTTATTCAATTTCCCCTCCAAATCCTTCAACTTCTTTTCAAAAACATCCACTTTCTTTTGCATTAATGTTTCCTTTAATTTCTTTTCACGAAGAATCTTTTCCTTCTCTTGTTCACATTTTTCAATTAATTCAGCTTTTTCTGCTTCGAATTTCCTAATCAATTCACTATTATCAATGGACCCAACTTCAGTTGAGGCATTCTTAATTTGTAATTCTAGCGAATTGATCTTTTCTTCATACTCCTTTTCCTTCACTTTATATTCTTGTTTACGTCTTTCAAGAATTTTACTAGCTTTAGAAAGTTGTTGGGCTTTAGCAGCTTCAATTTCATCACTTAGTTTTTGTTTCCATTGTGACTCAATACTAGCTTTCAATGTTTCAATATCAACTTTGTCACTACCTAATTCAGCTTTCAATTTAGTTTCTAATTCATTTAATGCTTCTTCCTTTTCTCGTTCAAACTGTGCTCTTAAATTAGGATTATCATCTGATACAATATTAACAGAAGTCTTAATCTTTTCGACTTCTTCTTGTAAATTCTTAACTTGTTCCTTATGTTTGTTAATCAATTCATCCTTTTCTCTTTCCTTATCATGAATTTGATTCTTTAAAGTTCTCATTTGAATTCTTAACTTCCCTATTTCTTCTGAATTATCACTAGATTTACCATTATGACTTTCCAACTCCTTGACTTTTGTTTCCAAATTAGCTTTCTCGTTAATAACAATGACATTTTCATCCTTTAATTTCTTATATCTTTCACGTGAAAGATTCTTCATCTTTTCAAATTTATTATTCAATTCATCAAGTTCTTTAACTTTAGAATCTAATTGACTTTGAATATTTATCTTAATTGGCTCAAAATTTATTATTTGTCCTCTCAACTTTTCAATTTCTGAATTAGCCAATAAAAGAATTTCATCCCTTTTAGCAAGTTCCTTGTTTAATGCATCAATTTTACCTTGTAAGGGGACGCTCAAATCATTTGATTTCGCTTGTAAGTCAGTTATGGTTTGCTCTAATGATAAAATTTGATTTCTCAATTGCGAGTTATTTTCCTTATAAACTTGCATTTCATTAACTTCAGATTTCATTTCTTCTAATCTCTTAGAATATTTGTCAAGAACTTTGGCCTTTTGTTCCAATGTACCTAATTCAGTTTTCAATGAAGCTAATTCTTGATCTTTATTAGAAACATCTTGTCTCAAAATTCTTTCTTCATTCTTAGCATAATCTAATTGTTGACTCAATGAATCCCTTTCTCTTGTCAAATAGGTAACTAAACTCTTCATATCACCAGAATCGTTGAAGTTTAATGGCGATTCTTCAAATTGATTGATTAAGGTTCTATTTTGTGTATCTAATTCAGAAATACGAATTTTATCATCTCTGGATTCCTCTTCATATCTAGCCTTCTCAGAATCCCATTTCCTTAATTCCGTTTCGTATAAGGATTTACTAATATTTAAATCATTGGTGATACTAGCAACAGAAATCTTAAGTATTTCAATTTCTTTTTCAATTTCACTGTTGAATTGTCCAATTCTTTGCAACTCTTCATCCTTATTACTAATTTCAACCTTAATTTTTTCTAGTTGCTGTTCCTTGGAATCAACATTTGCTTTAACAACACTTAATCTTTCTTCATAATCTTTCTTCACATCTTCAAATCCTTCGATTGTTGAAGTTAGTTCCGTAACCTTGGATTGTAGTTCTTGTTCTTTAATATTCGAATCATATTTCAAATTTTCAAATTCTGTCCTCAAGGAATCTCTTTCAATCTCTAAATTTTTAACCTTATCGTGTAATTCTTCAACCTCTCTACCCAAACTGCCAATCTTTTCTTCTGCTGATATCTTATATGTTTCATATGTTTCATTAAGAGAAGAAAGTTGTTTTTCAGTAGCAATAGAAAGCTCCTTATATTGTGTAGCATCCCTATTAACAAGATCTAAATCTTCAATAGCATCCGCTAGTTCACGCTTCAATTGTGTAACATCATCAGATAAATCACTAGTATTCGAAATAGTGCTTAATCTAGATTGTTTTTTATCACCAAAATCACTATATTTATTCTTCAATTCATCTAATCTACTGGTTAATTCTTCAAGTTGTTTAGTTTTTGAAGCATTCGCCTCCTTAACTGAATCAACTTGGGCTTGTAGTAAATCAATTCTAGTTTGATATGCCTTAGAGTCGGCATTTTTGGAATGTAAAATAGAATGTGTTTCATTATAACTCTTTTCTAATTTATTTCTTAATTGGTCAACATCCCTTTGTAAACATTCAGCGTTATTCGTATATCTCCGGAGTGTTTCCTTAAAATGTGTTTGTCTTTCAGAATTAACAGCTTCTAATTTGATAATAAGAGAATTTGATTGAACTTTTTCTTCATGTAACCTTAGAATATCCTGTCGCAATTGACCTTCAGTGGCTTTCCAAACTTCCTTTTCAACATTCAAACTCTTTAGTTGAATTTCAAATTCAGCCATCGCTGTGTTATTCCGGATCAATGTGTCACTGGTAGCAAGTAATTTATCCTCGTAATATTTCATACGATCTTGTAATTTAGAATTAGCTTCAAAAAGTTGTTTCTTTTCTGAATTAACATTGGATAAACTAGATTGCAATCTATTATTTTTCTCTAATAATAAGTCACCATTAGATTTTTCCTTAGCTAATTGTAAGACAACTTCGGACTTCTCGCTAACAAGTGATTGTATTTTTTCATTCAAGTGATTGATCTTTTCGTCAAATTTAGATCTTAGGAGTTCCAACTCTTCCTTTTTCTTTTTTAATTCTTCATGAAAAATTGTAACTCTTTCATTTAGTGCCACGATATCAGCATTATTGGAAGTGTCAGAAGATTTAGAATTTACAATATCTTGTAACGCATTCTTACTATGGGTAACAGCTTGTAGTTGTGTTTCAGTATTCTTCAATTGTGTCTTTAGTTTCAAAATGGCAGTTTTGGCTTTTTGAATAGTTTCATTTTCAAGCTCCTTAAACTCATCATCCCCTTCCTCACCGTTAAATTTATCCTTAGATTCTAATTCATCTCCTAATTTACGAGAAACCTTCAATAATTGCTCGTTCTGATGAACTAACTCTGTAATATCCTTGAAAACACTTAAATGAGCAGTGATTAAATGATCGGTGTCAGTTGAATCAACATTACTAACTTCACCATATGCCGAAACAATTTTATTAATATAATCCTTCTCTTCTATAGTTAATGGTAATTCTCCATTAGCCTTGAATTGCAGTTGAGATAATAAGACAACAACTTGTCTTTGTAAATCAGTTTTGTATTTATTTATAAGAGAAGCTTGTGATTGTAACTCATTAATTCTCTTTGCAGATGAATTTTGTTTTTTTAATAAAGAAGAATTTTCCTTTGTCAAACTATCTAAAATTATTGTCATCTTACGTTGCTTTTCTTCAAAATCATCACATTTATCCTTATAAGTCTGTAAAATAGGCAATCGTTGATCCAATTCTTTGAAAACTGATTCTAATTCATCCTCTGCCTTGGTCTTCGCTCTTTTTTCCTTGATAACCTCCTTTCTTAAATTGTTGATTTCAGAAATCAAATCTGTCAAGGAGTAAGAATTCATTTCCTTTAATGTTCTTTGAGCTGACATTGATAAAGAAATATGCTCACCGGTAGTATTGATAGTGCCTGAACTACTTAAATCATCAACCAATTTTTCCAATTCTTCAATTTTAACATCTCTCTGAGATAATTTCTTAAATAATTCATCATTTTGAAGCTTGTAACCCTCCTCATCCTTCTTAACCTTTTCTAATGTTTCTCTATAAGTTTTATCAAGTGATTCAACTCTCGCTGTTTTATCTTTGTTGCTCTTTTCCAAAACCTGAATTAGCTCATCTCTTTTATTCAACTTATCCATAAATTGATTCTCTTGGATGGCTAATTTATCAGATAAATCTTTAACGTCAAACATTAAACGTTCACTTTTCAAGGACAATTCTCCTAATGACTTTGAATAGTTTTCAGATGTAGATTTCGCAACTTTATATTCTTGTTGTAGTTGCTCGAGTTTAGTTTGCAAACAAACAATTTCATTACCTTTTTCACCTTTCAAGATTTCAAATTGCTTCACTTTAGCTTTAAGTTCGGTTTCAAACCAAGTTGACGTTTCTTTAATGGATTGAACTTCTCTTTCGTACTTTGATAGTTCTGTTTTAGCAGTCCATAATTCAACCTTTGTAGATTCAGTGTCAGATTCAATTTCCATCATTCTTTTTCGTAATTCCTTGTTATCATTAGCAATAACTTTAGTTTCTTCAGTTAAATTAATAATTTCTTGTTGCTTGGATTCTAATAATTGAGAATTAGTTTCCTTATTCGTATTAAGGATGTCAATTTTGGATTTCAATTCCAATATAACACTATTATCAGTAACTTTTGATTTGTTAATATTACTTAACTGTTCTTCGAGTTGCTTCCTTTCTTGTTGAAATTCGGTTTCCTTGCTTTTCAAACCTAAAATGACATGGCGAGAAGTCTTCAATTGATCAGATAATACTTCCATTTTCTTCTTTGAATGATTTTGCAATCTTTCATAATTAAGTTCCAACAGTTGGTTTTCTGTTTTAATCTTTTCAATATCGGTTAAGCTAACAGATAATGAATGCAACAAATCAGTATTTGACTTCAATGTTTCGATTGGAACATTAAAAAAGGCAGAAACAGAAGTAATTTCATCGTTATCAACATTTAAACTAGAAGACATTGGTTCAGAAATCAGCTTATTCAATGATTCCAGTGATGTTTCCGCTCTAACTGGGTTGTTCTCTGGTTGTTCATTCGATTCAGGTCCAGTGACTGCTGATCCAGCATCTTTCGAAGCAAGTTGTTCAGTGGTGTTCAAAACAGTCTCAGAACCCAGTGGTTCTTCATTGGTGTTAACTGCAACAGTAACTGGTTCATTTTCCAATGTATTTTGGTCTTGAATCTTTTCTTCTTGATTTAAAGCATGTTCTTGGGCGTTTTTCAACGGAGAAAGTTCCACCTGTGGCTGTTCAGATCCTCCAATTTGCTTTTCGTCGTCCTCCATTAAATCAAACTAGCTTAATGGTGTCAATTAACTAGGCTACAGTAGAAGAAAAACACTGGTCAACAAGTGAAAACTAAAATTTTCCTTTGAATTCTGCACGCTGTACATCAAGGTCTTGAACATTGCAATTGAATCTTAACTTCTGTGACCAATAACACAAGACATGGAAATCTCACAGTTGGAAGCCCTAGAGCATGAGACTTTGAGACAGTTGGAGATTATTAGAGAACTCAAAGAGAAACAGGCGAAAAAGGACAACGATAACGTTTCTTCTGATGAAGATAACATCGAAAGAGAATTTCAGGATCCAAGATACGGATCAAATGATCAATATGTTTCAACTTACGGTGTTAAACCAGATCTTATCTTAACTAATAGATCTCAAAGTGAATTGGGTTCTAAAGGTAGGTTCAAAGGTGGGATTCCGATTGCCAACACTTCCACATCTGCCACTGAAAAGAGAATTAAAATTGCACAAGAAAGAATAAAAGCTGAAAAGAGGATCATAACAAAGTCCACGAAAGATGCAAATGATTCTACAAGATCTCTAGTATCACAATTGCAATCTAGAAAGCAATTACTAGAAGAAAAGAGACAAAGGGATGCCGTTAAACGATCTAATTTTATTGAACAGCAAAGAATGGCGTTTGAATTACCAGTCGATTACAAAGAAGTAAGACTCAAAATCAATTCAACAATACATGACGAAGGAGGAGAAGATCCTTATGTGGTTGCAAAACCCTTGAATTATGATAAACATAGAGATCCTGCTTATGATGAATATTCTCATAAATTACTTTCTTACAGGTTTATTGAAAAATCAACGTTGCAAGAGATAATGAAGAAGGTGAAGCCTTTAACGCTATCGCAGTTTGTTACACATTGCTGTCCACCGCATTATGAGCCACCACCATATGCTAATTTTGCTGTTGTTGGTATCGTTAGTCAAAAATCAGATATTTTGATATCTTCTAATAATAAAAAGTATAGAAGGGTAATATTGACAGATTTTACCGTTGACGTAATGTTATTCATATGGGATAAGGCATTGGATAAATACCAAGATGTTGCCTTAGGAGCAGTTGTGGCTATATTAAACCCTCAGATTAATAGTTATTCATCAAGTAATGGGAAATTCAATTCTAATGGAACACAAACGTCGTTTAATCTTAAGATAGAAAACGATATTAATAATATGTTAATATATGGACGATTCAGATATTTTGGCAGTTGTGGAGATGTTAATAGAGGAGAAACGTGTTCTACTGTTATTGATAGAAGCAAAGGTAGATACTGTACCTATCACTTTGAAAAGAGGTTCAAGAAATCGGGAAGTGGTCGAATGGATTTAACAGGAAGCTACTATTCATTTGGATCTAAGGATAATAATGGTAATAAAACGGTGTTATATGAATCAAAGCAACGTCTTGAACAAGTAGGACGAGATCAAATATACGGTAATTCTAATTTAAAAATGGCAAAATCAATCAATCAAATGAAGAGAGATCATCACCCCACTGTTTTACCGAATTATGATGATCCAATTACGAAGAGGAATATGTTAGAACCATATCAAAAGAATGAACAAATGTTTACATCATCAAAGGCATCATTAGCATTTCATAATGAAAAGGTAACAAATGCAGCTGCTATTAAAAGGCAAATAGCACAGAACAAGTTAGATAAAAGGATCATGAGAGAGCGTGCCAAGAGGGATTACGAAGCTAATATAAAGATGAAAGAAGCTAGTGAAGCAGAGCTTCATAAGAAGGCATACGCCGCCAAAAAGAAGAACATAGTTGAAACATTGAATAATTTAGCAGGTACTACAGAAAAGAACCTTGATAAATCCAAAGAAGCAAAGAGACAGAGGGCCAATGAATGGAAATATAACCTGGAAAAGCTCGAAAGGTTAAAAAAGAGAGAATTGGTTCAAGATAAGAACGGTTTAAAGAGGGTTTTGGAAACAGAAAAATCCAAGCAAGTGGTGTTCGAAGATGCTAACAGCGATTCAGACAGTGATGGAGACTCTGAATGTTTTGCAGCGTTCAAAAGGAGGTTCAAATCTAAATAGAGAAGAATGCTTACGCCTCCTGGATTAGTTCTTTTTTTTTTCTCTGCCACTACTTTATTCTGTTTATATCCTGCAAAATTTAATATTACCATTTATAAAACAAGTCTTTTTTAATACTTGTTTAATATAAGGGAAACTGATAGTACTATTTAATAGTATAAAAAAAATCATAGAATGCTGTTTTTCAAACGACAGAGACTTCGTGTGTCGATCCGAACTCAACTTATTGCACTTGTTATGTTTGTTGCGTTGTTTTCATTAGTAACTTTGGCTATTGTTTGTGGTGTTTATTTCACAAATGTGTTTACAGAGAGTAGAGTATCAAAGTTTCAAGTAGCAGCACAGTTAAAAAGTATTCAAATGCAACAAGCTTTTGAATCTTATAGTTACCAAATTCAACAGTTAAGTACTAAAACATCTATTCAAAAGGCACTTTTAGTTAGAAAGGCAGGCAATACCTCTGATTCAACACTATCAACAGCAAGTAGAGTAATGTATCAAACCATGCAAAGTACAAATGGGCTTATTGATGCAAGATTATATGATTTGAACTTTGAAACTGTTATTGATGTTAGAAATTCAGATGCTAAAAGAAATGCATCCAATAATATGTTAAACACTTTATATTTACTAAATTCTACTAATTTAGATAACGGTACACTTCCAGATGGATTATTAGCGAATGGAGGATATTTAGAGGGACCATATTTAGAAGATGATAATTATTTTATGTCTATGACTGTTGCTGTTTATGCAAATGAGTCCATTTTAATTCCAGCTTCATTTGTTAGTGGATATTTAACAGTTATTATAGATGCCTCGAATTTATTCGATGTTACAGCTATTAGTAAAGGATCAGAATATTCATCGATTAATTTCTTCCTACCCGTAGCGCCATTGAATAATGCATCAGATCTAACTGGCTTCTTATATGCATTTAAAAACAAGGACATGACATTGGTAGAGTATAATACACAATATGAATTTGATGATTTTAGGCCGGCATCTAATGTGTTTTTACAAAAAAAGATATTAGGACAATATGCTAATATTGAAAATCCCATACGTCAAGCTGTGGCATTGGGGTATTCTGTTGTTGATTTGAGAGTTGCAACATGGATGGTTACAGTTGAACAACATAGACGTCTGTTTATATACCCAACAACAAAACTAATTAAAATTATGATTGGTGTTTGTATTGGTCTTGCCATATTAATGTGCATAGTTACATTTCCATTGGCACATTATGGCGTTCGACCTATTATTGAACTTCAAAAGGCTACTGAGGCTATAACAGAGAAACGAGGACTAAAGAAGAAACGAAAGAAGAAGACATTATCGCATAGTCTATTCACTTCATTTACTTATCCACATATTTATAATAAGGAGAAATCATTAGATAGTGAGTCAAATAATAATGTTAAAGGTGAAGTCAATAATAAGAATGAAATGTCACCAGCGTATACAAGAGGTATTGCGTCAATACCAACTAGTGCAAGAACAAGTTTTGCAGGAGGGACACCATCTGAACCATCGTTGAATGACAGTTGTAATGATGGTTCAATTAATGATTATGAAACCGGCATAGCACCATCATTAGTTAAGACTAATGGGATATTTTATGATGAATTAACTGAATTGACAGAGGCATTTAATGCTATGAGTTTAGAATTAGAGAAGCAATATACAACATTAGAAGATAGAGTTAAAGCACGTACAAAGGAATTAGAGGCAGCCAAGGTCCAAGCAGATTCCGCAAGACAACAAGCAGAAAAGGCAAATGAAGCCAAGACAGTTTTTATTGCGAATATATCACATGAACTGCGTACGCCATTGAACGGTATTTTAGGTATGACGAGTGTTGCAATGACTGAAGAAGAGCCGGAAAAGATTAAGAATTCACTTGATTTAATTTTTAGAAGTGGAGAGTTATTATTACATATTTTGACACAATTATTAACGTTCTCAAAGAATCAATTAGATAAATCCAAATTGCAAAAGAAGGAATTTTTAATGATAGATGTTGCATTACAGATATATTCAATTTTTGGGAAAACAGCCAAGGATAGGGATGTTAATCTAATAATTACATTGAAACCAAATTTTATTAGAGATATGATTCTGTTTGGAGATTCCAATAGAATTATTCAAGTCATTATGAATTTAGTTAGTAATTCTTTAAAATTCACACCAAAGGATGGAACAGTCAGAGTTTTAATTGAAGTTTTAGGAGATTACGATGAAAAAAGATCTAAAGAGGTTGGTTATGAAAAGGTTTTTATTGAGGGATTAGAAATGGATACTGATTCTAGACCAGTAACACCAATATTTAATAAGTTGAAAGACCTTGGATTTGAAGATAAATACTCTGATGTTGATAGTATAAATACATTAGCATCATCGAGTTATCATTCAATTATAAAGGAATTTATGTCAAGTACTCAAGTTGATGAAACGTATTTCAACGATGAAGAAGTTTTATTTGATGGAGATATCTCACAAATGGAATCTAATGGTAAAACGCATAAATGTCATAAATATCAAGATAAAAGTAAGGCATGGGTTTTGAGATTCAGTGTTAGTGATACAGGTACAGGTATTGATGACTCGTTACAAGGTAAAATATTTGATGCATTTGTTCAGGGGGATCAAACGTTATCAAGATCACATGGTGGTACTGGGTTAGGGCTCTCTATTTGTAAGCAGTTTGCCAAACTGATGCATGGTACCATTACTTTGAATTCTAAGATTGGAGAGGGATCTACGTTTACATTTACCATCCCATTACCACAAGTTGGAGAATTGATGAGTTATGAACGTTTCATTGATGATAAATATAATGAAGCGTATCTAGAAAAGAAGGTTAAATTTTTAGACTCTAAATCACAAATTTGTGAAAATAATAACAATGGACAGCCTGATAATAATGAAAATAATGATGATGATCGTAGAACAATGAATTTAGCTAATTCATATGCTTCGGTGCATGAAGGTAATTCGCCATCGTACAGGTATGATGCATTATCGACATATGAGAAGCCAGATTTAATTACGAGGGCATCAACTGGTACTGCCCAATCATATAGGTCATCATCAAAAAATATATCTGTTAATGATTTGACGATACCTGAAACGAGTGCTATTAATGGGACAAACCCGATAATTACAACAAATAATAAAGAAGAATCAAAGTTAAAGATATTAGTTGCGGAAGATAATTTAGTTAATCAAGAAGTTGTTAAGAGAATGTTACTATATGAAGGCATTGAAGATATAACATTGGCAAGGGATGGTAATGATGCCATTGAATTTGTCAAGGAATCGCTTGAAAAGGGTAATGAGTTTGATTTAATTTTAATGGATGTTCAAATGCCAAACCTTGATGGATTAAGTGCAACAAAGATAATTAGAAACGAACTGAAGTTTAATGGGCGTATTGTTGCATTAACTGCGTTTGCAGATAAATCCAATGAGGAGGATTGTATTGAAGCAGGTATGAGTGGGTTCCTCAGTAAGCCAATTAGAAGACCATTGTTACGTAAGATCATCTCTGATACGACGATCGACGTTGCAAAAAAGAGCTGAGCATTACCGGCCCGGTGTTCTGAGCTGTCACCGGGAGGGCGGAGTCCGTTTTTTAAAATTTGCGCTCCAAAAGCAAAAAATGCGGGGTTCGAGAATTACTCACAGTCCTTTTACTCCTCACTATGTGTATATTTTATAAGAGAGGAAAGTTATGTGAAATGTTTAAGTCATTGTTAATATTCCTTTTTTATTGAAAAGTAAGAATAATATCATGTTTAGATTATATAACGGTAAGAGATTCTTTTCACATACTTCTAAGGCATTAAAGATTAATGTTAAATCTCCAGTTGTTGAATTAGATGGTGATGAAATGACCAGGATCATTTGGTCAGACATTAAATCAAAATTAATTTTACCATATTTAAACGTTGATTTGAAATATTATGATTTAAGTATCGAAAATAGAGATGCAACAAATGATCAAATTACTATTGATGCTGCTAACGCTATTAAGGAATATGGTGTTGGTATTAAATGTGCAACCATTACACCAGATGAAGAAAGA
Organism: Saturnispora ahearnii; assembly: GCA_030564945.1. Lineage (NCBI taxonomy): Eukaryota > Fungi > Ascomycota > Pichiomycetes > Pichiales > Pichiaceae > Saturnispora > Saturnispora ahearnii. The sequence goes on along the minus strand of JAJMAQ010000005.1, from coordinate 398,203 downwards.
GTTAAGGAATTTAATTTAAAAAAGATGTGGTTATCACCAAATGGTACCATTAGAAACATTCTTGGTGGTACAGTCTTTAGAGAACCAATTGTTATTAAAGGTGAAAAAGAAGGTGAAATTGAAATCCCAAGATTAGTTCCTGGATGGAAAGAACCAATTGTCATTGGTAGACACGCACATGCTGATCAATACAAATCTACTGATTTCCTTGTTCCAGGTAAAGGAACATTAGAAATTACCTTTACACCAGAAAATGGTGGTGAAGTTATCAAACGTAAGGTTTATGAATATCCAGGTTCTGGTGTTGCCCTTGCGATGTATAATACAGATGCATCTATTGAAGGGTTTGCACATTCTTCATTCAAAATGGCATTGAATAGAAATATGCCATTATATTTATCAACTAAGAACACTATTTTAAAGAAATATGATGGTAGATTCAAGGACATCTTTGAAGAAATTTATCAATCTACCTATAAGAAGCAATTTGAAAAACAAGGTTTATTTTATGAACATCGTTTAATTGATGATATGGTTGCACAAATGTTAAAATCTAAAGGTGGTTTTGTTCTTGCCTTGAAGAATTACGATGGTGATGTTCAATCTGATATTGTTGCTCAAGGATTTGGTTCCCTTGGATTAATGACCTCTGTTTTAATTACACCAGATGGTAAAGCATTTGAATCTGAAGCTGCTCATGGTACTGTTACTAGACACTACAGACGTTATCAACAAGGTGAAAAGACCAGTACTAATTCAATTGCTTCTATCTTTGCGTGGACTAGAGGTTTGGCTCAAAGAGGTAAATTAGATAATACACCAGATGTTGTTGATTTTGCAAACACATTGGAAAAGAGTGTCATTGATACTGTTTCTAGGGATGGTATTATGACTAAGGATTTAGCACTTTTAGTTAATCAAAAAGAATATGCAAACACTGAAGAATTCCTTGATGCTGTTGCCTCTAGATTGCAGAAGGAGTTGAAGTTATAAAGAAAATAATAAAAGGAGGATATTACAGTTGAATTGTAGTCCAGACTTATTAAAAAATATATATATTAGATTCACATATCTAATCATGATATATACATATATATTCCGATCCCCCCCATTTATAATACAATTATTGTTTATTGAATAGACTTTTTATCTAAATATTCCCAAGTAAATCTCAAAGTGAAGAAAGTGAGGTATGAAATACCCATGAATTTTATAAGGGGCACTGCAGTTACACGATAAAAGTATGTATGTGGGTTGAGTTTGTTGTTTGGTAACTCGTAATAATACTTTTTGTTCCTATTCGTTGATTTGTGCATGTCCTAAGAAAGTGATTAATGAATGTTTATATATATAAATCATATAAAAATTTTTTCACTCTTCCTCTTCACTTAAATTTTTGAACCCTTTAAAGTTTATTTGATAAGAAACACCTAAACCTGCCAGCCTATTTGGTGAATGGATCTTAGGCGACGCTAGTAATTTTCTTGTAGTTAATGCTCCATTGTTATGCTTTGGTGATAATTGAAACTTTTGAGAAATTGGTGAAAGATTAATTGAGTCATCAGTAGAATCAAAATTAATTCCTCCCATCTGAACATTCAATGAGCTAATTCTGCTTGATTTTCTTGGTGTTTCAACGGCATCTTCATGATCTTCAGCTACTCTCTTTCTAATCAAAGGATCATCCCTTGAAAGTTGTTGGATACATTCTTTTATTGTTGAATCTATTAAATCATAAGTTTTCATTTTAATATTAGCAGAAGGATCATCTAACATTGATTCTAATTGGATAACTAACTTGATTAGTGGTTCAATTCCAATAGTATTATCATATGATTGTAATGATTTCCTTTCAAATTTCATTTTTAAACATTGCAATTTGGAATTGAATAATTCCTCTGCTAATGAATTCCAATTGTTTAATAATTTTAATTGATTTAAATAACTCAATGATTTTGTATCTATCAATGTCCAAAGATCATTATATTTTAATTGTTCTTCAATATCATTCAATTTCAGCGTCCTAGAACTATGTAAATTTAAAATAATTTCTTTTAACTTATCAAGTTTTGAATCTAAGTCATATTTATTTAAACAATCGATGAACTCATTTAAAATAGCTAGTTCACTTTGAAAATTCATATGTTCTACTTGTAATTGGTTAAAGTTAACGTCTAAGTAATTAGATTCAATTGAATCTAAAATTAAAGCAATATAATTATCAATTTGATTTTGAATTTTAAGTAAATTCGAATTTAAATTATCCATCGAAAATTTAATTGATTCATTTTGATTCAGCTGTAACCTTTCAATCAATCTTTGTTGTTCAAGAATAGTGTTTTCATAAGATCCGATATGTTTCTTTACATAATCTTTATTAATAACACTTGAATTTTTAATATTTTTAGCCATATGTGCATATTTTAAAGCATTAAGAGTGTCATCAAAATGATTGATATCAGGTGCCAGACAAACAATCATAAGAGTTTGACAGTTACCGCCAAGGGAATATTTTAAAAGCCTGGTTAATTTTGAATTTCTATACGGTATATGGGGCTTGGAATCACTGAGAGCATTGATACAAGAACCGAGGGCAAGTAACGATTTGTTGATATTGGCACCCTCATGTAGAGTTTTACCCTTATTCTGAGTAGCACTGGCTCTTTCACTACCTGCTAAATCGATGATATTAAGTGTTGATTGAATTATTTCATCTTCTAGCCCTGAATTAGTTGATTGTAATAAATTCAATTGTAAAATGGCATGAGATCTGGAAGATATGGAATTTGCCATTGTTGGAGAAACTGTTCTATTCTTATTAGCTTCAATAATCAAATCAAAGATATGATCAAGAGATACGGGTGTGATCTTTGTTAAATTGGCTATTCTTATTGAATCATTAGATTCTAATAAATTTAATTTAGAACTTGGAGTTTGTGGTTGTAATAAATCTCTAATTTGTTCATTGTATATTTCCAAATAAGAAAGAGAAAGTTCTGTAATAGTTTCTGATTCATTTAAACTAGTAAATAATTGTTGTATTGTTCTAAATATTAAACCAGGATCATCTTCAGTACCCGAAATAGTATGAGTTTTACCACAACCAGTGGCCCCATATGCAAATATAGTAGTGTTATGACCATTTAAAAGGTCATGTAGTAATGGAGACATTGTAAAATCGTATACTTCTTGTTGAGAAGCGTCCTGTTGTAGAATGTGATCTAACATGAACTTGTGTTGTCTAACGCGTTTGTTATGCTGTGTTTCAGAGGCAGGTGGGTCCAGTATCAAACAAGAGTCTAGTATTGATACTATTGATGCCCCTGCTGTCGGTCTAAGACGTGCTATTACTTTCATATAGAGAACTATACAATTCGTTAAGAAGAACCATGAATCCATCACAAGGGAGCGTATATCACCTGGGTTATATATTTTGCCCTGTATCGGACTACAGCGGCCACTGCCAACGTGTTATGCTTGATGGACGTGGTGGCCAAGTGGTTGAGTACAACGTGGTTTGGTGACTTGAGGGCCCCCTGGGCATTCGATGAGTAGCTGTTAAGTATGACATGCTCCAAGTGCGGTGGCAGTTGGGGTGGAACAAGCCATTGTGATGAACGTCCTTGTTGTGACTGGAGCTGCGCGTAGTAGCCCTCCATCGCACGGGGATCTTCAAACAATGCTGGCACAGTGTTTGTATAGTCGACTGCCACTCCTTCTTGCATTGGTTCATCATCAGTGTATTGTGAATATCCATTACTGCCTTGGTTATTAACATTCCCGTTATTAGTCACTTCTGGTGACACAACCTCTAAATAGTTCATCAAATGTCCACCACCATCCGTTGCTGTTGGTAAGAAATCACTGCATCTAACTTCACCATCAACAACAAACTTAAATCTATGTGTACCAACAGGTAATAGTAATTGGACAGCAAAGTCGCCTTCTTTGGACGTTGGTTCCAAAGCCACCATCTTCTTCCACGACGTGAATGTCCCCATCACAAACACCTTCTCTCCTCCTCCACTCCATCGCAGCACTGTCGGCACCAATTCCCCCTCTGTTCCATTTTCTGTGTCCATTTTAAATATCTTCCCAGTTTTATATAACAATAACATTCTATCTTCAACTTTTCACATTTCTCATCACCACTGTCTTTTTCCTTTGTTATAAGTAACTTACGTAATATCACCAACTTTCAATCCCAATTTCATTTGCATTTTAGAAAAGGAAGTCTATATCTACTGCCTTATATCCGTACACATTAATTTCTCTTAAACCACACACCTCATTTCATTTTTAAAAATCTTTCTTATCAATGGAATCAATTCATTTATCTTTTGATTTTATCAAATCAAAACTTCCAATCACCCACTCTTCTCCAAGAGTCCTTATCATTTGTGGTTCTGGTCTTGGTTCTATCGGAGACAGCATTGACTCCCCAGTTTCAATTCCTTATTCAGAAATTCCAGGTTTTCATCAATCTCACGTTCAAGGTCATAAAGGCGAATTAATCTTTGGGTTTATTAATTCAGTTCCTGTTATCTGTATGCTAGGTAGATTCCACTTCTATGAGGGTCATTCGCTACAAACGAATACTTTGCCCGTTAGAATATCTGCTTTATTTGGTGTTAAATACCTTATTGTTACCAATGCTGCTGGTGGTGTCAATTCAAATTACAATATGGGTGATCTAATGCTTATTAACGATCACATTAATTTCCCAGGTCTTGCCGGTTGGCATCCATTAAGAGGTCCTAACTTAGATGTTCTTGGTCCAAGATTTTTACCTTTATCAGATGCCTATGATTTAGATTTACGTGTTAAATTCTTACAAACTGTGAAGGATTTGAATGTATCAAGACCAGTTCATGAAGGTACCTATTTCTTTGCCGCTGGTCCCACATTTGAAACGCGTGCTGAATCTAGGTTAATTGAAAGTGTTGGTGGTGATGCCGTTGGTATGAGTACCGTTCCTGAAGTTATCGTTGCTAGACATTCCGACATCAAGGTCCTTGGTATCAGTTTAATCACTAATAAAGTTTTAAAAGTAAAACCAATGCTAGCTTCAGATGTGTTGAATGGTAAGCCCATTGTGGATCAAACCCTTGGTATGCCAACTCATGCTGAAGTCTTAGAAACTGCTGCTAAAGCTGCTAATGATGTGAAACTTTTAGTTGTTGAATTCATTAAAAAGTTATAAATATATTTTATCTTTTGTAACGTTATTTTAATTCTAATCCCTTAACACTATCTACCAGACCATCCTTTTGCTGTTGTTTTAATTGTCTCTTTTGTCTTTGACGTGTCTTTATCATATCCTTTGCTTTTAATAGTGAACCAACAAAACTTTCATTCTCACCAATTTTAAACCCAACTCTAACATTTAAATTTAATCCACCTTTGTTAATCTTATTTTTATCCCAATTGCTTAGAAATATTAATTTATTAACATTAGTTAACTCCAATATCAAGTATCCATCTTTGGTTTCTTCATCAAATTCATAATCATATAATGAAACTGAATTATTAGTTAATTTTATTTCAATAACCTTTGAGTAAAAATTCTTTGCTTGCATCAATGTGGAACTATTCGGATTTCTTAATGCCATATCAGACTCTAATTCATAAATAAGCAACCTTGCTGAACTTGTTATAACTAAAATACAAAATTTTAAATCCCTTTGCAACTGATATTCATTTCGTTTAATGATATCTTGTAAGACATCATCCGTTAATTGGTCACCCCATTTAATAAATTGCTTTGGCTTCACTATTAATTCAGATTTCATTATATTATCTAATTTCAATATCTTTTCATTCATGTGCAATTTATCTAGGATAACCTTTGGAACGTTCTTATCTAATAAAATTGGATTAACCATAGAAACTTTAGATGATGCCTGTTTTGGTACACTTTTCCTATTCATTAGTCCACCAACCGCTCCTGCTGCTAAAACTGCATCGGAGGAAACTTTCCTTTGTGGAGGGAAAAATGGCACATTTTCTTGCTGTTTAATCACTGGAGACTTTCTAATATTATTAATTGTCGATGTTGCAGTATTAGATCTAGTGATTACTTTATCCATCAACTGTTTATTAATATTTTGATTATTATATATTTGTCTTTTCAGATTTAACCTTTCATTGTTTTGTCTTACTTCATTTAAAACTAATAATGGATTTGAATCATATTTACTAAACTTTGGTACTTTTTGTCCCCAAATTGATCTCCAATCTTCCCAATTTACACCTTTAAACCATTTATGACATTTCATCTGCTCAAAATTTAATCTTTCCTTTGGATTCAATTTCAACAAATTTATAATTAAATCTTCTAATAACTTGGGAATTGCACAATCGATTGGAAATTTATAATTTAAATTAATGATCTTTAAAAATGTATCATATTCACTGGATTCTTTGAATGGCGGTCGCCCAATTATCATTTGATAAATAATACATCCAAGAGCCCAATAATCACTTTCAAATCCACATTCATTCTTTTCGAGTAACTCTGGAGTAACATATTCAGCCGTTCCAACAAATGACCCCCTTTTACTCTCCATATCATCTTCTTTGTTAACAACTTTGGCAGCCCCAAAATCAGTGATCATTATCTTCCATTCAGAATTTAATAGTATATTTTCTGGTTTTAAATCTCTATGGATAACATTTTTTGAATGTATAAAACTCAATGTATCTATTAATTGAGCTGAATAATATTTAACGACTTTTTCATTTAAAGTACCATACTTATGAATTAGGTTTAACAATTCTCCATTTGATGCATAATCAATAACAAAATATAACTTCTTAGCATCTTGGAATGTATAATATAATGTAACAATTCCATCATGTTGTCCAAGTAAATTCAATGTATCCTTTTCAATGGTTACATATTTCCGCTTTTGCTCCCTATGTATGTGTTGTTTATCAAGTATCTTTATAGCGTACGTTTTCTTATTGGACCTACTTACGGCCCTGAACACCCTGGAATATGACCCTTCTCCTATGCATTCACCTATGGCAAAGTCCTCAACACAGCGCTTACGGACGACAGACATCAGATAGGTGTTCTAACGAATGTGTGTATCTAATATACAAAGAGAACAATATTAAGCACCCTTTTTTCTCCTCCGTTGTCCGCGGCACTTCATCTTCTCTTTTTCAATGTCTTTGAATTTATGTACAAAATTATAAAATAAAAAAAAACAAAATAAAATAATCAAATAATAAAATATTTCAGTTCTTACCCTCCAAGTATTTGTCGAAGGCATCGTTTCTATTAGGGAACGGACGCTTGCCGAGTAACTCGATCATGTCTTCTCTAGTGATGACCTCTCTTTCTAGTAATCTTTCCGCAACAAGCTCAACTTCGTGACTCTTCTCTTCAAGTAATAGACGACATCTATTATAACATTCGTCAACAATACGATGAATTTCGAAATCAATAACTCCAGCAGTTTTATCACTGAATGGCTTTGTGAAATCATTACCTCTATCAATATCATAAGAAACCAGTCCAACTTTTGGACTTAAACCACATCCTAAAACCATCTTTTGAGCAATACCTGTAACCTTTTCAAAATCATCAGAACCACCACTTGTAACTGATTCAAAATGAAGTTCTTCTGAAACACGTCCACCTAATGTCATTGTCATTCTATCCAATAACTTTTGGGTAGAATAAAGTGAAATATCAGGTGGTAAATATTGTGCATACCCAAGTGCCCCTTGTCCTCTTGGAACAATTGAAACTTTTAATAATGGGTCTGCAAATTCAAGATACCATCCACAAATTGCATGTCCTGCTTCATGATATGCAACAATCTTCTTTTCTGCTGGTGAGAGTAATTTGTTCTTCTTTTCTAATCCTCCAATAACTCTTTCAATTGCTTGTTCAAAATTCTTTAAATTAACACTATCTTGATCACCTCTAGCTGCAATCAACGCTGCTTCATTACAAACGTTAGCAATGTCAGCACCACTAAAGCCTGGAGTTAATGCTGATAATCTACCCTTGAGTTCTTCTAAGTTAGTATCTTCAGAAAGTTTGATTTCCTTTAAATGAACTCCAAATATATCTTTTCTACCTTCTAATTCTGGATTACCAATGTAAATCTTACGGTCAAATCTACCAGGTCTTAAAAGAGCGGAATCCAAAACGTCCATTCTATTAGTACCAGCAAAGACAACAACATGATCAGTTGATGAAAAACCATCCATTTCAACTAATAATTGATTCAATGTATTTTCTCTTTCATCGTTACCCCCCATACCTTTACCTTTACCTCTTGATTTACCAATAGCATCAATTTCATCAACAAAGACAATAGAAGGAGCGTTTTCTCTGGCTGTTTTAAATAATTCACGAACTCTAGATGCACCAACACCAACAAACATTTCAACAAATTCAGAACCTGAAACTGAATAAAATGGAACTCCTGCTTCACCTGCAGTAGCTCTAGCCATTAATGTCTTACCTGTACCTGGAGGACCATTCAAAATAGCACCTCTTGGAATCTTAGCACCAAGTCTTTCATATTTCTCAGGATGTCTCAAAAAGTTAACAAACTCCATGATTTCTTCTTTTGCTTCATTACATCCAGCAACGTCCTTAAATCTGACTTTAACATTTTCATCTGCATTGAATTGTTTAAAATTTTTCTTAGCAGCACCAAACATACCACCACCAAGGCCACCACCACTACTCAAGAGTTTGCTAGAAGACCAAAATATAAATGCAAATAATAAAACTGTTGGTAAAATACTCCAAAGTGATTTCATTAAATTAGTAGATTTGATGTAAACAACAGGAATTTTTCTATCTTCAGGAATATTATACTTCTCTTGGGCTAATTTCAACTTTTCTTCAAAAATCTCTAAGGAACCAATAGTGAAATAATGAACATCACCAAGAGTATGAGGAGCGTGAGATTTACCCATATCATTTAAAACAATTTCAACGGTCTCATTATTAATAACAATTAATCTCTCCACAAACCCCTTTGCAAGATAATTTGTTTCAAATTCTTGATAAGTAACTTCACTACCACTTGATCCACTTGATAACAATGCAAATAAAATAAATGTTGCTCCACCGATCATTAATAACATATCCATTCTTAATTCCATCTCAAAAATCTTCTGACCATCCTTCTTATTTGATTTAAAGTCAATTGGTTTCTTACCTCCATCATCCTTACCAACAGACCACTTCATATCAAATTTTGGTTTATCTGTTTCAGAATTAACTTCTTCTCCATTCGCATTCATTTGTTTCCTATTATGATATTGTAAAAGAGCTTGGTGAAACCTTTGAACATTTTCAATTTTTTGACCTGGCTTAGTAGAGTCCTCATCTTTTAAAATAGCAGTAACAATTCTTGTAGCACTTGGACTAATCATGCCGCCCATTTCATACTTTTCAAATAATTCATAAATTCTTTGGTTTTCGGGTTTTGTTGGATCACTCCAAATTTCCTGCAATTCCTTTAAAACCATTTCTGCTTCTTCATCACTGAAAATTCTTTGTCCATTAGAATCATATTTATCATTTGAAGATGGTGATTTATTCGATTGAAATCTAATAGTTTGGTATTGACAGCGTTTATGATTAATAAAAGGCAGAATGGTATTCTTATTCAATAGAGAAGAAAATGTTCTCATTTTTAATAAACTCCCAACAATCCTCGTATTGGGTTTAGTCCTGAGAACTGCTCTAATGGCAGCCCGTGACATTGGTAGGGTCGCCATCTTTGTATATATTCTCAATACAAAAAGAACCTTTTGTGTCAAAAAGAGAGGGGTTTGTAATATGCTTAAAAAATTTAAGGTGGCAAACTTGAGAACATTGAGTTGCTCACTAAACAGGAGCTCAGCTCATCAACACCAATTATTCAAATTAAAAGAAACCTATTTTTTATGAAAGAACACTACATTCTACAATATTTGATCTTTGATTTTATATATATAAACAGTAACATAATTAAAACAATAATGTAAGTGTTGCTGCAATGGGTAAACCAATCTTTCTTCTTTAATGGTCTCCCCAAACAGTGTTACCACCTCCGTTATTATTAGTGTTATTACTAGAATCCCAGCTTGGGGTCTTGCTTCCATTTCCAGATGTACCCCATGTTGGTGTCTTACCTCCGTTTGATCCGTAATCCGTTGTACCCCAAGATGGTGTTTTACCTTCATTATTACCTCCACCATAGGCTGTTGCACCCCAAGATGGTGTTTTACTGCCATTACCTGATGATCCCCAAGATGGTGTTTTGCCTCCACCTGTGGAACCCCAAGCAGGTGTTTTACCACCATTACCATATGCGGTGCCCCATCCAGATGCTGAACCTTTATTTGAACTTGACCAAGTCGAAGTTGATCCTGAGTGTGATGAACTATTCGCATTGTTTGATTGACCATGAGGTCTATTGTAATTAGAATAATTATTCGAAGATGAACGGTTGTTTGGTTGTGTTGGTCTTGAATTTCCTCTATTTCCTCTACCACCTCTATAATTCTCCATAAATGTTTCATATGGAACATAATTACCAGGACGCAATTCAAATAATAAATCATTTTTAGAAATTGGTATGATCTTTGCAGGGTTATGCATTTCAACACGTGCAACATCACCATTAGCATCCTTAATAATACCCTTTTTACCTTTATATGGGCCCTTTCTAACAGAAACATGTTGAGAAATTGAAAAGTCACGACCACCAAATTTAGCTTGGTTAACGACTGACGCAGATGGTGGAGCCATCATCCTATTTGGATTCATCTTGTTAAGATCTGGGGCTTTATAAGAAGATCCAATTGAACCCTTATTAGAAATCGTTTGAACAGAATTAGAATCGGTAATAAATATACCAGTATTTTCATGAACAGTTTTAGATTGAAGGAATAAATGAGATTTGTAAATGTGCATAATATTACCTTGTCTTTTTTCTCCACTTGACTCCTTAACAACATCACCAACTTTAATTTCAAGACCATTTTTATCGACAGTTTTTTCAGTAATTTTATTAGTCTTCAAAACTGATAAAATTTGTTTCGGCTCAATATTTAAAACACGACCATCAGAACACAGAACTGTGAAAATTTCCTTTTCAATTTTAATAATCATTGCAACCTTATGAGAGGAGAGGTTAACTAATTGATGCAATTCAAATCTACCAACCTTGGATGAAGTTGTTGAAGAATCCAATGACCTAACAAGATAATTTGGAAAAACTGTAATGTCCTTTCTTGTTTGATCTGAGACTAATGTAACTTGATTGTCCTTAACATCAACAATTAAACCACTTTCCTCTTTATGAACACCATGAATAATGGTAACATGGTCACCAGGAAGAAAGATCTTTCTAAGAGAAGTAGTTGGAGCTTCAACAATTGTATTATTAACTTCTGTATCACTTTCATTACCTTCTAATAAAACACTAGCAATCTTAGCTTCGGCAATAGATAAAATTTTACCCTTCATTTTGGCTTGTTCACCACTGATGATTTCAACTCTATCATTTGGTTGAAAAACAACTGAATCACCTTCAACCGATTTCAAGACATTTGAAACCGATTGTAAATCAATACCATCTGATGCATTATTTGAATTGAAAAGTGTCAATTCGTGTAAAGTTGGTTTGATGTTTTTAGTTTCCAACATATTCAACTTAATATCCTTGTAAAGGAAACCATTAATGTATTCATCACCTTTATAAATAAAAAAATTTCTTTCCCTCTTAGCAGATGTTAAATGTTCATGATCATATTGTTGAGCTTCAATATCAGAAAATAATCTTTGAGGAGGTCTATGAGTTGCATTATAAGTTGGTTGTTTCTTTTTACCAGTAGCTGGATCCGTTTGAACATTTCTACCATAGTCCAACCTTGGAACTAATTTAACTCTTACTTCTAAATCATTTTCAGCAAGGTTATCAACAATACCTAAATCACCCTTGTATCTACCAGATCTAACACGAACGTAAGCACCGGGTTTTAATCTGACTTCGTTTGATCTACCAGGCCTTAATAAATCGGGGTATTCTTCAATTGGGACTAACACCTTCGAAACATTGTTGTATATGTTAGGTAAACCTTGGAGAATTTTATTAACGGCATCCATTCTTCTTGCTTCGATATAAACATAACCAACGAAGTTATCTCTTTGGAAAACAGAGTAAACACCCTCTGAGCCTTTCATATTAAGCATTCTAGCATATAACTGTTTAACGATTTCCTTTTCTTTACCATTTCTAACTCTAACACCCCAAATTAATGGATCATCAATTGATGGCAAGAGTAAACGTTGAGAGACATTTTGAGTTGAACCCATGTATCTTGAAGAAGCGGAACGACCATATCTGGCCTTAAATTCATCAGCTAAAGCTTGTGCATCTTGTTCATCCAGTTTTTCTCTTGATCTATCTAACTTTCTGTGTGCACGAGAAGCTTCGTTAGTTTCAGAGAGCTCGCCTGTATGTTCATCAGCAAGAAATTCCTTACGAAACATTTCAGCTTCTTCGTCATCTTCTTCTTCTTCATCGTCTTCATCAACTTCAGCTTCAACATCTAAAAATTGGTTGGCTGGTCTTTGTTTCTTTTTACTTCTTGAATATTCTTCTTCATCTTCGTCTTCCTCATCTTCATCGTCTTCATCTTCATCTTTGTCGTCCTCTTCACTTACTTTATTAACGTCCTCTGCTTTTACATTTGTATTCTGACTCCAATCATCAGTTGAAGTATTTTTATTAGAATCATTGACATGGTCACCAATGTCATCAAAGGATTCGCTCTGAGAACCGGTGTTTTCACCTTTGATCAAACCACTGATTTCACTCATTCCAATTAAGATAAATAAAGCAAACTCTCCAAAGCATTAATTACATGTTTCCTAAAATCAAAACTTTTTTTTGCCATTGAGGAAAATGACTATCAGAAGGCCGGGTAACCAATCTTGTATTTAAATTACAATAATCAATCTGTCAAGTCTTCAAGTATTACATATTATCAAAAGGATAGTTATAGTTTTCATACTAATAAGAAAGGCTATATTTCCCCCTTATGTATTTAAAAAAATGTATTCCTTATTGTCATTACAAAAGTATTTTTGGTTTATTCCTATATACACACACACACATACACACACTCGAAAAGAGAGCATCAACTATTTAACTTATTTCTTTTTCCAAGCAAATGCACCTCTTGAAAAGTCTAAAGGTTTCTTAGCTTCACCTTTACGTTTCTTAGACTCAGTGAATAAAACATGTCTTTGAGCAAGCGGATCGTATCTAACTTGAGTGATTTCCTTCATAGTTCTAGGAACCAATAGGGTTCTTCTAAAGCCTGTCTTAGCACTTGAGATTAGTTGCACAATTGTAGTTCTGGCTTTAGCCTTTGCCATGTTGTTTGTTTCACTATAATATAGGATATCTAGTATGCTGAAATCAACAAAATTTCGTTTTTCTTTTTTTTCACTTTGAATTTTTCTTCTTCAACAGAGTACTGAAGAAAAAAAAGCTAGCTTATGTAAGCGTGCTCATCTCTCTTCTCTCCTAAGTGCGACTTGTATGTTCGGTATGGTCTTCAAAATCACTAAGTTCGGTTGAATGTAATGATCTTATATTCTACATTCTTACATACAATAAAATTCTGTAATTCCCTAGATACAACTTTCCTTAACTCATGTGCGATGTATTACAAGTCTTTACATGTCCTTCCTTCTATCAGTCCATGCTATGTATAATTATTGATTTGATGCGATAAAAAAGCATATCCTTTCCCAACTCCCCCTCTCTGTATTGACAGCGCCGGCTAGGTTCTTGTTCAAGAATATTCCAAAGCAATATAACGAAATCTATGACGACATCGAACCATTAACATTCTAGCCAAGGCCTATCCCAAATATCTTTCCCCCGCAAAATTATAAAACGATAAGAACATCCTATCGTATTTTCCCTAATAATCAAGTGATACTTGGAGAGAAGTGGTTTTACTGACAACATCAACACATACGACAACTTTGAAATAATACAAAAATAAAACATGAAGTCTGGCCTGGATCTGTTTATCGTTAGACCAAACTTAGAACTCTTTAATTGCGAAGATTGTCCTAATAAGAGCACTCTTGTTGAGCAAAAGAGTGATTTTTTACAATCATTATCAAAATGTCAAAGTATTTGTCATCTGAAGCAGCACTTATTGCCATCTTGGTGCCATGATTCTAGTAAAGATGTTGATTGTAATTCCCTTGCACGTGGTAGAAGAATTTCTACGGTGTCAGAAAATTCCGATGTTAGTGATTGTTGTGAATCCTTGCAAAATCATACTCCCAATTCCTTTGATATAACGCTACAATCAATTTGTTTAACTGATGATGATTTAGAAGATGATAACTTTGAAAATAAAATCGATATTTCAAGACTTGGTATTCCTAAGGACTTAAGTGAGAGTGATCGAGAATGGTTACTTTTAAAACAAATGCAATTAGAAGCGGATATTGAACTTGTTAAATATAAATATTTAAAATCATTTATTAAAATTAACAAGGTTGTCAAGGAGTCCTTTTCAAAAAAGGAACTTTCTGATTCAGATGAGGAGAAAGGACTGAAAACTGTTAGCAAGGAATGTGTTAAATTCAGAGCACTCGAACATATTTTGAACGGATTAAGCTGCTTAATGGAACAATTGAAAACAACATATGGTTATATCTTAGAACCAAAAAGTAGTAAACCCCAATCGTAATAAATATATCAATTGATTTGATATATATGTGCATTTACTTTATTTAAGTTCCACTTATTCGTAATATTTCATTTGTCTTTCTCCTTTTTATTTTTTGGTTCTCGTCATTATTGTAAGTGTTTTTTCACCATTTCATTGTTCTCAAATATACATGTTATATTGTCAGTTGGAACATATAATTTATTATCTATATTCACATTTTATACCCTTTTCTTTAATTAACATAATGGACAGAGAAAAACGCTCAGCAGGCTGCTCACCAAATTGTCAGCAAAGGAGAACGCGATTTAAATAAATAAACTTTGTGGCATTTGTTTACAACATTCTCTTCCACCAAACCTATATCTAAATCTTAGTGAGGGATATCAAAGTACTGATCTTTGATACTAGATGAGGACTATAGTAGACAAGGAAAATGTTCCAACTTTTAGTTTGGCTACAAAGGCTGCTAAAATTGCACATCGTAAATCCCATGATGGTAAACGCGTTTTAAACAATTTAACGACTAATATTCAGCCACCACCAAAGCCAGTTAAAGATCAAATTGATTTAGTTGTTGAATCTGTTGAAAATGCAACTAAGAGACTTTCACAACATTCTCAAAATTCACAAATTTCAAAAAGGAAAGTTGAGAATAGAATAGGCCCTTGGAGATTAGGAAGAACACTTGGAAAGGGTTCCACTGGTAGAGTGAGGCTAGCAAAACATAGTGGTAGTGGTATGTTGGCTGCTATTAAAATTATTCCAAAATTTAATAATAGATCTTCTTCAAAGGATATTTCTTCAAGTGGTTTACCCTATGGTATTGAAAGAGAAATTATTATAATGAAGTTAATTTCTCATCCAAATATTATGGCATTATATGATGTTTGGGAAAATGATAATGAATTATACCTTGTGTTGGAATATGTTGAAGGTGGTGAATTATTTGATTTTATTATAAATAATGGAAAATTAAACGAAAGGGATGCAGTTAAGTATTTCAGAATGATCATTAATGGGGTTTCTTACTGTCATAAATTTAACATTTGTCATCGGGATTTAAAACCAGAAAATATTTTAATGGACAAAAATGGTAATATTAAAATTGCAGATTTTGGTATGGCTGCATTAGAGACAAAACAGAGGCTTTTGGAAACTTCTTGTGGTTCACCACATTATGCATCTCCTGAAATTGTTGCTGGTCAAAATTATCATGGTTCTCCAAGTGATGTTTGGTCTTGTGGTATTATTCTATTTGCTTTGTTGACAGGTCATTTACCTTTCGATGATAAAAGTATTAGAAAGTTACTTTTGAAAGTTCAAAGTGGTAAATTTCGCATGCCTCAAACGCTATCCAATGAAGCTAAGGATTTGATTTGGTCTATGCTTAGAACTAACCCAATGGAAAGAATTCCTATTGATCAAATTATTAACCATCCATTGATGAGAAAGTATCCAGCAGAAAGTGAACAACCAATTATAAATAAATTGGAAAATGTTGATATTTCTAAGCCAGTTTTAAAAGTCGATTCTGATATTTTACATAATTTGCAAACTCTTTGGCATGGTATACCAAAATCTAGAATTATTATGATGTTGAAGGAGCAATCCCCCAATTCTGAAAAGATGTTTTATTACTTATTGGAAAACTATAAGTCAACAAATAATGAAAAACTTAATAAAGAAATTCTTATTAAGAAATCACCCTCTCAGTTGAAGGCTTCCTTGCCAAGATCAACTTCAATTGTTAAGACTGTTATTGAAAATGAAGAAGGTGAAGTTTTGAAAAGTGTTATTCAAGAATTTAAACCCTCAACAAGTACCAAAAGGAAATCAAATATTAACGTTAAAGGGATTGTTGCATCATCATCTAAAAAGAAACTTTCTCAAAGAGATTCTACATTATCGATAATTAATATGCATAAGAAATTTAGTATTAGATTAGACTCTACTGATTTCAACTCCAAGAATAGCAGCAATGAGACCCAAGAAGGTGAAACTGATTATGAAACTAATAATTCTTCAACTGATACACAAGAAGCAGAAATAGTTGAAATTAAAAAACCGGCATTCTTGCCTAAACTAAATGAATATAAATACCTAGTGAATTCAATATTTGAAACAGATACCCCCATCGTTGATGCTGCTGCATCTGCGACTGAAAAACCTAAGAATAATTTAGAAGGTCTTAGTAAATTGGATTTATTGAAAAGAGAATTAATGGCACATCGACCACCCAGTCAACTCAAAACTATCAGATCTTCTTCAACTAGACAATTGGCAAGTTTCCTTGATGAGCAATATATTAAATTAAAAGTTGAAGATTTCAATGAAAGTATGGAACATCAAAAGATTAATAAGCATAAGCAACAAAAATCAATTGATTCTGCATATTTGAATCTTTCATATTCCCTTCATTCAGCGATCCCAATGGAATTGAAAAGTCCTAAGGAAGATGAAATAATTCAATATAATTCATCACCTGTGCAAATGGGGCAGGGAATTATTGCACCAAAGGTTCATGAAAGAGAAACCAATAGTAAATTATCCATCATTAATGAATCAAGGCAATCAACACCCATTGTTGAATCTAAAGGACAATTTCAAAAAACTAATTTAGATAAAGTCAAATTATCACCAAGGGATCCAGTTGATAGAGCATTCAAGAAGTTAGCAACCGCTAGCTCAAAATTCAAAACACAGGCACTCGATAAACCAGAACCATCACAAAATACGGTCAATGTACTTTCTAAGCCAAGAAATAAGAAATCATGGTTTAAGAAATTATTCGAAGGTATAAAATCTAGTGCACAAAGGGCATCATCTAAAAAGGGTAGAACGGAAAAGAAACATTTAAAGCCATTAACATCATTAAATGACAATAATATGAACAATTGGGCGATTTTTAAACCAAAGAAGGAATATTGGTTGGAAAGTGAAGTTATAACAAGCCAAGCTTTTGAAAAGGAAATTAAGACTAACTCAAAATTAATTAACTTTTCTACAAAGTATTTTGAATTGCCTGAAATGAAAATACTGGAATTAAAGGATGAAGTTAATAAGATTTCCATTAAAATTGAAGTTGTTAATAAAATTGGGAATGAGTTTGGGTTTGGTGGTATTTTTATAAAAATGAGTTTATCACAGGGGCAATCGAAATTATTTGATAAATATTGTCATATTATTAGAAACATTATTAGTTCATTAGAAAATAAATGATAATCATTTCTTAAACACTTTTCTTCTATACATAAGCACATATATATAAAATTTAATGAATTCGAATCTTTTTTTTGCAGGGAAGGGGTAAAACTGAAACATTAGCTTAGTGCACGTGACTAAACCTTATAATAAGGAACATTGCTAAATTTTTGTTCTTACTTGGGAAAACAATAGAGAATTAACGCTATGAACAATGCAAATGGTGTCAAAAATAGTATAGCCGTTCCGCATTAATGGGAGCAAGGAAGAAATATTTCTGATAGTCTCATTTCGTCAGAATATCATAGCCCAGGAGGCTGAGGATCGCCAAGAACGAAGGGGTGTTTCTGTGTGTATCTAGACGTCCCCGGAATTAGGCATGGAGTGGTTTAACATGTGATATAGAAATGCCGAATACGAAATTAATTATCCCGAGGGATGGGTAATTGCATATTTTCTGTAGTACTCAGGGTTTAGTAATGTACAGCCTGTCATTGCCTATATTTCAATAATTGGAAGCTATCACCTCTTGGAAAGAGGACAGACAATTAGGTAAAACTCGTTGTGGTCCAATTCCAAAAAATCGACAAAATTTTTCTCCTGCTTTTATTAAAAGGCAGGAGAAAATTTTTCTAAAATTGCTATTTATTCTAAAATTGCTATTTATTCTAAAATTGCTATTTATAAACAAAAGAGGAAGAAAATTTTTCAAAGGTTTGAAACTGAATATCGTGTTATAAATGTGGCAAACATGGGAGAGGAAACGTGCGTTTCGTTTCTTACAATGTAAATGCACATGGAATACACATTAGCATCCAGTAGACTTCCTATGCTGCCCATGAAATGGGAGAAGGTTACTTGGTACTTCATTTGTAAGTAGCTTTTCTAGAGAAGCTGAGTGTTTCAACATCGAGTTCTTCGTAAAAAGTTGATGATATTTTAATATGCATTCCGGTCTTTTAACCGTTTTGAGAATTCAACAGTAGCAAAAATTTCGGAAATACCATTTGAATTACGAAAAAAGCGTACCAACCCCTGTGTTCTTCTAGAAATGGTTAATGTGGATACTCTAAAATTTGAATTATGTCGGCTTTATCACGCGGTTATTGAAAATTAACATATATAGAAGTTAACAGAACCCATCCTTCTCTTCCTGTTTCTTCTTTTTCTTCATAAGACATTAGTTTATTCTTTTATCTGCAATAGATAAAGCACAGAAAGGACAACAGTCTCTATCGGTCAACTCTAGAGACACTTTACTATTCTTATTAGGTCCTTGTATTAAGCAGAATACCAACATATACTACCATCATAAATTTAATATAGACCAAGATGCAAGGCAAAAAACTTACTTTAATTATCACAGGGGAATCCGGAAGCGGTAAATCAACATTAGCAAACTTCTATCAGAAGAAGGTCTTCTCACAGGTGCCAGCCTCAGTTGTTGATGAAAGTTATAGTAAGCGAATCAAATATAATGGAGAAGATTATACTCTAGAAATTATTGATACCATTGATAATGAATTTGTTTCTGATGAGAAAAGACTTATTTTGTATCAAACAAGTGATTGTGTTATTTTAACGTATTCAATAGATGATATTCAATCTCTTAATAATGCTTTGAATATATACCATAAGTTTTCAATTATTGTTGAAGGTCGTGAAAAATGGACTATTGTTGACGATACTATTAAGAAATTCCCTTCGATTATCTTAGTTGGTTGCAAATCTGATTTAGAAATGTCAAGACAAGTTTCAAGGGAAAGTGCTTTAAAAGTGAGTGAAGAATTAGCCATTGATTCTTGTCTAGAGTGCAGTGCTTCTAGAAATATTGGTGTTGATTTACTTTTCAAAGAGGCAATTGACTTAGGCTATAAATATCAAAATTCGGACAAAGAATATAAATATGTGGAAGAGCCAAATCAATTAGGAAAACAACTAACAGGACAATATAGACATTTGCAAGATGGCTTTTCAACAAAGAGTTTTAAAGAAACAACTTCTAAGTCGTTTCAGCCTTCTGCCTTGCAAAAGATAGCATCAATTAAAAATATACAAAAGGGTAATAAGGATCAAACAAGGCAACCAGTTAGTGAAGTGGAATCCCGTAGTTGTTGTACTATAATGTAATGTTTTATTTGTTTTTTATATGTGGATTATGTTTTTGTTCAGTCACTTGATAAACATAGCCAAAAGCAAGCATAAAAAAAATAAGTAAATATATAATAGATGCTATCACTTTTGTCAGATACCAACAATAATAAAACTTAACTAGATCTTCTACAAAAGATGAATACAGAGTTATTTTCTCTTTAAACATTATTTAATATATAGACTGTGTATGCACATGTTGCATTTTTAATAGAGTTGAAATTTCCGCCCGTTTTCTAAATAAAATGAAAAACGTCCATTTACTTGAACTAATTATGAGCAGCCCTATAACAAATGCAATACAACTGTTTATGACCCTTTCATGATGTTAATCCAAGAATTTGTTATTGTGTTATTATTTCCTGCAGTTTCCCCTTTTAGGATTTACTACCGATATTAACGGTTTTAGAAAAAGGTTGGTCACGTGATCACCGATGAAAGAGGAAGTGGATCTTATAGCGGCTTTGAGAACACAAGATAAAATATTTTAAAGCATTGGTTGGGCTACCGGTGTTATATAGAGGCCCTAGTGTACAAGAATTGTTAGCCGATGAAATCGCCTTCGAAATTGAATAACGCCTCTTTTTTCCTTTTTGTTGAACCTCATAAAACACTGAGACAGCAAAAAATTAGACCATTGACAAAAAAAACAGTTTTGGTCAAAAAAAAAAGATGGTACAGCCAATTTTTAATTAGACGTCTTATTTAATTACTAAGAGATATACATAAATGGATGATTCTAATAGGTCTATCAGTGACGATGCTTTTGAAGGACCTACTGAATTGAATGAGTACCCCGATTTCTTAGGCCATGAATCCTCAACTGAATCCCAAAGGGGTGCTACCCTGACTAATTCATTTACTCTAGATTCTTGGCTAAATGTCCCAAGAAATAAAATTCATAATGATGTTCAACGTAATGAGAATGAACCTGTTTATGAATTACCAATTGCAAGACCAAGAGTTGAAACACCAAGTAATCCTATTATTCCTGGAGCATTGAGGATTTCAACTGCTGAAAAGCAGTTAAATTCGTTGTTATCGGTTCAAAGTATGATGGATTCATTAAACATGGACTCTTCTTCTTATAATGGATCTCCGTATATTACTGCAGAAGAAGACAATGTTGAGTTATTGAATGGAGCTTTTGGTTTAGATTCTGGTAATTTAAATATTGATGATTTCAACTCACTTTTAGGCGATGATATTAATTCATTCCAAGGTAATGGTGTTAATGACGTTTATCTCACATCATCCAGTATCCAACAACCTCAGCCGAGAACTTCTTATCAAAATAGTCCACTTCAATTGTGCTCGCAAAGTATTCCTTTTGATGATAGCAGTTTAATGAACTTTCAAATACCTAAATTAAATGAAACAACAAGTACATATATTATTCCATTAGCACCACAGATCATAGTGTCACCGGAAGAACAGGCTAAGAAAACACCATCCTTGTTTTCTTCGAGAGATTCATCACGTTCAAGAACTAATTCAAGAAGTAATAGTCAAGGACCACAAACTAATATTCAAAACACCACCGGGTCCGCTGATAATAAACTTGCAAACACTGGATCACACTTAACCAATTTTGAATCTCCTAATATTCTTAATGTTCCAACTTCCTATGATACCATGAGAAGGGGACGGCAAAGACGACATTCCCATTCAAGTAGAGAAAGCCGGTCAAGGTCAGGTAGTATAGCATCACAAACATTAAGTGATTTTGAAGATGCCTATAGTGATCGTAGTGAGATATCATCAGGATATGAAGATAGCCATGAAGATGATTACGAAGAGGATGCTGATATATGTAGTACTACCAAATATACCTGTGATGTTTGTCAAAAGGAATTTAATAGACCATACAATTTAAAATCACATCAAAGAACACATACGAAGGAAAGACCCTATGCATGTGAGAAATGTGGTAAAACATTTGCAAGACAACATGATAGGAAAAGACATGCAGATCTTCATAGTGGACAAAAGAGGTTCCAATGTAAAGGATCACTAAATAACGGTACGCAACAATGGGGCTGTGGCAAGAGATTTGCACGCCCTGATGCCCTCAGAAGACATTTCTTTACCGAAAGTGGTAAGAACTGTATTAGAAAATGTGTTCTGGAATGTATCGGAAATGGTGAAGGTTGTGAATGGGAAGCAGAGGGTGTTAAAGCTGCTATGACCAAGGCAGCACAGTATCAAAAAACAGCACCCCCTTCCACCAGGTGATTATATCTTTCGAACTTTGTATCTGTATCTCTGTATTAATAGTATTATTCAAGTGATTAACATTGTATAAATATAGAACGTGATTCTGATTACTTGTCATGGTGTACGGGTTGGGGAGGCGTTCTGATCCTGCGAGAAAAAAAAAAAGCTTTGATTTTGTAAACTTGACAACAACCTTTGTTTCTTTATCAAAGCAAGGGAAAGAATGGCCATCTTCAGTAAAAAAAGTACTGCTGGAGATCTCCAACATGAGAAGATTACTAAGCAAGATGAAAAGAAAATGAAGACCAGATCTCAAAACCTCCATGATCCGATCCTTTCGGCAGTTAATAATGCACAACCATATGAAGAGATGAATGTGCATCAAAGAAGCTCCAGTCTGGGAGATGGTGTTTTAAATGATGTCTTTGGGCGTCCGATTGTTGATCCAGATGTGTCCAATCCGAGTAGATCTCGTGATGAAAGACCTTTAGATACTATTAGGGCATTCGAATATTCTATTTCACAACATCCTGCAATCCCAGCACAGCTGGAAACTCCAACTTTGGGATGGGGGGTTCGTGATGACTTCCCACTTGCCAATGCCAACGTTCCAGTTGACTATCAACAACAGCAAGCTGTCTACTCTGCTCCTCAAGCTGCTGAAACTGAAAAGAAGAAACGTTCGCTTTTCAGCTGGAAGAAGAAATGAAACATTTTCCTTTTCATTCTTGTTTAAAATTTGCCACTTCCTTTTTTATAACACCTTTTAACATATTTACCTACTTGGCGCTTTATTTTTAAGTCATGTCTTTACAAGAAGCGGTCAATCTTTATGTAGTCGATGCTTCAGACGATACTGGCGTCTTACTGGACCTTTTAACTAAGAGAAAAGCCACTCTTTTGGACCTTATAAAAGCTCTTCAATTATACATTACAAATACATCCACTTCCATCAGATCAAGGGCTTTTACTCTTCTTTCTTCTATTTTACATGACATCCCAAGGGGGTTATTATATAACAAGGATATTGATGTCCTGGTTGGATTTTTAAAATCAAAATTTAATGATGATTCATCAATTTTAATTAGTGTCTATAAATCATTGCTAGCTTTAGTTCAAATGGATCAATATAATCATGATAATGTCAAATTGATCTTAGATATATTTGTTGAACAATATAATCCAAGATCTTATAGTGCTAGCGTTAGAAAATTGCCACTTCAATTAGCTATTTTAATTTTCTCATTTTGTGAATTAAAGTACCAACAAGATTTCATTAAATTCTTTTTAACTGTCTCACAAAACGAAAAGGATCCATCTAATTTGTTAATTGTTTTCCAACTAGTTAATAAGATTACTGCTAACTTTGATATCGCCGAAGATGTCAATGATTTATTCGATTGTTTATTTAAATATTATCCAATTTCTTTTAAATCATCGAATGATACTCAAATGAATCAAATTAATTCACTTAAATCTTTCTTAAATGCGTCATTAGGATCCACTGATCTCTTTGCAGCTGAATTAATTCCTAATTTGATTGATAAATTCAATTCAACTGCCTCTCCAAATACCAAGCTTGATATCTTAGATACCATTAATTCGGTTTCGAATACTTACTCGCAAAAGACCATTGAAGATAATTTCATCAGTTTATGGAATACTTTAAAATTTCCAGTTTTAAATTTTGAAATAGCTCAAATCATTGGTCAAAAGTCACTTTTAGAATATTATTCAGGTTCATCAAATGATGATGATATTATCTTTGCTAAGACATTAACAACTATTAAAATTTTATTTGAAAAGTGTCAATCCTTGGAATTGCTAACTCTTGTGTTTGATGATTTGAAAAAGAATCTTGCTGAATTGAGTCCAAAATTCTTACAATCTTATTTACTTTTATCATTCGTTTCAAATTCTGATATTATTGATAATACATTACAAACACTAGTTACTCAAAACTTTGATAGAATTCAAACTAAAAAACTAGCACTTGTTGCAATTTCTTATTTCTCGAATTTGAATTCTAATCACTTTTTGAAATATCAAAATGAAATTTTTGCCTTATTAGATTCATCGCTTTCAGTTTCAAAGATGGAATCAACGTTAATTGCTTTGGCAACACAATCTACTGTCCAATTTATTTTGATTCCAGCATTTTTAGTTGATGAACAACCGATCTTACTTAAAAGGTTATCAGATTTATTATTAGATGAATCATCTGATCATGTTGTTAAAAGAACTTGTGTTGAAGCACTTTCAAAACTTGCACAGTTCCCCCAATTTGAAAACACTGTTTTAGAAGAAGTGATGACTCCATTATTGGTTCAAGTTGAACAAGATCCAGAAGTTTTGAATTTGATTGTTCAATTAACAAGCACTGCATCATTAGTTAATTCATTAACTATCAGATTAATCAATCAAGTGAATAATCATAATGTGATTGATATTCTTAATACGTTATATTTATTATTATTAAAGTTAGATCTTGAAACGCCATTGGATTCATATATTAAATTTATTCCTTCGTTTTTAAAATGTTTTGAAAATAAATCAAATATTCAATTAAAGTTATTTTTCATTGGTAATATTTTAAGAAGATTGGTAATTTCGATTACTGAACAATCCTTTAATAAATTATTTAAGGAAGTTGATAATCATTTGACATTAAAATTAATGATCATTCAAGGTTTGCCTAAATCATTCAAGGTGAACTTTGATGTTAAAGCATTACTTCGGTTGGCCTTGCATTCCATTTCATCGGTCGATAATATTATTAAATTGATTCATCACTCTAGTATTTCCAATATTGTTAATAAATATATTAACTGGAGTGATGGTGAATTTGGTGTCGAATCTATTGTTAATAACATCACTGAACTAGAAACAAAGATTTGGATCTTACGAGGTTTAGTTTTAAAAAATGATTCTAATGCTATTAAATTAATTGTGAAATTTTTACTTTCAAACAATGAACTTTCAATTGCAAAACGTAAATCAATTTTGAGAATTTTGTTTCAAACAATTGATGAGAATTCATTGGATTTGAAATCACCAACCTTAGAAATCATTTACAGAAAACAGGTGGACTCCTTATCAATGTTTCATTCAAATAATAAACAAATTGTTAATTGGACTATTAGACCGGTTTGGAAACAGAGAATTTTTGAATTAATACACTCTTCTGGATCTATGGATATTGAAATATTAGTCTTACTCTTAATGGAATTACCAGAAGATATATATTCTTCTAAATTAGAAGAAATTACACCAAGGTTAATGACATTATTGAATAACGATGATGAACAAGTTTTGATCGCAATTTTTAAAATTATGGTTGAAATTTTACATAATGATCAAAGACAATTGAAACCATACATTGATTCAATTTTAATAAAGTCAATGGAACACCTTCAAAGTGGTTCTACATCGGCTGCTTTTAAAATTGTGATTTGGGATTTCGTCAACTCTCTTGTTGACTTTGATCCGTTGAATATTATTGCACCTCATAAGGACTCTATTATTAAATTATGTGTTTTAGGATTAGATGATGCAGAAAGAAGTGTTAGAATGAAGGTTGTTGAAACACGTCAACGTTGGGAAAACCTTGGAGTTTCACAAGCTGAACTTGATCCACATTTTGGTCATAATCATTGACTTTTATAGTTATTAATTAATATTTTAATTTACATTTTATTTTATTGGCCTTTATGCTGAGCAGATGAGCGGTGTTGCCATTTTCCAATACGTGTCAGTAAGAGACGATTTTTCCCCTCACAAATTTTTTTGATTCTTTGAAAATTTGAGAAATTATAAAAATTGACAACTGATTGAATATCATTGGACCAAGGATGTTAGCCAACAGATTAGCTACTAGAGCCATTCGTCGTGGATTATCCACCAGTGTGATCCGTATGGGACCAGCAACTGGTGCTGCTACCAAGCAAGCAAGTTTTCAAGATCTTCCAAATCCAAGAGATTTCCCAAGACCTGATGCTGAAGAATTAAACAGACCAGTTTACAATCCAAATGATAGATATAAGGAACAAATTGAAGAATTACACAAGTTTGGTAAGTACATTATGGGTTGTATGCCAAAATACGTTGAACAATTCTCTGTTTGGAAGGATGAACTTATAGTTTATACATCACCAGCAGGTTTAATCCCATTATCAACATTTTTAAAGAATCATACATCAACTCAATTTAAAGCATGTATGGATGTTACAGCAGCTGATTACCCAAATAGAAAGAACAGATTCGATGTTGTTTATGATTTACTTTCCGTTAGATTCAATTCAAGAATTAGAGTTAAGACATTTGCATCAGAAGTTTCACCAGTTCCATCACTTGTTGAACTTTATCCTGGTAATAATTGGTTTGAAAGAGAAACCTACGATATGTATGGTATTTTCTTTGAAGGTCATCCAGATTTAAGAAGAATTATGACTGATTATGGTTTTGAAGGTCATCCATTAAGAAAGGACTTCCCAACAACCGGTTACACTGAAGTCAGATACGATGCTGAAAAGAGAAGAGTTGTTTATGAACCATTGGAATTGACTCAAGCTTGGAGAAACTTCTCTGTTGGTTCTTCTGTTTATGATCAAGTTGGTGCTGGTGTTGATGTTACACCAGCTGAATTTAAATTGCCAGAACCAGAAGTCGATGAAGATCAACAACAACCTCAAAAGAAATAAAAAGAATTTTGAGTTTTAATCATTAATCACATCTTATTTGAATCATATATATTTATTTATGAATATATATTAGTCTATTTATTTATACAAACTCCACATTATATTATTAAAGACCTTTATTTTTTTTCATAAAAAAACAAAGTTTTATAATTTATTTATCTTTTCCCATTTATTAACAACTTTCATCATTGAATCTCCATTGTTTAAATCTTTGTACATGTTATAAACTAATGAACAAATTTCATTGTTTAATCCAATATTATTAATACCTTTAACTTTATAATACATTGCTAATTGATCATATATTTCATATGTTGCATTTGACAACTTATTGACTTGAAATCCATTTGAGCATCTGGTATTAAATTCAAGCATACATTCAACAAGTTCAACATTTTTCGTTCTAACACTCGCTTTTAGCATTGCCATCCATAACTGTGAATTGACGATTTTATATTTTAATATAAATTGAATCAAGTTGATAACTTGCTCAGATTCATTACAATTGTTTAATAATTGAATAAAAGTTTCAAAGTTTGGATTCATTCGTTTAATTTTCATTAATTTTAATATTTGAGTTGGTTCATAACTAATCATTATATTCATCATTTTCAAATTTCTTGGATTTTCCTTTATATAATTCATTGCACTTTCAATTCCTTCTATGTTTAATATATAACTCATTTTAAAAAGACAATCTATCGAACTATTTTCAAGTTTATGATACATTTTATGAATTTGATACGGTATTTCAGTAGGTATTTGTAATAAATCATCAATCATTTCAAGTTTAACCTTATCGTTGTCCTCTATTACAGGATATTGATCTGTTAATTCACATCCTGCTATTATATTTCGTCCTTGTATTAACATTTTATTGGTCAATTCATAATTATTATACTTAAACCCTGTCGAATATTGAATCAGTTTCCTAGTGTGATCTTTTAAAAGTCCCTTACAAATCCCATCAAGGTCAATTGGTTTACACCTTTTACTCAGATATTCAACAATCCAATCACTGGTTCCCCTATAACCTATAAGTTTATCAATTAATTTCATTTCCTTGGGTTTGCTTGAAATTTCAATCTTCCATTCATTTAAAATTGAATTTTCACTTTCATTAAGGTCGGATTTTTTCACATTTGAAATGTCATCTAACTCTCTAGTTTTATAATAGTTGATTTGATCTTCCCACTGTGATATTTCAATCATTGTTGGATCATCATAATTCTTTAAATATCTATCAAGATCACCTTTTGAAATATTATATTGGGACTTTAAAACCCGTTCGTCTTGCTTCAAACCCCCCCATCCGGCATTCACAGCACGTAATATTCGATTCTTTAACCCTTGTGCCCTTAAACGCATCGCAACACGGAATATTATCTCCTTCTTTTTTCTTCTTTAACCTTTTTCTTCAAAATTTTAATTTTTCCCGTTTTTTCTTCAACATTAAAAATTCTATACATCAAACTCTCTTCGCCATTGCTTGTAACTGAAATTTCGTCTTTTCACGCATAGGAAACCGATAATATTTCATATGAATTGGACTCCACAGAAGACAGTTTTTAAGTGGACCCGTTTGGGCAAAAGAGTGGTTCCTTTACTGATATTACTCATTGTTTTATCGTGTGTTTTGATATCAAGACCTGCTAGATATAGACCAAGAGGTGTTAAATTATCAAAATTGAACAAATATTCATACTCTGATAAGTTTGAGGGGAAGGCATTATCAGAGGTCCCCATAGCTGAAAGAAGTATTGATGCTACTATTGATCCTGTTTTTGAGTATGGGTGTAGGGACCCTATTTTAGAATCTGTTAAACCGAGAGCTAATGCTGCTTTCGTTGTTTTGGCAAGGAATAGTGAAATTGATGGTGTTATATTATCAATGAGATCATTAGAAAGACATTTCAATCAGTGGTTTAATTATCCATGGATCTTTCTTAATGATGAACCCTTTTCAGAAGAATTTAAGAAAAGGACCCTAGAAGTTGCTAGTGGGAAGGTTAAATTTGGTTTAGTTCCTAGTGATAGATGGAGGTTTCCAAACTCAGATACCGTTGAATTCCAGGAATCTGTTGAATCGCAGGGTGATAGGGAAATCATGTATGGTAATATGCCATCTTATCATTCAATGTGTAGATTTTATTCAGGATACTTTTTTGAACATCCATTAGTCAGAAGATTAGATTGGTATTGGAGAGTTGAACCAGATGTTGATTTCTATTGTGATTTAACATATGATCCATTTTTAGAAATGGAAAAAAGTGGTAAAAAATATGGTTATACTATTGCTATTAAAGAATTGATTAATACAGTTCCATCACTTTTTAGAAAGACAAAACAATTTATTAACGAAAATGAAATCAAATTACCTGATAGTTGGAATTTATTTGTCAATAACTATAACTTTTTCGAAGGTAAAAACAAGGATAGATATAGAGATGTTAAAAATCTTGATGAATTGATAAATAAAATTCAAGATCAAACTCCATTTAATTTAGCAAAATTTAAATTAAAAGATTCCAACAATGATATAGAAAAAATGAATCAAGAACTTATTGATTCCTTGATAAACCATAGCTCCAAAAGTGGACTCAATAAACTAGTCGATGAAATTTACCAAGGTGAAGAATATAATTTATGTCATTTTTGGTCAAATTTTGAAATTGCTTCAAATGATCTATTTACATCTCCTGAATATAAAGCATACTATAATTTCTTAGAACAATCAGGTGGATTTTATAGAGAACGATGGGGTGATGCGCCAATTCATTCATTAGCAGTTGGAATGTTTTTAAATTTAAATGAAATTCATTATTTTAGGGATATTGGTTATAGGCATTCAACATTAGCACATTGTCCTTTTAATTCACCAAATCAATTACCATATAAATCAGGTGAAAATTTTAAACATCAATTTTTGCCAGAAGATGAAATTTATTATTCTCATCCAGATAAGCCAATTGATCAGGGAGTTGGTTGTAGATGTAGATGCCCTTCAGATCATCAAGAAATTGAAAATTCGGGTGGCTCTTGTACGAATAAGTGGGCAATGCTTATATCTAATGAATTACATGATTTAAAAATAAAACCAAGAACAAGAAATAAAAATGGTGATTTACCAGATGATCAAAAGATGATTTTAGGTGTTGATGATTTCCTCAATTTAGATAGAATGGAAAGTTTATCACAAGAATGGTTATCAAATTGGTTATCAAAAGGTAAAAAAATTAAAAATTGGAAATTAGATGATGATCAGCGTGATATCTTAAAGGGATTAATCATTTGATCTTTTACTCTCTTAAGAAAATTAAATTATATAGTAATTTTATAAACAAGTTCTTTAAATAATGTCAATAATAATAAAAACAATAATAATAGTAATAATAGTAATAATAGTTGTTCATTCAATGATTGTGGTGTATTCTTTTCTTCTCCTAACCCTAGAAGCAATTCCTCCTCCCATTGGAGATTCTTCTTCCATTAACTTCTCAATTTCTTTGTAATTGTTATCATCAGATTTCAGTTGGCTTAAAGTAAATAGAACCTTCTCGTTGACTTCGACTTCTTCTCTTTCTTCATCATCAATGACAACACCACTTAAGATGACAGCACTACCAACTTCAACAATACCAATAAATAAAGAACCAAAAATTGCCAAACAGTAATTACTAATACTAACACCAATCATTAACCAACTACCTTCAGTCTTAACTTGGTAAAAGAACCATAAACTCAATAGATCACAAATACAAATGACTAATGATGTAACACTATATTTCTTTAATCCAAGTTTCAAATTTAATAATCCTAAACCAACAGATAGTAAAACATAAGGTATAATCAATTTTAACATTAAAAGTGCTCCCATTGGAAATGGATCAAAAACTGGTAATAACCTATAAACAGAATCAAGTGAAAATGATGAGACTGATGATACATTACCAGTACCAAAGAATGCAATTTGTAAATTAAAGAATCCAATTAATGTAACTCTAATTAACTGTAAATATTGATTATCTTTAGCTTTTGAACTTTCAATAATAATCCATTGATAAATTAAACTTGCAAATAAAACGTAAAAAATACCTTCAAAAGAAATTGCTAAAATTACAAATGTTGGTGCCAAGGTTAGAAATGTAACTAAATATCTAACTCTATAATCCTTATTGACAAATTTAACATGTAACAAAGGTGGTAAAGTTAAAGAAACTGTTAAAACAGACCAACCAATCAATTGTGTATCTCTTGGTAATCCCGCTCTATTAGTTAATGAAATAACTGCTTTGCTTGTTGAATAGATTGAAATAGCAACAAGAATAATTTGAAGTAGAATAATATTACTTGTTGCAAATGACATAGATGGTTTCAACATTGAATAACCGGTAATACCAATCATTATCATTAAAATACCTGAAGAAACAATTAAATTTAAAGATTCAGTTTTAACAGGATCTTGAATTGGGAAAATTGATAATAAACAACATGTAATAAACCAAGAGACTGTTATAGTTTTATTCTTAAATTTTAGAAGAATAATTGGATAAAATGCTAATATGAGATACATTAGAGAAAAGATTTCTCTATTTGTGAAACCAACTGCAATTGCATTAAAGAAAATGATAATAAATATGAACAAGCCAAGGGTTGAAATAGTAGAAAGACCAGCAAAAAATATTTTAAATCCAGTAGTTAGATCATTCTTTAATGATAAAATTTGACTCCAAAAGCAAGTTGGGAAAATTAAGTAAAAATAATAATTAAGTGGAGAATCTTGATAATAAAATAGAGTACTCATTAAAACACAAAGTGATCCAAAGACCAAATTGTGAATATGAGAAAAGGTCTTCTGTTGATTTTCAATTGGGATAACAAACAATTGAAGGAAAATAATAAATGAATAAATAATCCAACCAATGAACCCCAATGTAACAATTGAACGGAGCATTAACCAATTATACTTTTGTAAATAATCAAGACCTTGAAGGATAAGTTCATTAAACTCTTCAATTTTTTTGATAGCTAAGGATTCTAATGATTCATCTTTTTTAACAGATAAAACTAAATTCCGAAGTTCAGAGATGTAATCATCGATTTTTCTTTCTTCAAATTTTGGAAATGGCTTAAAATTAAATTGATGACTTCTAACTTCATGTTCCTTAACAATGTATTGTTGTAAGAGTGCAATAGAATTGTAATATAAACCTTTAATTTTAGCCTCTTCAGAGTCATCAATGAATTCTAATGGTAATTCACCGACACTATTAACAGGATATTCAGCTCCAATTAAGTAAGACATTAATGGAGCAATATCAGCTTGTTTAACATCGTGTCTTGCAATATGGTCTAAGTCCCAATTTGACATATCTTGGGCTTCAAATTCATTAAGCAAAAAGTCATTTTCTTCTTTTTTAATAAATTTTGGCTTATTACAACCTTTACCCCAACATATTAAAGGGGTTCTAGTATTATTTGGATGGCCATCACCATGAGAACCAAAATCGGACATACCATGATCAGCAGTGAAAATAAAAGCAGTTTCTTCGTCACCAAAGAATTCGTTAACCTTTGGCACTAATTTTTCAATTTCAGAATCAGTGTATTTAATATTATCATAATACTCAGCGGAATAAGGTCTATAGCCATGACCGGAGGTATCAGTACCTAATAAATGTAAAAAGAAAATATTACCACCTTGTCTAATTTGAGTATTTAAAGCAGCATCCTTTGTTGAATTTTCAAATAACTGATAAAGATGATTAAAAACATATTTATCCAATTCAATTGAACTTTGAGTAAAATCTTCAAATTCATGACCATACATCCAAGTATCGACTTTACCAACAGTTGCACCTTGAGCAAACATTGGTAAAATATCAGGTGAACCGAAAGAATAAGTATGAGATGATTTATTGAAAACAGAATCAAAATCTACTGGATTTTCTTTCCAACCTTTAGTAACGGCACTAACATCTTCATAAAACCCTGCTATCATAGCAACATGACCGGGACGTGATTCTGTTGGCATTCTAGTATGAGATAAACCGTAAGTACCATTATTAAGAATAATGGACCTTAAAAAGGGAGCCAAATATTCTTCTTCGCCAGTATCAGGATGAACAACAGTCCCCAGTGTCTTATCAGCTCTCTGACCATCACCAACAATCAAGAATAATCTCTTTGCAGGAGCAGTTTCAGTTGATCTAATTGGATCCACATCATGAACAAGAGGGGAAACAAAGTAAATATCAAAGATTGACCATAGATAAACCAAGTGAAAAAGTACACCAATTGCTAAGAGTGTTGATCTCTTAGAGTGAAGCCAATCAAACATTACTACGGTAGTTTAATGATGAATGAAAGGAAAAAAAGGATATAATGGTTAAATACCAATATAGTACTGTGTTTACCTGTTGAGCTTCAGTGTCTATTAAATTTTCGCGTCAGTTCATGCGCCACGCAGGTATCTGGTAATTTCAGAAATAAGACTAGAACTAGACGAATGTCGCTAGTGATACAAATAAGGACTTTAAAGTCAGGATTCAAATATGCAGTGAATATGATAACTTCTTGCCAATGCTAATCTAAAGATCCGTAACCTATGGCGCTCAAATAGGCAACTATATAAACTCGTATAAGATATAAGATTTGTAATTAACCGAAGCGGAGTGATGTGGCGCATGTGTTGAGCCGATGATACTTCGCCACATTATATTTTTGATGGGTGTCAACAAAAAAAATAAGGAGGTTGTTGATATTGCCACCTTCATTTCCTTTTCCCTGTTTTAATAGTTAAACTAACTGAACATAAAAGAAATGGTTTCTGAAACTTTCAATGCTAAGGCCAGTGCGGTCAAGGACCTCACTAAGAAGCCAACTGATGATGAACTGCTCCAATTGTACGGATTATTCAAGCAAGCAACTGTTGGTGATAACACTACTACAAAGCCAGGTGTCTTTGATTTCAAGGGTAAGTACAAGTGGGAAGCTTGGGAGGACTTAAAGGGTACCTCTCAAGAAGAAGCTGAGCAAAAGTATATTGAATTGGTTGATTCTTTGATTGCCAAGTACAATTAAATACTATTATTTAATTGATATAAATAAACTATATGTTAAATTCATATAGATATCTTTCTTTAAATATATATATATCTATGTAATGCTTTTAAATGATGAATTGAAGGTTATCCGTTCTTATCAATCTTTCTTTGTCGTTAAACCATTGCAGATTCTCTTGTAGAAATCAACCAACATAATAAAAGGTAAAATAACTGTCGGGAAATAAACTCCAACTAATTTTAAAATTTGATTACTATTCAAACCATTTTGGGAACCATTAATTAAAATTTCAATAACACAAATCAAACTTGTGAAACCTGCATTAAATCCATATAAAAGGAACGTTGGCCAAAGAAATTTTGAAAACCCCTTTCTATTATTACGCAAATAGTCAAGCACACCATAGATAAAGAAAGGCAATTGGAAGATTAACTCCCAAAGAACAAATAATTTTAGCCAAAATGGTGGATTAATTGCTAAATAGTCATTATTTTGATCAATGTGAAATTTTGATAACGTTTTTTGAATATCTAATTGATATTCAATCGGAATAACAAACGTAGCATCCATGAAGATGGTGATTGGAGTATGTATTAAAAAGTAAATGAAATATGTGGTATCTAATTCCATTGTATAAAATTGGGAGTGCAATGCCCTAGGACATATACGAAGGATTGGTTGTAGAAGAAAAGAGTGGCATATGAAAAAAAATTGTGGGAGGTCCTCCATAGGTTATGGTAACGTATGAAAAAAAGAAATGCCGCTTCCCGGGTTTGAACCGGGGACCTTTGCATTACAAGTGCAACGCTCTACCACTAAGCTAAACCGGCTTTTGCCTGTGATGAAGGAAGAACTGTTTTACACAAGTATATGATCCTTAGCTTCTGGCTCTTTCCCACTCACATAATTTTTTCAATACACACCCTACTTACTTAAATTAGATACTTTAATTATAAAGCTGGTATTTTAGAAAAACTCCTTTATATCTAATTGAAATTCTTAAATGTTGAATTTTTTTAAAAAATAATTCTAGTACTTTTCCGCATTTCAAATGTTTAATTTTAAAATTTACATTTGATAATTTTTAATTTTTTAAAATTAAATTGTTGAAAATTTAACAGAACAATAGTAACGTACTAATCAGCTTAATTATATAAGAATATAGAAATCGATAAAAGTAATAATGTAGGAATGGCTTCCTATAGAGGAAAATAAATTAGATTATGTATCACCTTATACTTATGACATCAGTCCCGTTTAGTGGGTTATGCTCAGCATAACTCTAATCATTTTTACATAAACAATAAAATTAATTTATTATGCCGATTAGGGGTACTAATTACTTTATAGATATCAGTGCTGTTCTAGAATATCTTATTTATAATACAAATTAGTAATCATTACTAATTATCCTTGATGCAGAAGTCAATAAGCCGACTTCTGTATATTTCTTTTACTTCAATATTCTCTGTATCAGTAGAGATACTTTATTCTTTCATATCTTTAATTATTTCCTTTACAACTTCTTTAATCAATATGGATACAGATTTTTATAAACTTATCTTTTCAAAAATCTTCTTTTAATACATTTATTTTATGTAGAAATATATCCTAACACATTTCCCCCCTTGAAAATATTTCTTAATTTGATTTGCTATGAGTTACACAGATATATTAATCCCTTTTACCCGATATGCTATTGAATTGACATATCCCCCTTTCTCCAATCTTAATGATTAAAAAGCAAGAATGTCCTTTGTTTTTTTTAACTCCGGAGAGGCTCCGATCATTACCTCAATATTATTCTACTAAAAAAGAACAAAACAAGATTCCTTACCTTAAGAACCATGCGCTCCCCATATATATTAACAGTAAATTGCAATTTAATGAATTCTTAAAGTCCTGCGTTTAGTATTATGTCTGTGAAAGTAAAGAGAGAAGAGGTAATAACAGTAATAGGCTACTAGTTCATATTTACATTAGGAAGACTATCAATAAGAAGCCTTATTTTACGGCTGCAAGATTTTGGTATATTTGGTATATGTTGAGTCAGCATAGGTCCAAGTTTGTTCAATAACATCAAATACTTTTTTTATTTCAAATTGAAATCTTCTTTTTACTTCTGAGGAAACTCCTCATAAAAGGAGAATGTAAAAAATGCCTAAAATTAATCTACAGAAGAAATCAATGTAAATATAGATGAATTGAGATGGCTGTTAAGGATATATGTTGCTACTACTCCTTGATGCTTGAAATACAGTTAAAACTATTAATAGCAAGAGCTGCATTAATGATATTTTTTTCCTGCATTATTCATGCTTAAAAACAGGTTTGAATACCACCCCCACTCAGTGAACAATAAGTATGGGAAGTAATGTGGTTCGATAGGGGATGGAAATATCGATAGGCTGTTAAGGTCACGACTTAGATACCCAAGCATATCTCTTATCTATCATCCTCGTGATACCTGTTGAATAACGTAATACCACGTTATATTGCGTTTCTATACCTTAAAATATAATAGAAAATATTTTTGTAAAAAGAACTGAGTTCGAGTCCTGTCAAACATTCATCCTTTTCCTTTTTTTCTCTATCTAAGGAGAAAAAGTAAAGCCCCTAACTATATACACAAGCCTCTTTAGTAAATCAATATTTTTCTTCTTAGTTATACAAGAGGAACGTATTGATCTGGTATAACCCATTATGATGGTGCCATATCTATCGATTTAGGGACCGAAGCATCTTTATGTAAATAAATGCCCATTTTCCTAAAATGGTTCACATTAAACAGGAGGCATCCAATATAACCGAGCAGCATTAACCCCAAATACTCAAACTTCTTTTCTTGTCTGGAGTGATAGCGGCAAGCAAATAATTTGAAATTCATCCACGAGCCTTATGATATGATGGGCGTTTACTCTAAACCCTCTTTAGATGGCCCACAACAGAATGCACTCTTCCCACTACTCTGTAATAATTTGGAGGGTATTTCTCAATATTCTTTTATAAACTTTATATGTATTTATTAGTAACTGACGGAATTTATTTATAAGTTTTGCTAAGGCGGGGAGAGGGGGACCTTCCACTACGAAAAGGTAAACTGTAAACATAAGTGTAGATTCATATGAAATATATCTTAAGTGACATACACGAGGTGGAAGGTAACATCTATCCACATGCGTTTTGGTGAATATGTAATATTACTGTTATACAGGAGCAGATGTTTACCAAGTCGCACTTTGGCTTACGAGTGCTGTGAGTTGTTACCACTGTTCACATAAATAGACGCTTTTACCTTTTTATATGCCGCACAAGCAGCTTAAAATTTAATAAATACCGAAATCTTGTATTACCAGTGAATGTCGGAAAGATTGATTTCCCTTTCCAATTTGATAAAAAATAAGATAGTGAATTGGAGGATCACA
Organism: Saturnispora ahearnii; assembly: GCA_030564945.1. NCBI lineage: Eukaryota > Fungi > Ascomycota > Pichiomycetes > Pichiales > Pichiaceae > Saturnispora > Saturnispora ahearnii. Next base: position 360,711 of record JAJMAQ010000005.1, on the reverse strand, counting down.
TTTTTTTCATTTATCTGAAATGATTTTGTAACAGTTGATATAAATTGGCAAAATATTGCTTATCAGTGCTCCTGCTTCAAAGTATAGATTTCGTCTCCTATTGCCGTTAAAATAGCATAAAAATAATTTAGTGTGCAGAAGCCACACCACACCACACCATATCCCAGTTTTTTTGTCACTCATAATACGTGCCTGATTTAGGAGCAATTTCTACTTGTGTTTTGTAATTACCCATTTCTAGCAATTCATATTTATCAAGCTTTCGTTATACTAGTACCACAACCCTATATGTTTCTCCCTTCTTTTTGAAAAGGTCTCTTCTCTCCCATTTAATTGTTGCGTGCGAAGGTCTTCGGTTAAAGAATTATTTGAAGAATTATTGCTGTTATTATTCATTAGTAATCCTAATAAAGTGGGGCTATAATATTTCTGTGAGTTACCTTTTTGGGCTTTGACATTCCATAAGGCTGGAATTTGGAATATCATGATAGGAGCCCGATTGGATGCATTTGAAATTTATCCAATTTTTTGAAAGATCTCCTCCTATTCCCCTCTCTGCTTTTCTTTCTACATTGCCTAGATAGCTATTAATACATTTGAAAAAGAAATATGTCTTAAATACATAATGATTAGACGGAGAGACTGTAAAAATGCTATATCTCCGAGCTTTTATATTTTTTCTCTTCAAAGAATAAAACAGCGAGCAATAATTATGGGTCCAATTATAGTTAAACTTACTTTTAGAAATTTTACATGAAGATATCAACTATTGAAACATTCACTTTTTTCATTTCTCAACAGCCGTGTAAAATTTAATGTTTATGGCCATGTGAGCGAAGTAAAAGTTTTGTAAAGAAAATAGAATTATAATTCCGAGATATATGAAACAGAACAAAATCTATTATAGCAGCGGATTTGCTAACATTGCATTTCTATTTTGATCTTTTGGTTTTAAAGGAATCGGATGGCGCCAAAAACATCAGTAAAATTGTGCTGTTCGCTGGGATGACTTACGTTCGAGCCAAAAAGAAATACCTGTTGGTGTTAATTTCCAGAGATTTACTGGTGACGAAAAGAGCGAAACCTAGTTTAAAATACAATCTGAATTATAGCTAGACAATAACACCTCTCAAATTTAAGTTTTGAGCTTATTATGGGACTGGAATTTGGGTGTGTTAAAGAACGGATATAGCCAAATGTACGAACTCTTTGGTTCGGTTTATGAGGCCATAGGAGGCAATCCAAATTTACAACGGAATTATGTTGTTAAATTATACCTAAGAAATGAAGCCTATTATCGAAACTAAGAAGACATCACAACATGAAATCATACTAACATCATATAATTTGTTTACTGTGCAATGGTTGATACGAGCTTGGCAATGCACTTGGGATAAAAGCCAGTTACAGAGCTCCCAAGTTGATGAAATTGAAGTTGCGCAGCTCGCCCACTTTAAGTTTGTAGCATATGTTTATGCACATGTAGAGAAAATTACTTTGTTAATATATAGTGCATCACTCTTTATGCATATAATTTCACTACGCATTAAAGTTTACAGTTCATCCCTCCCCTTTGGTAACTACTTCCAAGAATTTTGCAGTAGATTGGGGGATATAAATATCGCTTCATACCCCCCTTTTAACCGCATTCCTAAAAATAATATACTACATGAATCTTTCATATTTATACGAATTAACCATAAAGCTCATACTTACTTACTAAACTCTTATTATCTTATAATAAGAATATCAATAAACTTTTTCTGCAAAAGAAAAAAAGAAGTCACCTGCTCCAATTCCATAGTATATAATTATATTAACACTTTTGTTTTATTTTTTTATTTTGGAATAATATATCAGAGGTTCTATATATATAGCTATATGTCACACTCAAACAGCTCCCATGGAATTTGCGATCAAAATTCACCATTGAAAGAGTTATCATCTAACGTAAATTCAACTTTACAAGCAAAGAATTTCATGCCAATCAATGATGTTAGAAAAGAAGGTATTACAGAACTAGATGGTTTAATATCACATTATTATCAAAACCCACTATACCCAAGGACATTCCACTCCTTATCACTGCCAATGCCCTCCCAAACTAGCCGAAATATTGTGCCTTCAAATTCAAAATCTTATTCGAGTCCAAGTTTTGGATCTCATTTAGCACAACCACAGCTACAGCCACCACGACAACCACTTCACCGTGGCAATACTACTAACACAAATACTTTTTCAGTTCCAATTCCCAGACAATATTCACCAACAGAGATACCCGCAATGCAGTTATACCAGACAAATGCTCCATTTCCAGCTTACGCTCATCCTAGAAGTACGAGCGATTCTTCAGCAAATGATAGACGTGAATTCCAGGAGGCTAGTTTTGATCTACCAAGGAGGAATATTTCAGAGCCTATTGCAGTTCCTTCTTTTTCACAGCGTTGGCATGGTGCTATGCTACCAATTACACCACTTCCTGTGGCAAATTATCATTCATATAGTCCAGTAGCATATTCACCATATTATTTGTATTCAAGTAATGGGCAACCAATTCAGTCACCATCACTACCACCACCTACAACTCAACAACGTTTACCATACCCACCTCGAGCAATGACACCATCAACTCAAACACAAAATCGTTCAATATCATCAATAACTACTCCCCCACAAGTAGTTCAACCAAAACATCCAAATATGTTATCGAATACAGTACCGAGATTCAATCAGGCGACAGGACAATGGGTCCATGCACCACCACCGCTATCACCAAATATGATTCATTATGGTAATAATGATTATATGACACCACCAGTTCATCAAGACGTGCAAAGACAGCAAGAGTATTTTAATATGTATGGAAATATGATGAGTATGCCAATGGTTCCACTGATTCAACAGCATACTGTTGTAAAATCAAAATATAAACTTTGGACAAAGGAAGAAGATGCAAGATTAGTGGAGTATAAAAAGGATCAACTGATGAGTTGGAAAACAATTGCAGCTAAATTTCCAAATAGGACAATGCATGCTTGTCAATTTAGATGGAGAAAGATTAATTTAATGAATGGAATGGAAATGATAGTAAGGAAGAAGAAGATGAAGAACAGAAATTTGTGAGTACAAAAAACGTTACTAGCAAACGTATTTTCGAAGAAGAAACAGAAGGAAGAGAATAGGGCGAAGGAAACAAAGTTAAAAATATCATTGCAGGGTCATTGTAATTTAAGAAACATAAGCCAAACGGTACGTATGTTAATATACTTAGTTAAGGTGCGCTTAATTAGAGAAATATTGTATAATTAAAGGTTTTTAAAAGTAAAAAAGATGAACAGCATTCTGTCATTATTAATGTTATTATTATTGTTGTGTTTTTCTTATAGTACTATATAAGTTATTATTTGTATATTAAAGACACATAACAAGGAAAGGGCATTTAACGAAAAAGAAAAATGTTGTGAATTCTAAATTTATTGAATTGTAGAGTGATTGCTATTAAAATGAAGCCCTATGGTTGAAGAACATACATATATCAATACTATTCAGACAGCGTTTAGTAATTAAACAAAGTTACAATTCATAACACTACATCAACGCGACCGTCCCGGGGACTAGAAGAAATCCCGTGTTCGGAGGCGGACAGCGCGCCAATCACAGTAGGGGCGAATGTCAAATTTTTTCTTTGGCTCTGTATTGGAGAAAGAAAGACATCCGTTTCTTTGTATACCGTTTCTTTCGTATTTGTTTAATTAAGAAGTACAATTAATAAAGATGTTGAGAACACAGATGATTAAGGCCACCTCTATTATGAGATCTCAAACCAGAGCCATGGCTTCCAGTCTCGAACCAAAGATTAAGACTTTCAAAATTTACAGATGGAACCCAGACACTCCAGACCAAGAACCATATTTAAAATCATACGAAGTTGATATGAACCAATGTGGTCCAATGGTTCTTGATGCACTTTTGAAAATTAAAAACGAACAAGATCCAACTTTAACATTTAGAAGATCCTGTAGAGAAGGGATTTGTGGTTCATGTGCTATGAATATTGGTGGTACAAACACCCTTGCTTGTCTTTGTAAGGTTGATACGGACTCTGGTAAGGACTTGAAGATTTACCCATTACCTCACATGTACGTTGTCAGAGATTTAGTTCCTGATTTAACCCTTTTCTACCAGCAATATAAGTCTATTCAACCTTATTTGCAATCAAACAAAGAAACCCCGGAAAGAGAAAATTTACAGTCAATTGAAGACAGAAAGAAGTTAGATGGTCTCTATGAATGTATCTTATGTGCTTGTTGTTCTACATCTTGTCCATCTTACTGGTGGAACCAACAAGAATACCTTGGTCCTGCCGTTTTGATGCAAGCCTTTAGATGGATGATTGATTCTAGAGATACTGCCACTGCAGCTAGAAAGGAAATGTTGGAAAATTCCATGTCTCTTTACAGATGTCACACTATTATGAACTGTTCAAAGACTTGTCCAAAGGGTTTGAACCCTGGTAATGCCATCGCCGAAATTAAGAAGTCTATGGCCTTTTAAATGATTTTATTTTTTTTAATTATAAAAAAATAAATATATTTTTATTCAATACATTGAAACATTTGTCCAAGGCTCAAATTTTAATAATATAATTGTTATCATCCTTAGTAATCAATTATATTATTTTATCTTTATTTTTTATTTTTATGTTTTAATGTCTTCATTTCTCTTATATATCACACATTTTTTTTTTCCTTATAGAAAGAAACACTTCTTTATTTATTACTACTATTATTCCATACATTCTCATTTTACTTTTAGCTTCTTGTGTAGCCAGTGTAAATATTTTTAATGGATGAACAGTACTTTCAAAGTCAGCTAAGTGAACTCAATTCATTTATTTCAATTAATTACGTTGTACAAGATTTGATTATTCATGATAATAAGGTATGTGATCTAAAGGAATTTTCAATACATCCGTCCCCTCGCAATTGATTCTAACATTAATCCAACTCTTTTAGTTCATAACATTCCAATACTTAATAACTTCTAGCAACCAACCGTCGTTACTCCGAATAGCAATTGGTTACCATGAAGGATATTCTTCACCAACTGTTTATTTTCAAATTTATAAGACATCTATTGTTGATGAAATGGAGGTCCAAACGTTGGACTTTTCAACTGAAACGCTTATGGAAGTTCTCAACCAATCTCCGGCTACACAATCACATGAATTTCGAATAGACCTAGGCTCTTTCGACAGTTCCAATTGGTGGTTTATTCACCCGTGTCAGCTGCGCCACATATATAATTCTCTAAATAAAGACACCAGCCACGATTTCAATTGGGTTGAACTTTTTCTTAATGTTTTGGGTATTCATTATTTAACACATACACATAAAGAGCAGGGGTGAGAACCGGAACATGTCAAATAGCCAATTTACTCAAGTGAGATCTCAATTGGTGGCCTTATCGATCCAATTATCGACTTTGTTATCTACTTATTCTCAATTTTCAAATCAAACGACAACAACAACGGCCAATTCTGATGAATTACAATGTCAAGATGAAATTGAAAAGGCATTGGATAAGTTTAATAATGCCATAAAAGAGTTACAAAGAATAGTTGATACAACAGGTAATATTGCTGCAACTAAATTACAACAATTGACTAGACATAGGGATGAATTCAAGAGACATACAATGGATTATAAAAGGATTAAATCTGCAATTGAACAAGAACGTAATAGATTAAATTTAATGTTTTCAGTTAGATCTGATATTGAACAACATAATACTAGGAATAGGAATAATAATAGTAACGAAGATGACGAGGGTTACATGTTACAAGAAAGGTCAAGAGTTGATCAAGCAAATAGTGTAATGGATGGATTGATTTCTCAAGTTTTAGAAACGAGAGATGAGCTGTTAAGACAAAGAAATATTTTAAATACTGTTGGTAATAGATTGGAAAGATCACTTTCAACAGTTCCTGGTATTAGTACACTTTTAAATAAAATTGATTCACGTCATAGGAAAAATGCTATTGTTATTACAATTGTTTCTCTCATTTGCTTAATCATTCTTTGGTTCAGTCTCTAACTGTATATAACTATTATTAAAGGAGCAGTTGTATTTGTATTATGAAAGTTGTAGTCGACAATTTTGGAATTGTATTTAATTTCTTATATTGATTTAAATTATATATACATACATACTTGATTAAAACAAGCTAATAATATTATTATATGTTACCTACCTTATTTTCGAATCGGTTATTTTATTTCATGCCTTAGACAATTACAATTTTAATATTCATATTAGTGGTATATTTGATAATAGAGCATATATTTTTTTCTCAGTTGATTCAACAATCTCTGTGTTTTTTATTACAGTGGGAATTATGGATGAGTTATATGATCAATTTGAAATAGCTTTAGACTCTTTTGTGGGCTCTATAACGTATGAAGATGTTGTGTTCACTATATTAAATGAAAATACAGAACTTATTAAACTCGTTGATGGTATTTGGGATCAAGTTGAAAAAAGTGCATTCAATATTGATAAAATATCAATTTTAACAACTTTTTTAATTCAATATTGTTTAAAAATGAGCAAGGAAAACATCAACGAGGAAGGTATTGAAATCGAACGTTTTGTTAAAACTAGTTTAATTTTATTTGATATTTCAACATATTTAGATGAAGAAAAGGAGCAAGGATTTTTCTGCATGCAAATAATTTATACAATTTTTGGTTTAATAACAAACTATGATGAACTTTTAAATAAGTTCTTAACAGTGTTATTTTCCAAGAAGAATGAAATACGTTGCCTAAAACTAACTCATAATAATAAATTATTAGGTAAATTAAGACCAGGATCAAAATTGCTTTCCCTTTATAAACAAATTTCTCCAAAGGTTTCAAATATTCATTTTAATAATGAAAACTTAATTGAAAAATACAGAGAATTGATTTATGGATCATTAGAAATAAGTGATAAATTATCCCAATCACTTGAATGGAAATTGAATAATTTAAATAATATTTATGAAAATGCCATTGATTTAAAAGTTGGATTAAAAGGTAATCAAAAGGCAAATAATGATCCTTTAAATTATTCATTGCTAAATTGTTCAAGGATTTTTAAATCATTAAATTCTACTCCATTACCAACGTTAGTTCAAAACTTCAATAATTTTAATATTCAAAAGAATAACGAATTTAGTTTCAATCAAATACCAGCACTTTTAAAATCTTTTAAAGAACATTATTCTAAAGTTCAGAGAGCTTCATTAGAGTCAATTGATAATTTTGAACCTCAATTACTGTTAGATTATAAATCATTTGTCAGTCAAATTTCTAATTTTAATAAATTTTGGAGTTTAAATATTCAAATGTTAATTATTTGTAATTTATTTATTGAAATGACAGTTGAAAATATGAATCCTTTATTAATTGAAGCTAACAGAGATTTACCAAAGAAATTTAAAAGACCAGATCAATTATCAAGATTGATAACAAGTCAAAATTCAAAGAAGGCAGTTAACGAATGGTATAATGATTATTTAAATTTTATTAAAGGTGAATTCAAATTAAATGAAATACAGTATATTTTAAAATCAAATGAGAGAACATGGACATTGATGAAGTTAAAAATGTTTAATCATCCAACAATTGAATCCATTCAAAATATAAGTGAAGGTAATAAAAGATCATTTAATGAATATTTAGAATCTAACAACGAATTAAAGATTATAAAGAAACCAAAATTTTCTGCCAGTATGGGTACACCGAGGTTAACTAAATTATGGAGAACGAAAACAGGAGTTTTATCTTTGAAGTCTAAAATGGGATCTCAAACAAATACATTAGAATCAATTAGGGATGATATTTATTTTGTAAAGGGTAATTATTTGCAAATGAAGGAACTTAGCGATAAAGATGAAGGTGAGTTTAAATCAGCTTCTGAAGATTACAATTGCTTGAATTGGAAAGGCATGCGAATTGCTAGAAGTACTGGTCAATGGTTGAGCTTAGCTAAATGCGATGATGAAGCTACAGGTGTGGAAGGCATTTGGAGTTAAGTTTTACAAGTTACGTTTAATAAAAGTTAGGAAATAAATATTTTCATTTTTAAAGATAAACTTATAAAATAGTAATAAAATGCAAGCTGGTATATGGAGCTGGTGAACTAAAATACAAACAAAGAACGTTAGAATGTCAATGTAAAAACTTTTTTCATTTGACAATTGGAAACTGTGGATTAAAAGATGTTATTGTCTGGTCAGTGACTATTCTAATATTTAGCAGTCAACTAAATCAATAACCTTTAAGTAAACTGGATTACATTGGGAACCAATGGATTCATCGTACAAGTTGTAGAAGTTACCAGAAAGACATTGGTAGAAAATTTGTTCATCACCAATAGCCAAGTTACCGTCAGTAGTAATAGACCAACCAGCAGCGTAAATAGCACCAGCTTGTGGTGGTGGACCATCGAATTGGAATTGTCTGTTAGCAACAATGGAACCAACTCTACCGTGACCATCGAAAAGAAGACCATCAGCTAAGGTCATAGAAAGAGCATTTGGAGACTTACAAGATTCTGGGAAGCCATTTTCATCAACAACTGAGGTTGAAACTGGAGCAGAAGTAGCCTTTGAGGAAGCTTGGATTTGACCATCACCAATTTGGGTTGCAACAGTGGCGGTACCAGTAGAAGTGGTAGCTTGAATTTGACCATCGCCAATTTGAGAGACGACTTCTGCAGTTGGCTTAGCAGCAGCACTAGAAGTAGAAGTAGTAGCTTGGATTTGACCGTCACCAATTTGAGAAACAACTTGAACGGTTGGCTTAGCAGCAGCAGTACTAGAAGTAGAAGTAGTAGCTTGGATTTGACCGTCACCAATTTGAGAAACAACTTGAACGGTTGGCTTAGCAGCAGCAGTACTAGTAGTAGAAGTAGTAGCTTGGATTTGACCGTCACCAATTTGAGAAACAACTTGAACGGTTGGCTTAATAACAGCAGTACTAGTAGTAGTAGTTGGAGCTTGAATTTGACCATCACCAATTTGAGTTAAAACGTCTCTCTTGGCAATAGAAGCATTAGAAGCAATTGGATCAATAGAAATAGCAAAAGTCTTAGTGTAATGGGTGTGAGCACCCGGGATAGAACCGGATGGAGTCAAAGTAGACCATGGTTCAGATGGAACATAAGCAGCCATTGATTGGGCAATTAAAGCTAAAGCAGAGATGGTGAAAGTAGAAGATCTCATTATTAATGTTATATAAGAGTCAGTAAGGTAATAATCTCTATTGTAAGGATTGATAGAGAAAGATTAAAACAAAAGACACATTGGAGAAGACGAAATGGATGTCCTTTTATACTCCATAGGTTGATTTGTTTGGATCAAGATCATGCTGGGTTATTCAGCAGATGGCTTGCTTTTACAAGCGTCAAGGAGATGGTGCAACGGTTTCGGTATCATACTCCGAAAGATGGCTGGTTAGAAAATCTTTTTTTACATTTAGGCGTGTCTACTACAGAAAAATAAAAAATTGCCTTGATTTTACCCTATAAAAACAAATACATAACTTCATAATAGAACAGGAAAACAAAAAGGGGGATGCTGGCTTATTCGTCGTCATCTTCATCATCATCTTTATTGTCACTGTTTAATTTCAATAATACTTCCTTTGAAGTTTGTCCTTTATTTCTAACTTCAATAGATGGCCTGTTCAACATATTAAGAAGTTTATCAGCATATGGTGCATGTGTAGTACTATTATCATTTAAGCTCTTAACTGTGTTCAAGTAATTATGATAGATATCTCCATTATGATTACCTAAAACCGAGTTGATAAAATAATCACTTAATTTAAAGGAGTCTGTCAATCCAATCACTTCTTTTCTAACTTCATTTAAAATTTCCTTAAACTTTTCTTTTAAATCTTCAAAAACTTCTGAAGAAACAACTTTATGCTGTAAAAAGTAAACTCCAAAAGTTTCAATATTTGAAATGGCAAATACTTTAGCAAGTAGATCCAAATTTTTTAAAGTTTGTCTATTTTCAACATCCCTTAATCTCTCAAGCCATTTACTTAAAATGTATTGGCTTGAGTAAAGTTTCGATAATGTCAACTTTTCAGCACCAATTGAATCCCAATCATCAGTTTTTTTAATATGTTGGACACAATTTAAAGCCAATCTAACAATACAAGCTTCAATAGCTTTTAACAAACCACTACTAGAGAAATCATCAGCATGATTAAGAACTAATCCAGATTTTGAGGCAGCTTTTAAGAAGGTGTAATTACCAGTAGCAGCCTTTTCTAAATTGAAACATCTCTGAATGGTAATTCTACCACTATTTTGTGCAAGGATATTATTATCACCCTCCCAAGTACATTGAACAACATGATCTGCATATCCTTTACCAAATCCGGAATAAGCAGAGTACCCATGACCACCACAACTTTGACGACATTCATCGATTAAATTTGCAGTTGTCCAAGTACAAGTAGATTTTAAACTTGCTGAATCTGCAAATATACCTTTCAACTGATCAATGGCTAATTTCAATTGATCAAAATCGCCAGATTTAACTCCTTGATCTAAATTATCAAGAGTTTCTTTGTAATCGTGTTCAATTTGATTTGAAGCAACCGACATACCATAAACCCAAGCCAAATAGGGAATCAATCTTCTTTGGTGTAATTGATAATTGATTAACTGGTTTTCAACTTGCTCACCTTGAATTTGGAATTGACGTCTTCCAACAGCATACCTCAATGCAATAGCAATAAATCTTTCACCTGTTCTAAAACTATCAGTAACCATCGTAACACGACCACCAAGTAATGCACCATATGCTAACTGAGCAAGGGGAGGTTCTTCAACATTACCTTGCCTGTCAACCTTTGTGAATTTACTTAACATATATTCTCTTGGAATTTCAACATTGGAGAACTGAATCCAGCCATTATCAATACCATCTCTACCCATTTTTTCACCAATATCACCAATTGAAACCCCTGGCCAAAGATCATGATTTGAATCTCTCAATGGAACAACAAAGGTCTTAACACCATGATCTTTACCTTTGACAATTAATCTAGCAAAAACCACTGTATGAGTAGCACTATGAGCAGCACCACCAATCCACCATTTAGTTGCCCCAACATGTGGAGTATTGATAACAAAAATATCTCTATCTATATCATAAGTTGCCGTTGTTTCCAAACCAGCAACGTTAGAACCATGGCCAATTTCTGTCATTGAAAAGCATCCATAGATATCCTTAATATAAATGGCACCTCTTTCAAACGCCCAGTAATTGAATTGTTCTTCTGTACCGTTACCCCTAATAGCACCTAAAAATAATCCTAAATGAACACCAACTCTAGTACCTAATTGAGGATCAACAATTGCAATCAAATTCAATCTTGATTGAAATTTCTGAAAGTTAGGTGCATCTTGTTCCATATATTGAGCTAACCGAGCAATTTTCTTTGCTGTGATTTCTCTATGTTTATCCTTAGAGTATTCATAATATTCTGGTGTTATTTTAAATAACGGGTCTCTTTCAATTTGCTGTGATAACTTCAAAGTTTCAATTGCCTTTTCTTGTGAACCTTCTAAAAATGCATGCATTTCATTCAATGGGAAAGAAGTGGAGAGTCTTTCTTTCCAAATAAGTTCTTTGGCATCAGGTTCTGTATCATGTGGTAATAATGTATCCATATTGTTTTGCTTAAAACGTTATAAAATTGAAACCCTTCAGTGTTTGACAGGGAATGGCTCCCTCTTTTTATAATAGGTACCGTCATGAGCCAATCTCAACTCCGCCAATGTCATTTTTTTTTTATTATGGCGATTTGATCATTTCGCCTTAACAAAAAAATAATATTCGAAAGCAGAGCATTTCGGGGAAAATTGCCTCGCTTCGCATTGCCCCCCCCCCTCGGCCAAACAAAACCTACACACCCGTGCACCGCGACATAAAATAGTATGACATTACGTAATCAAGCTAAATATTTTTGTTTTTCCCTTTCGCTTAAAACTTTCGTTGTCTGACTAGCTGTTACGTGACCTAAATCTTACCAGTATCATCCAACTTTTTTTTTATCTTTAAATAGAATGGACGCTGCAATTATTGAACAATTCATTGAATTTCCAATTGATTTTGAAGGTCAAAAAGCCGTCTCTAAGTTTGTTTACGCATTAGCTGGTCTAGCTTCAATTCTTTCGTTAGTCTTTTCAGTTGTTTTAAGGGATATTACTTATATCCCAATCATATTCGGTGGAATCTTTTTCATTACATCAATTGCAATTTTACCAAATTATAAAGCTTACAATCAAAACCCAATAAAATTTTCAAAGAGACCTGAAACAAAACCAATTGAAATTGATCTTTAATTAATTTTCTATTTTAAAAACACATCTATTAGTTTCATAAATTTGTATAGTAAAAATCAAAATAAATATTCTTAATAATAAGTATGTCAATGACAGAGGAGCTCTATTTAGGATTTGATTTATCAACTCAACAATTAAAAATCGTTTCTTGTTATTCAAATTTATCTTTCCATTCTAAATATACAATTGAATTTGATGATGAATTTGGTTTAAAATATGGTATTAAAAAGGGTGTTATTTCTAATATTGAAACAGGAGAAGTTCTAACACCAGTTAATGTCTTTTTAGATGCATTAGAAACTTTATTCAATAGAATGAAAAAGGATAACTTCCCTTTCAACAATGTTAAATCAATTAGTGGTTCCTGTCAACAACATGGTACAGTTTATTATACTAATGAAATTAACCAATTGTTAAACTCAATGAATAACAATTGGTCAGATCATCTTGAGAATGGATTTAGTTTTAAGATGGCTTCTAATTGGCAAGATAGATCTACAGGTGAAGAAATCAAGGCATTTGAATCAGCCCTTGGATCAGCTGAAAATATTTGTGAATTAACAGGCTCTAGAGCTCATTATAGATTTTCAGGTCTTCAAATGAGAAGAAGAGCACTGGCTGGTGGTATTGAATGGGAATCAACGCGTCATTTAAGACTAATTTCATCATTTTTGACTACTATATTATCAGGTGAATTATGTGGTATTGAAATAAGTGAAGCTTGTGGTACAAATTTATTAGATTTAAAAAATAATGATTGGAATGATGAATTATTATCTCTTATTATTGGTAAGAATAGTAAAGTTGATAAAGTTTCCTTGCAAGATCAAGCAAATGGTTCAAAAATTGTTAGAGAAATGGTTGGTGATATAGATTTTCCTAATAATGGTAGACGAATTGCTAACTATTTAGTTCAAAATTATGGATTTAATCCAAAATGTATTGTTTGGCCAATGACTGGTGATAATATGGCTACAATCATGTCATTACCATTAGCTAGGGATGATTTATTGATATCTATGGGTACTTCAACAACAGTACTATTAATTACTGATAAATATGTTCCAAGTGTTAATTATCACATGTTTAAACACCCCGTGTGTTCTGATTTATATATGAGTATGTTGTGTTATTGTAATGGAGCACTTGCCAGGGAACAAATTAGAGATTCGATTAACGAACGATATAATACCTTAGGTTGGGATAAATTTAATGAAATTATTGACAATCAAGAAACTGATAGCGTTGGTATTTATTTTCCATTAGGTGAAATTATACCAAATGCTAGTCATTGTGAGAGAAGATTTAGTTTTACAAATGATAAGTTAAATGAATTGAAAAATGAAAGAAGTGATGAGGATGCCATTATGATTATCGAATCACAAGCGTTGTCCTGTAGAACGCGTATGTGTCCATTGCTTAATAATGGCGATGATAACATTAACAAAGAGTTGCAAAGAGTTGTTAAATCTTCAAGTATGAAAATTGATGGTGTTAATTATAATTTACAAGATTTTAATTCAAGACCAAATAATATTTATTATGTTGGAGGTACATCACAAAACAAATCAATAGTTACCAAATTTGATAAAGTCTTAGGACCACGTATTGGAGGTTATACGGTTGAAATTGGTGATGCTTGTGCACTTGGTGGTTGCTTTAGAGCAATTTGGGGATCTGATGAGAGTAATGATCTTGGATTTGAAAAATGGTTGGGTTTAAAGTTCGATTTCAAATCATATATAGAATCAATTGAAAGACAAGATAATATTAGTTCCACATGGGAATCTTTTATGTTTAAGATGGGTATTCTGAATTTGGCAGAGACCCAATTAACTTGATAATGATTGAGCTATTTGAAGTTTGTTTCGGAGATAGCGGATCATTCACTCTTTTTTCTCTTTTTCCAAAAGAAATAGATGAATAGAAAAGTGAATATATTTTTTATATATAAATGATATATAGGAGTAAAGATGAATGAGAATATAATAAGCTGAGTATTGTCTAACAACGAGTTCGTTAATGATTTAAATCAATTTCAATAAATTGTAAGAGGGGGAGGTTAAAAAAAAAGGGACTTGGGACTGGGCCGAAGTGATTCATAATTGAATAATAATACTAAAAGGATCCGAAGAAAACACACACATGAAAGTAAAAGCAATAAAGAATACCTTTAACTTAATAGATTATTCTCACTAAATCTTCCTATGGATATAACATTAATTGATTGTTGAATAACAAAAAAGAAAGGAGCAAATGTAGATTAGTTTAAAATTAATTACCTTAAGCGGAGACAGCATCAGGACCTAAAGTTGGTTTACCACGTCTCTTTGATTTGTAATCTTTGATAGCATTCTTAATAGCATCTTCGGCTAACATAGAGCAATGTAATTTAACTGGTGGAAGACTTAATTCCTTTGCAATAGTTGTATTTTTAATACTTTCCGCCTCATCAAGAGTCATGCCTTTGACTAACTCGGTAGCATAGGAGGAAGAGGCAATAGCTGAACCACAACCAAAGGTTTTAAATTTGACATCTTCGATAACACCAGTTTCATCATTGACCTTGATTTGAAGACGCATGACATCACCACAAGCTGGTGCTCCAACAAGGCCAGTACCAACACTATTCAAGTTTTTGTCCATTGTACCAACGTTTCTTGGGTTCTGGTAATGATCAATGACCTTAGGATGGTATAGCCTGCTTTGAATTAAAGATGCACGCCACACTGGCTTTGTTCTGAGGACTTGACGAGCTAACATTTCTATATTTGATGTAAAGAACTGAGTGTTTAAAAGAGAATGTGAAACTGAAAAAGTCAAGAATTCTCTTTCTATCTTTTTCTTTATAGGGGAAAAACAAAAAAAAAAAAATTCTCTCATCTTTTTTAATATCAATTGGAAGAACTTAAACACGTAATTAGCAACCTAAGATGATTAATTAATAGTTAATTAAGTTATTAACTGTTCTTAAACACATTCAATTTAATATTTAATATATTTAGAATTTTTTCTAGTAAAAAAAAAGAATAGTAAACTCCGGGTTGCTGAGCAGATGCTAATTGGGTCAATGTTAACATGAAACAAATTAGAAAAGCCCTAGTCGATAGT
Source organism: Saturnispora ahearnii (assembly GCA_030564945.1). NCBI lineage: Eukaryota > Fungi > Ascomycota > Pichiomycetes > Pichiales > Pichiaceae > Saturnispora > Saturnispora ahearnii. The sequence goes on along the minus strand of JAJMAQ010000005.1, from coordinate 345,186 downwards.
AATTATATGAATAAACAGTCTTAACTATAATATAAAGTGTAAAACGTATTAGTTAAAGCACTGCACTTGCCATCGCAGGCAGTATTGCATCGGCGTTTGCAGCCCCGGTTTTCGCTCCGTTAACGGAGGTCTTTAAAAGGCTCCAAAAACAAAAAAAAGATTCAAAGTGAGGCAAAATAAAAGAGTCAAGTCTTAAATCTTTTGGTGAGCAGTGAACTCCTCCTTTTCTTTTCTCTAGATTAAAAAAAAGGACGTACTATTCAATGTCAGACCAACGTCCACTACCATTTATTTATCAATTTCTTTCAGGTGCTGTTGCCGGTATTTCTGAAATCCTGGTCATGTATCCTTTAGATCTTGTTAAAACAAGAATTCAACTTCAAGTTGGCTCAGGTTCCCAAGTTGAATATAAGGGTATCGTTGATTGTTTTAGTAAAATTATTAGAAATGAAGGTTTTGGAACTCTTTACAGAGGTATTAGTGCACCAATTCTTATGGAAGCTCCAAAGAGAGCTACAAAATTTGCCGCTAATGATGAATGGGGTAAAGTTTGGAAAAAGGTGTTTGAAGTTGATCAATTGACAGGTCAACTAGCAGTGCTTAATGGTGCTTGTGCTGGTGCAACTGAAGCTTTCATTGTTGTTCCTTTTGAATTAGTTAAAATTAGACTTCAAGATAAATTAGGTAGTTCTCGTTACAAAGGTCCTGGTGACTGTTTAATGACAACTATCAGACAAGAAGGTATTCTTTCTCTTTATAAGGGTCTTGAATCAACTCTTTGGAGACAAACCATTTGGAATGCTGCTTATTTTGGTATTATTTTCCAAATTAGATCTATTATGCCGAAGGCCGAAGATGCTACTCAAAAGACTATTATTGATTTAGCTTCTGGTGCAATTGGTGGTACATTTGCAACTATCTTTAACACTCCATTCGATGTTGTTAAATCAAGAATTCAATCAACGACAACCGTTGCGGGTCAAACACCAAAGTATGTTTGGGCTTGGCCTTCATTGGCTGTTGTGTTAAAAGAAGAAGGGTTTGGTGCCCTTTATAAGGGATTCTTACCAAAGGTGTTGAGATTGGGTCCTGGTGGTGGTATCATGTTAGTCGTTTTCACTTCTTGTATGGATTTTTTTAGAGGTATGCATTACGGTGATAACAACAAACCAACTGATGAACCAAAGGCATTGAAATAGTCCTCTAGGTTTTTTTAAACTGAAAGGGAATGCTCGCAATTCCCTTTTATAAGTGTATATGTATTAATAGAAATCCTACCGTTACCGATACTCAATTCCAGCAGAAAATCGTTTTCACCGTTTTAATTTACAACGGTATTTAATTAAATGATAAGAGTGGAACTCCGATTTTATATGGGGAAGTATAAATATTGATGCTTCAATTAACTCCAACTTTTTTTCTCTTTCTTTGAATTAAGTAATAAAGAGAGATTAAGAATGTCCTTGCCAAATAAACTACCACAAGATAATCCATCTGTTGTTTTGAAAAAAGTTGGTGATATCGTATTTGAAAATAGACCAGTTCCAATTATTAATGATCCATATTATGTTAAAATCGCAATTACAAATACAGGTTTATGTGGATCTGATGTTCATTATTATGAAACTGGATGTTGTGGTTCCTTCAAAGTGGAGTCTCCAATGGTTTTAGGTCATGAATCTAGTGGTATTGTTATTGAAATTGGGTCAAAGGTTTCAAGTCTTAAAGTTGGTGACAGGGTTGCTTGTGAACCTGGTGTTCCTTCAAGGTTAAGTAAGGAATACAAAGCGGGTAATTATAATTTATGCCCTCATATGGCATTTGCTGCCACTCCTCCATATGATGGTACACTTTGTAGATACTACTTACTACCAGAAGACTTTTGTTTTAAATTACCAGATCATATTTCTTTGGAAGAAGGTGCTCTTGTAGAACCATTATCAGTTGGTGTTCATGCAAATAGACTAGCTGATGTCAAATTTGGCGATTCAATGATTGTTTTTGGGGCTGGTCCTGTTGGTTTATTATGCGCTGGTGTTGCTAGGGCATTTGGCTGTTCCAAGGTACTCATTTGTGATATTTTAGATGATAAGTTAGATTTTGCTTTGAAATATGAATTAGCAACTCACGCTTATAACACCAAGGGTAAAACACTTGATGATTTGTTGGCAAAGGTTAATGAAATTTGGGGTTTAAATGATTCTCCAAGTGTTGGTATTGATGCAACTGGTAATAAATTTTGTATTAACATGTGCATTAAAACTTTAAAGAAGAAGGGTAGATTTGTTCAAGTTGGTATGGGAGGTGAAGAATTAGACAAATTCCCAGTTTCTGATATCATGGAGAAGGAATTAACTTATAACGGTTCTTTTAGATACTCTGTTGATGATTACGCAACTTCTGTTGAATTATTAAATTTGAGAAAGATAAACATCAAACCTTTGATTACTCATAGATTTCCTTTTGATAAGGCTATTGATGCTTATGAATTCTCTCAAAAGGGTAAAAGTATTAAAATTATGATTGAGGGTCCAAAACTCTAATATCAATACATATATATTTATTATTATTTGAAATTATAATTTATATCTATATAACACTTACAAGAAAAGACATTTAATGTCTACATATGTACAAAATTACCCACACTCTTCAAGATTATTCAACATCAGTTCTGTTACCGAATAATTCTTGATGCTCTTTATCATGCTTAGCTCTAAAAAACGTATAGTGTAAAACGACATCTTCGATATTTCTCATTGCTGGATCTCTTGAAAATTCAGGATCGATAAAGAAGAATAATGGCATATCAACTTCTTCACCTTTAGCTAATCTTTGTTCTTCAAAACAAAAGCATTGAATTTTATTAAAATATGGTGCAACATGATCTGGTGTAACAGAATAAGTTGCCATACCAGTGATATCCCTTTCCCCATCATTTCTAGCCTTATAAAAGGCTAACGCGGTTTCACCAGGGACAACATAAACTTCTCTTTGTTGTGGAATAAATTTCCATGGTAAAGCTCCACTAGTTTCAGCTGTAAATGAGATTCTCAATTTACGATCAGTTGCAACTGGTGTTAACTTATCCCTTGTAAATCTTGTTTTATCAGTGATTGGTGTACCACCCCAACCTGTTCTTTGACAAATAGCTCTGTAAACTGGAACAGCTGCATACGAAAGTGTTAAAAAGAAAAAGAAAAATGATAATGTATAGTTAATAGTAGTTGCTCTGGCATGACCGTTTTTCCTTTCATAATAATTATCTCTATATTTACGATATTCTTCAATTGACATTTGAGGTAGTTTAACACTAGCATTTCTTGGTTCTCTTTGAGGTGCTGATTCAGGAACTTCGTATCTACTGACTAACGTTGTATGGAATGGTCTCATTACAACGGGTAAACGTTTAAGACCACTCACAGGTCTGATTAATCCTCGGAACATATCTGGATTAATGGTATTCTTTCCTAGTAATTGTTCTTTTTTGTTAAAAAGAGTATCGGGTTTTGACACTCATTTTTTTTTTAATACAGAGTGGAGGAGAGGAAATTCAAATTTCATCAAATCAGGAAAATTTTTGTAAGACCTTTACTTGAAGTTGTTCAATTAACAGAAAGAAAGTACTTTGAGCACTGCTCCAAGAATGTTTAAATGTCCACTTTTATATTTATCTTTGGCAGAAATGCATACTTTTGCAATTCTTAATACCTTACAATATTCATATAATAATTTTTCTGTTTGATAGTTATAAAAAATTATCTTAAAAGTCATCGTCTTGCAAATAAGCAATCAATTCCTGTTCTCTAGCACGAGCTTCAACATCAGCTTGTCCATCAACTCTATTCTTACTTAATGGGTACTTCATTGCCTTAACAGAGTCATTGTTCAATTGCATTGTGAATTTAATACGACGATCTAATTCAGATTGTGGCCCAGTTGTCGAATAGACATCCTGTAATTCCCTGGATTGCATGTAGCCATTAGAGTGATCAATAGTGGCATCGACAACACCATCTGCAATAGCCTTAGAAACAATGTATTCTGCTGATAATTCATTTTCAAGGTGAAGTTTAATACAAATATCCTTCAATGAAATACGTTTGTATGATAATGAAATAATCCTAATACCTGTTTTAATAACGTTTTGTCTCAATCGAAGAACTAAATTATAATTTTTATCTCTTTTCAAAACTTCACCAAATTGTTCAAGTGATTTATTAAAAATAGTTAAATCACCTAATCGAACAGCCTTAGTAACTGCTGCATATGGTTCAAGTGATTTTTCTAATAATGGTTCCTTAAAACTGGACAATTCTGGAACTTCACCAGTTAAAAGTTGAATAATGGTATGTAATTTTGTTGCTGATTGAAGGAACCCTAAAGCAGATTTTGTTTGAGGACATTTTCTAATTGCTGTAATGGCACATTCATTAGCAGATGAATAGTCCAATTGAATGGTTTGAATTCTAGCTAAATAATAGTAATATCTAGCAACAATAGAATTAGATGCTTCATTTGGAAATTCAGTCTTTTCAACTAAATTATAGGCTTGATTGATATCGTTAGTTAAAATGTAATTTCTTAGTAATAAAGTGATTATAGAAGCCCTAGTTTCAGTATCATGTCTCAAAGTAGCACTTCTTAATCCAGTCATAAGTTCGGCTCTAATGTTAACTAATTCATGTGTCAATTCACTTGATCTGAAAATGTAATACCAAACCTTTGCTTGAATGAAATCCAAAGTTCTCTTATTATAACATTTCAAAGTTTGAATGCAAATTTTGTTGAATTGATGTAATGCCTTCAATTCGCCTAAATCATGAAGAAATATTTGAACTAATAAATGGATAAACACATCAATTTCAGCTAAAACAGAAGAGTCAATTTCTAACTTTGGCTCTTCAACATCAACGTCCATTCTTTGTTCATTATTGAAGGGCAAAAGAGTGGCTTCCAAGGCCTTTACAGTAGCGTAATTGTCAGGATATGCATTCTGAATCAAATGTAAAAGATCATTGGCAGTGATAGTACGACGAATAGCAGTCAATTCTCTAAAGACTCTAAGAATGTATCTAGGATCGAATTTCAAGGCAGAGAGTTCAATCAAATTCAAAAAACTGACAAGTTGGGCTGGTAAGTCCACCAATTCCACTTGTTTGTTCTCTTCTATAACAGTTGACATCGTTTTCTAATCGGTGGCAAAACTTAAAGAAAGAATTGCCACCAGAAAAAATCCAAATTTTCCTTCACACTAAAATTAACCTGCGCCAGATGCTTTCGTCTTTAACACGAAGCGTTTGATGAATGGCACAAACAGAGAGAAATACCATTCGTTAGGGGCCAAGTTACTGGAGACCCAGCGGAGCCAATTGAAGACACAATTGGAAGTGTTCCAGTCAGCGTTGATTGAGTTTCAACGCCACAATCAAAAAGAAATTGCAGAAACCTTGGAAACTCAATCTTCCTTTGCTGATATTTGTATTGCATTTGGGATTGATCCCTTGACAGTTACGTCAGAAACCGATATCGATGAAAAGAATAATCAATTGTCATTGAAAATCATAGACTATTGTACAAATTCACGATATTTAAATGGTGGTATTGTTGCCATTCAAGATTTAGTCACTTCAATTAACAAGGATATTAAATTGAGTGCTGATTTGTGTTTGAATTTCAAAGAATCAGATATACTAAAGGCCCTTGACAACCTCACTATACTTGGGAATGAATTACAGTTGACAAAAATCGGACGTAAACAGTATATCAAATGTACTCCACAGGAATTAAATATGGATCAACAGTTGATTATAGAAACTGCAGATATGCTTGGATTTGTCAGTGTATCTATGTTAAGGGATAACTTTAATTGGAAACGAGTGCGATGTAAAACTGGTGTTGAAGAATTAGTTACGAATGGTATTTTATGGGTAGATTCACAGGGTGAAGATAATGAAACTAAGTATTGGACAACTTCTTGGATTAATAAGGATTTATAAATATTGTTTTATAAATGTGATATATATTGGAATGCATAACTGATTGTATCATATTGACTTTCGTTTTGAATTAAAGAATCTTCATTTTTAATAAGTGCTTCATGATTAATGTGATTCCATGTCGTTGCATCACCATATAACATAGCTGTTGATTTAATCTTTTGTTTACCAGTATCTATTTCACATCTCTTACATTTATAAGTATCATGGGTATCACATAGGGTCTTTTCATTATATTCGAATAGTTGTTTCAAGTTATCACTACTGAATAATCTTTCAACATCATCATTAGTATCAACAACACATGAGGATAATTGCATCTTTGCACTTTGTCTTTGGAATATCTTTTCCTCAATAGTACCCGTTGAAATAAACCTATAAATGTAACAGTTTTTCTTCTGTCCATCTCTCCAAACTCTAGCAAGTGCTTGCTGATCTGAGGCAGGATTCCAATCAGGATCCATAAGGACTAATCTATTAGCACCAATTAAGTTAATCCCACACCCACCAGCTTTAGAACTCAATAAAAACACAAATTCTCTTCCTTCAACATTATTAAACTTATCAACAAGCTTTTGTCTTTTATTAATGTTCATTGTACCGTCAAGTCTTAAACATCCATATTTGTATTGTCTACATAACTTTTCAACCAAGTCTAAAGTTTGTGTGTAATTGGAAATAACAACAATTTTATCGTCCGTTTCTTTGTTGATCTTATACAGAAATCTTTCCAACATTGCAAATTTCCCGCTGTATTGAGTTTGAATTTCCCTATTTCTACCAAACGCAGAATTTGCATCCAAATAATCATCTGGGATAAGGTTATCACAACCCTCTATATCATTTGTTAAATCCAATAAGTTTGGATGGTTACATAGCTTCTTTAATAACCCAATTGCTTTCAATGGTTGTGAATCTAATCCCTTTAAAAGTTTCCTAATATCTGGCGACGTGATGAAATGATGATATAGTTTCTTTTGCATATCGCTCAACTCACAAAATATAACATATTCATACTTCACCGGTAAATACTTGGACAAAATATCATTGGTTCTTCTTATAATGAACTTTTGAACAAGTTCAATTAATTCCTTTAATTTAGCATCACCCTTTTCCCTTTCTTTATCACTTGCTAAACTATCACGCCCTCTCAAGATATCCAATTCATAATTCTTTCTAAATTCATTCCTTGATCCTAATAATCCAGGATTAGCAAAATTTAAAAGAGAAAAGTATTCTGATAAATCATTTTGAATTGGCGTACCACTTAAAATGACTCTTCTTTCACAGTTAAGTGAATTTAACGCAGTGAACGTCAAACTATCACCATTTTTCAATCGATGACCCTCATCTGCTAAAATCAATCCAACTTCGCAAGTTGATAATTTATCTATATGTCTTCTAAGGGTCTCGTAACTGATAATGAGTACTGGTGCAACAACACCTCTACCTTGTGAATCTGCCCAAGATTGTAATGCCTCAGCAATTGCATCACTCTTGACACTTTTTCCGTCAATGGCAAGTGAATTCAAAGTACCCTTTCCTAACCATTTATCAATTTCATTAGCCCAGTTTCTAACCAAACTTGATGGACACACAACAATACATTTGTCTATAGTTTTTTTACCTCTAGGTCCCTGCTTAAGGAGTGTCCACATTAATGCCAAGCATTGAAGTGTTTTACCTAATCCCATTTCATCAGCCATAATACAACCCTTGGCTTTTGCATGCACTAAACCTGATGTGCACCTGTACAAAAATCTGACACCTTCTCTTTGATGTGGTCTTAAAATTTTACTCAATTTAGGATCAATAACAACAGGAACGTTGGGAAACTTTGAAGCTGGGTCTTCACTTGGATCATTTGATAACCCAAGCATTTTATTTAATGTCATTTTATTTGCCAATTTAAACCTTGAAGGTCGTTGAGTTAATTCTGGCTCTTTCTCTTCTTCTGATAATTCAGCTTGTTTCTTAGCTTTTAACTCCTTTTCCTTTGCCAAGGCTTGTTCCTCTTCTTCTTTGAGTTCTGGTATCACGTCTATTGTTGGATCATAAAGAACAAGTGCTAGTTCATCAAATGGATCATACAAAGGCCTTGGAGGAAAAACCATCTTTTTTCTATTCCCTAATGGCGGAGGTGGCTTTCTAGAAAATTCGTCACCTTGATCTTTCATTGGAGTAACAAATCGGCTATTCAATTTCATCTGATTTTGATCTAACACCCTCAATGTATTCCTTGGATTTAACGCGTTTCTCTTCTTAATTAGTAGGGATGTATTAGTACCCCAAGCAGCATCTTGATTTTCCCTTTCAGAGTCACAAACACCCTCTGCGTACGTTTTTGGAGCTCTTTGTCTGGCAGATCTCATTGGCTTACCCATATTTGATTTAGCAAATGGTGTAACATACGGTCTCAACAGGACTGATGGGTCAGTATATGTTCTCCGTCGTTTCAAAGTGGGATTCACCCCCGCACCCGTTCCTAAATTAATGTCCACATACTTAGGCTCACTTGGCTTAGCCTTGAACCTATTGAAATCTTTACCCATACTCTTATAGCTGAGAAAAGAGCTTTACTCTTAAAATGTAAACCTTTTTTTGTTTGTATTTCAGTATTGTTGATGTTTACGCGGAAGAGTGCTCATATGCTCATGAATATTGTTTCTATATAAAAAGTGTATTATTTCAATAAATTAGCAGAATTTCAATGAGGAAGATCAAACTGATGACAACACACCAAGTGCCAATTAAAATCCATCCTGTTTGTGCATTTGCTTTCCATCCACACATTGGGATTATTATCATAAACACAAATATGAGATTGGAGAGCAAAGCAAACCCTCCAATTGCAACTGAGCCACCCATAGAAACAGAAATGTTTGTTTCTCCACTGAGCAATCCACTAACACCAAGACCTAAAAGCAAGTTCAATAATGGTCCACCAATACAAGATCCAAGAGCCATTAATGGATATCCCATTCTTGAAATGACAATACAAGAGATAAAATCACCCATGGAATTTCCAATTGCAAAAACAGTGAGACCTAGTAAGGATGGACGCAATAAGGTAAGGGTAGAGAAAAACTGCAAAATATCAACAACCTGGGAAGCAAATATAGTTATGAGACTAATCGAAGTAAGGAACCCCATTGAGGAAATTCCAAGTCGGGTAAACATTGAGGGATGAGAACTTTTCACTATGTTGTAATAAGCACCATAAGACATAAATAAAATAGGTATAATCAAGAGTATTTTAATTGACCATTTTAAGTCTGGAATAAAAACGTATTGCACTATGAAGGGTCCAATCATCAAAGAAGACACCATTTGCGTTAACCTTTCCAGTCCAGGTTTGAAACCACCTTCAAATTCATCGTAGTTGAGAATAGGTATTATGTACTTGAATAAAGTAATGAATGGTGCTGTTAGATAGTAAACAAAAAGTTCAAGTATGCTTGAATTTGGTAAATCCAACTCAATTGGTATATCATTATGGGAGATGGCAAGATCTTCACCATCTGTCTCTCGAATAATTGGCATATTATTCAAAATTAATTTCAATCTTCTTTCTCTATTTAAACTGTCCATGATCGTACCTAACTCTAAAGTTTTAAATAGTAGTGGGTTGAACCCATAACTATCTTCCAATTCAACGTTATCATCAATTGGTATTGTCAATGGGTTATCATCATTGAACATGTTCCTAATTCTATTATTCACTCTAATCTTAGACATTTTATTATCCATAAACCACTGCCATATTATAATAGTGAATACATAAGAGAAATAAATCGCAATCATGAACATCATCTCTTTTCTTGTTAAAATGTCGTCACTTAATGTGTATAATAAAATAATCATTGCAGCAGAAAAGAAACTAACATCTCGCAAGTACATTGCCTTAGCATTAGCTTCTAAGAGATCGATTTCTATTTGATCTCCCGATGTTATATTGCATGTATCAACATTTGGATCTATAATATCAAATGGATGTGTTATAAAAACAGCACCAATAACAACACAATTAACAAAAAAAGCTGCACCAATGAGTTCCCCTAATGCCAATGACGCGATACCAGATGTAATTGAAGCATACGTTGACACAATATCTGGTGCTCCATTAGCAAATGCCATTAATGTTAAACCGGCCAACCCTTGCGGAATTTTACACCACCTAGATATAGAATTCAAATTAGGAACAAGTGCCTCAGAGGCAACTAGACCCATACACATAAATAAAGTGAATAATAATACAATTAAGAATGGCATATTAATCCAAGTTCGAGAGCTTTGATTTGAACTGACACAATAGTACACCCAAAAACTATTTAAAAAGCCCTCTCCATGGCATTCATTTTTGACAAATGCACATTGCTCTTCTTTAGAGAGGAAAGGAACATTTGCACAGCTTAGTACAGACATTGGACTATGTTAGTGAGAGTTGTTAAAGATGGCGTAAATTCAAACTGTGCAACATATAATTCTTGAAAAAAGCAAAGCGGCAAAAATTGCACCACCTAATAGATCCAACATTAAAATTACAATGGAAGCAGTAACTAACGGTTTAAAAGTTATGTGAAAACTATATCAGTGGATTAAGAAAAACATAGCTATACGATAGGACTTTTTTTTATTTAAAATAGTTCATGTGATTGTTAGCTGACATTTTTCTTCAACTACATCTCTGTTCTTTTGCTGAAAAGTTGTAGCATGCAACACTAAAGAACCACAATTATCCTTTCTTACAACTATCATCAAGTTTGCTATAAATTTCTCAAAATATTGTCTCTTTGTTTACATCCATTCTCTTGAATGAACTTCACGCGATAAAGAAATCACAATCATATTTTTATTCTATTGTACTCTTAATTGACATGATGAAGTTGACATTCAGCACTCAGCGATTGGGTTTGGAGCTTTTAAATGGCCCTGTTCGAACGGGAAGATTGACAGCTGACAATATGGGCCAATTTGTGGAAGTCAATACTGGTCGAAGAATCAGATTACATGGTATCAATTTTGCCTCCAATGCAAAGCTGCCGTCGACTCCATTCCAAGGAACTCATATGAAACCAGATACATGTGGGTTATATACAGAAGGAGATGTTGTGTCTTTTGTGGGGAAACCGTTTCCTCTTTCAAAAGCATATGAACATATTACAAGAATTAAGCAATGTGGATTTAACACTATTAGATTTGTGTTCACTTGGGAAGCTGTGGAACATGAAGGTCCCAGATTATATGATTTAGACTATGCTGACTATGTTGTTGAAGTTTTAAAAATAATTGATGAAGTTGGTGGTATTTACGTGTTTATGGATCCACATCAGGATGTTTGGTCAAGATTTACAGGTGGCTCAGGAGCGCCATTATGGACTTTATATGCTGCAGGATTGAAACCAGAAAATTTTAAGAATACATTGGCAGCTAAGATTCACTATGATAGTACTGATCCAGAGAACTTCACTAAGATGGTTTGGGCTACTAATTATTATAGGTTAGCTTCGGAAGTGATGTTCACGATGTTTTTTTCTGGTAAAATATTCTTACCAAAATGTATAATTGATGGTGTTAACATTCAGGATTATTTACAAGATCATTTTATTGAAGCTGTTGCATTTCTGATAAATCATATTAAGAATAAAATACCTGAAATATTTGATACTTGTTTTATCGGTGTTGAAACAATTAATGAACCCAACGGGGGAATGTATGGTTACGATGATTTGAATGATCATCCTAAAAATCTAGAGTTAAAGCTAGATGAAATTCCAACTCCAATTCAATCAATGAGGCTAGGTATGGGCGAAGCACAAAATGTGGAATCGTTTTATTTATCTATATTTGGACCTAGGAAAAAGGGAAATGTTTTATGGGAACCAAATGGTGCTAAGGCCTGGATAGAAAATGATGAAATGGATAAGCATTATGGTTTTGACAGATCCCCTGAATGGAAATTAGGTGAATGTATATTTGCTCAGCATGGTGTTTGGGATTCTCAAACAGGTGAATTGTTGATTCCAGAATATTTTAAAATTGACCCTGAAACTGGTGAATACTTAGATGAAACTACCTTTATCAATGGTCCATTTTTGGAATCATGGAGAAAGTTCAGGAAAAGAATGAGAGAAATTGATGATGACATGTTTTTAATTTTACAACCTCCAGTTTTGAAGGTCCCTCCTAAAATTAAAGGTACTGATTTAGTTGATTCTAAATGTATTGTTGCTTTACATTATTACGATGGTATGTCATTAATGTTCAAAACATGGAACAGGTTCATGAATGTTGATACTTTGGGTATTGTTCGGGGACGTTATTTGAACCCTGTTTTTGGTATTGTGTTGGGTGAATCCAATATCAGAAAATCTATTGCTAAGCAATTGGGGGAAATGTACCAAGAAAGTAAGGAAACTGTTGGCGAATCGGTTCCTGTAATATTTACTGAAACAGGTATGCCATTTGATATGGATGATAAAAGGGCATATGAAACTGGCGATTATAGTTCCCAAGAAAGTGCAGTGGATGCCCTTTTTAATGCACTAGAAATCAACAATCTCAACTTCACTTACTGGACATATAATCCTGAAAATATTCATAAATGGGGGGATAATTGGAATTTAGAAGACTTTTCCCTTTGGTCTGTTGACGATTCCAATGCAATCACTTATGATAAGGGGGATGATTTCATGGATTGGTTAATTCAAAATGGTATTGACCGAGCACCTTCGATTAGGGGTGATGATCCAGGTGACCGAGATTCTATTACTTCAACTGAGTATACAGGCACTAGCAATATCACAAGCACAAAGGGTAATCACCAGGAACTGGTGTATTCCATTGATACATATTCAAGTGCAAAGATTGATCTCATATCTGGCATAAGATGTTCTACCTCTTGTATTAGACCATACGTTGCTCTTTGTAAAGGTGAATTGATATATTTTGAATTTAACATTGCTAACAAAGAGTTACAGGTGGAAATTATAAATTCAGATAATGATTCTTTTCTGAACCAAGCGGCCACTGAAGATAACGAACTGTCTAAACTTTTAACAGATCAACTAGTGGATGATTCAAATCCCACAATTATCATGTTACCTAGCACTCATTACCCTGAACATCAGTTTCTAATTGAAGTTAGCAGTGGAGAGATTATAGTCAAAAGAGACTGTATTAACCAATGGGTTGAATGGTCCTATACTAAAGGAGCTGATATTAAGAGGATCGAAGTGAGACCAACAGTTCCAATTGATGATTTAGCTTCTATAGAAAGCGGGTTAAAAGCCCTTGCCTGCGGTTATTTATGATGATTATTGTTGTTGATACATTAATCTTAGACAACTTAGCCTGCAGGCTATGGGTTAAAATTGTCATGTCATTGCTCTACATATTCATTATTTTCAGATTGATACTATTATGGTGTTGGTATTTGATAAGCGTAGCAGGTTGAATCAATAAATAGTGCAACATAAAATACACACCATTTATCTATATAAGTAATCGTATATAAATATAGATAGATAGATGTAATAGTCATCTTAATCAAACTCATTCAAGTAAGCTTCTGCAACGAATCTTGCTCTAGCGTTAAGGAACAATTTCATTTCTGAGATTTCTTTATCCACGTCTTCCATGAATTCAATGATAAAGTCAACTAATTTGTGTTTCATCATCACTTCTTCATGGTAATTTGTTAAAAGAAAAGATATGTTATAGCCTTCAATAGGAGTTCTTCTTAAAATAAGGAAATTTTCGGCTCTCTTTGTTAAAAAGCCTGTAAATTTATCCACAAGAATCTCTTCAATTTCATCACTTTGTTTAATTTTGATACTGACTCTAATTGAATTAATTGAGGTTTCAATAAGCACTCTTTCAGATTCATTTCTGCAAATGTGAATTGGAGCCAACACAACTTCCTTTGTGTGTTTATTTTCAATCTCGGGGTAATTGTGCCTTTCGACAATCTGTGATGAGAAGTTGGAAAGACACAACGAGGCGTTCAACGAGTGACGGACAGCTGTGAGGTATGGTTTAAGTGATTGAGACATATTGCGAAGAGAAGTTGATGGTTCATTAATATGTTATAAAATGTACTCGCGGTTACAATTCTTTGTAGTTACTATACTTCATTATGAGTTGGGAGCGTTTAGTGGATGAATCGTCGGGAAGAACGTATTATTACAACACCGAGACTCAGTTAACCCAATGGGAGTTTCCCCTACCGGTTTTGGAACAGATTTTAGAGCGTTTAGGGTGGTCTAGAGTTGTTTCTGATGAAAACCAAGTTTATTATTATTCTGAAGCAAAGGGTGAATCATCTTGGGATTTACCAGAGGGGGCATTAAAGGGACTACAACATATATTAGGTGATTCTGTGACATTACATGAAGTTTTAGGCCAAGAAAGTGAAGCTCAAAAAGAACCTGAAGAGGAAAATGACGAGTTGAAAACTGAAGATGAAAAAGAAGAAGCTATTAAGAATGCTAATAATGATATTATCGGATTGAAATCATTGTTGAAAAAGGAAACAGAATTTGAAGCGGAAGCTCTTGATTCTGATCAACGTAAAGAGCAATTTTTATCTATGCTCAAGGAAGCAAACGTTGATAATCAATGGTCATTTTCAAAGGTGATTAAGGAATTAATCTGCGATAAGCGATATTGGTTAGTAGAAGACTCTATTTTAAGACAACAACTTTTTGAAATCTACTTGATGAAAAAGGCTGATGCTGATTTTGAACAAAGTTTCAAAAAAAGAGAGAATTACAAGGAAGCATTTATCAATTTATTAAAAATCAAGGATATTAAATACTATTCAAGATGGGCAACAATCTCAAGATTACTTATTGACGAAGGGACTTATAAGGAAATTCCAGAAAAGTTCAAAGTGGAGTTCTTTAATGAATATGTTAAGAAATTGAGAACGGAACATGAAGAAGCATTAAATAAAAGTAAAGAAGGGGAGTTAAAAGAGTTAGAAATATATTTAGAATCAGAACTTCAAATAACATCAACATTCGAGGAAATGCTTCCTATATTGGAATCGAAGTTTTCATCTATTACTAAGTTTGAATTATTGAAGATATTTGCAATGATCATGAAGAAAAGAGAGTTTGAAATTGATAAGATATATAAAGAAAACGATGAACTCAATTACACATTAGATAGAAAAGCTAGAGATGCGTTCAAGAAGGTCCTAACAACTGTTGAAAGATCGTCACAGTTGAAATGGGTTAACTTTCTCCATTTTGTGAGAAATACACCAGAATTTATTGAATTATGTGGTCACAATGGGTCATCGCCAATTGAGTTTTATTGGGACATTGTTGATGAAGAAAATGTCAAATTAAGACAAAACAAGAATTTAATTAGAGATGCGTTAGTGAAAAGGAATATCTCTGTAGATAGCTTAACATTGGACCAGTTTATTAGTTCGATAAAGGAAAATCACGATAAAAATATAAAGAGTATACCTTCTATTGATATTGAACTAATATTTAAGCAATTGAAATCTAATAATTTTGGCAAGAGAGCACAATCTGACGTTATTGATACTGTTGCAAGTAAAAGGTATAGAAGATATTGAGATGGATCTCTTTTTACAATAAAAGGTTATCAACAAAAAAAAGACGAAACTATCAAAAATGATACTTAAACGTTTACAGAATTTGTATACTAGTATATTACTCTTGAGTGAATAATGCAGACAATGTTAAGAATCCAATCATTGCATATTTAAAATATTTGTTTTCTGTGATGAAGATAGTGACATAACCTAACTTGGGAAAATAACCCTTGACACTACCAACAATATCATTATCTCTATTTAAGTAGGTTTTACCGTAACCATATAATGCTAGATCGTCAACTTCATTATTATCACCCTTAGTCAATAAATATTGGGCCTTTTGTGTCTTTCCAGTTTCACGACCACGCTTAGTCTTCACTGGCTCTTCCACAATATGATCTCTCAAAACACGATGAACAATTGGAATATCACGGCCTTCAATGTTATAAACAACAACATCACCAACATTCAAATACTTTTCTCTGTTCCAAAGGAAGAGAATATCTCCTCTTTGGAAAGCAGGTTCCATCGAACCTGATAACACCACCACTAAAGGTGATGGAGAATTCGTAAAAATGGCAAGACCCTTCCAAACGGCAAAGGCAGATGCCATCACCATGAGCATCAGAAGACCGGAGTTTAACTGTTGTCTAACTTGACGTAAGTTCATTGATTGGTGAATAGAAGAACCAAGTTCACTCAACGCGTTTCTTGAATTCTCTGTTGATAATTTCTAACTTTACCACTTTAGTTTTTTTTAAATTTTGAATCTGATCTCCTTTAAAGGTTGAAAACAAGGTCTTGAATTTATACTTTTGAACTTTAAAATGTCTTCAAGGTATGTTAATTTGTTATATTATATAATAATTCTTTTATTTCATTTTCTTTTCTTTTCCAATGCTTGAAAACTAACATTATTATAATTATTTCTTTTCTTTTTCATAATATAGATATTCGTCCAGGGCCCGTGATAGACAAAACCTCTTTGGAGCATCATTATCTCCCTCACCACAACCACAAACACCACCCAATGCTTACAATCGTGTGGAGTATTCTCAATCGGACCAACAATTGGCTGCTCTAGAATCACAGGTAGAGGACACCATGGGAACGATGGCTATTAAAATAAATTCCCTAAAAGACTTATCAATCGCAATGGGTGGACAAATCAACAAGTCCAAGCAAAACTTGATGGAATTAGGTGAAGATATGGGGATGACCGGGGAAAAGATGAAGGGGAACATGGAAAGAATGAAAATGTTTGCAAATAAAAGTGGTATCTCTTGGAAAGTTTGGTTGGCCTTCATATTTATTCTTGGATGGTTCTTTTTCTACACTTGGATATTTTAATATTGCTATACCTATTGGTATGTCATGTGAACCCTCCTATATGTACTATTTAGGAGCTTTATGAATGTGAATTATATGGATTATCATTTTCTATAGAAATATATATGTAATTTTAATAAGAAGAGGAATGAGCTTTTTGCATTTAATAGTCGCATTATACAATGAAGATACATGTGTGGTTTTAAATGATAACCTCCTTTTACTAAACCCACCATCTGTGAAGTGAATATTTTATATAGTCTAAAATCAATAGATATGAATTTACATTCTTTTGGAACTTATAAGGTATCCTGAAGCACCTAAAGGAAAACACAAATATTTAAATGACTCTATTTAGCAGTTTACAATGTTGTATATGATACTATCCCAAACACTATTACCCTTAAGGAAAACGCTCATGCTCTGTCAGATTGTTCACAGAACATATATTTAGTATATATAAGAGAGGCTTGTTAAAGAAATCAATAATCTCTCTTATGCTAGATTATCTTGCTATCTGTGTTAAACTATTTATAACACTAATGAGAGCCCAACTGAAAGCCCAAATCAAAAGAATTAAACGTTATTGGATAACCAAGAAAGAAACAGAACCAGATGCACCACCACCTTCGTTCATGAGTTTTGATTCAACCAGCATGTTTTCAGGCACTTATACCCCAGAAACAACTCTCAAAACTGAACCCTTAACAAATTACCAGACATCTTATAGCGTTGGTAACTTTACTTCAATAATGTATCCAATTCCAGAATATGAAATAAATATGATAGATTATACTATCAGTGAAGAAGAAATAGGTATCAGTAATGATAAGTTACCCGAAACAGGACTTAGAGAGGTTACAACCAGGTTATGGTCCGAACAAGGAACTACTGAACCTCCAACCAAGACAACAAAAATTACAATTTCAGAAATTGCTGAGCAAGCTGAGCAAGCAGAAAAGACTGCAAATGACCCGAACATCGAAAGGTCTTTTGCAATTGAATCAATTGTGGAAGAGATTGAAGATGTAGATGAACAACTTGACGCTCATCATTCTTTGACATCTGTTACTTTCTGCTTTGAGACTTCGAGTGATGACACGTACTACGACGTAGTATATTTATAAACGCTGTTTTTCAATCATCGTTATCTATATTTTCATAACTAGCTGTATATCTTTATTGTATTTAACCTGTTTATATAAATAAAACTTTACTGAGAAATGATGGTAGAGATAGTGTGTTTGGAATTTTCAAAGTTTCAAATGAGCAAATATTTTCTTCTTATTGCTTATTACTCAATTCCTTATATCAATGAGCTCAAAAAGAATATTGTTGAGCTCCGAAGAATGTAAAGATGTCATTGTAAAGAGACCTAAATGTGGAGTGGGATACGATGTAAATTTAGTTGAGCTTGATATAGTGTTTGAGTCTCTTTTACGCAATTTATTTAAAGAAAGACCAAGTCACATTATTACAAATAATATCAAAGATTTAATATTAAATGACAAAGTTGTATTGATATTATCTTCCTGGTTCAAAGGCAAACAAAACGATATATCAGCTGGTGTTTACAAATTCAACGGAAGTTTCGAATATGACAAATCACAACATCTTTGGAGAGCACTATGGTATCTGGAAAATAGCTGTATTGTTAAGCATCAGTTAACAAAGGAATGCTACGAATACGTTTGCTATGAGCAAGGTAAAATTAGAAATTGCAATCAATGTTCAATTGTATCCATTGAGAATCCAAACCTTTTATGCACTAAATGTGGACAATTTAAAAACAGACACCAGATGTGTCCCCATTTACTTGCACTATACCTTCAAATACTGCATTCATTACACATTGATGTTGAATTTGATGATAGTATTAACAAGTGGCTGGTACGCCATACAAAATGTGGCGCATGAGAACATATCTTGACATTTTTTTTTCAGTGGAGTAATTGGAAATTTGAATATTTTTACATTTTTTTGAACAATTGTAGGTATTCAAGATCCTGTATCTAACAATATAGATACCTTTCGACTTCACATATGCCAACAGCTTTATCTTCAACAACCACGTCTCTTGATCAGTTGTATGATAGAAGACTAAAAGAAGAGAAGAAATTCATTTATGAAACTTTATCTAAGGAATCTTCAATTCAGTTCCCATTATATATTGGAACCGACGAAGAAGAAATTGCTCCGCTGAGAAAAGCACTACTTTCAAACGATCCTGCACCAGCTAATTTACCTGACTTTGACGAAATTGCTAGACTCCTTTGTGAAAGTTATGGACTTCAATATGAACCTAGCAAACAGTCGCTAGCTTCTTCGCCAGCTTCTAGTGTCCAACATGATGTGACAAATGGAGCTGAAGAAAAGAAACCCGTTCAACGTCAACCTACTCCAACAACACAACCTTCAGCACAGGCGCCATCAAGAACACAGATTCCAATACAAACTCCTGTTGCGTCTTCAAAGCAAATTAACAACATCTCTACTAATAATGCTATCGTCACGCCACCAGTTAAACCAAAGACACCAGTGCCAACAATAAGAAAAGCTACTCCAATTGCTTCTGCTTCAACACCAATGACAATGTCATGGGCTTCAATTGCTAGTTCTGCATCTACCCCTGCCACCCCTTCCAAGTCAATTGTTTCGTCTGCCGCTTCGTCGACAACATCATCTGCATCTACAACAGCATCATCTCCATCTATCACACAGCAAGCTCCATTTTCACACGTTAATCAAAAGCCATCCGCCACATTAATAAGTTCTGAAAATGGATCTTCTGAATTACTACAGCAACCAGATCTCATTTCTGAAGTTTCTCTGGGCAATGCTGCTAAGCCATTGGGTATTATTTTATTGAGACTGATATTCGATCCTGCATATTTGTCCAATGCCATTAAAAATAAGAAATCTGACCTTGTAATTCCTCATGGATTAAGTAATTCTGGTAATATTTGTTATATGAACTCCATCTTACAGTTTCTATTTGCATGTCAACCATTTTCCCAGATGTTAAACATTATTCGTGATCACTCCATTGCTAAGATTAATAACAACAGTACTCCAATTTTGAACTCACTTTTGTTATTACACGATTCATTTAAAAGAAAATCTTTAACACAAGACAAAGTTAATATTATTGATCCTAATGCATTTTACAAATCAATTGCCATTTTACCCAGATTCTCACATTTACAATGGGGAAGACAAGAAGATGCTGAAGAATTTCTTGGTCATTTATTAGATGAATTACATGAAGAATTTGTTCAACAAATTGCAGGTTTATCGATGGAAGAAGTGAGAACATTTGCATATTCTTTCCATAATAAAGAAATTGGGAAGAGAGTTATTAGAGCTGTTGAGTTTATTAAAGGAGACAACAAGGATTCTCAATTTGAAGAGAATAGTGATGGTTGGAAGGAGATCGGTGCTAATAAAAAGCCTGCTGAAAAGAGGACATTTGAGGTCAAATATTCACCAATTGTTACTTTATTTGGTGGTCAATTTAAATCTGTTTTGAAATTACCAAATAATAAATCATCTATTACTTTAGATCCATTCATGCAAGTTCAACTAGATATTGGTAACCCACAGATCACTGATTTGCTTACCGCTTTCCGTAAGTTTTCAGAAGATGAAGAAATTTCAATGGGCAAAGGTACAGCAAAGAAACAAAACTTTGTTGATAAAGTTCCATCTGTTTTGATTATTCAATTAAAGAGATTTTCCTTTGTCACTTATGAGTCAGCTGAACATGAAGATAATTCCTTTAGTGAAGTTGTGTCTAAGGGTAAAAAGAAAAAGGATGCCAAATCACAAAACAATATTGCTTCAACTCCAAAGGCAAAGGTCTTTGATTGTAGGATCGAAAAGATTAGTAAATTCATTTCATATCAACATGAATTAATGTTGCCAACTGAATGCATTTCAACTAATATACAGGAGCTTCCTAAATTTGAATTAATTGGTGTTGTTTATCACCATGGTAGAGACACTGAAAATGGTCATTATACTGCTGAAATGAAGAGTGCAAATGATCAATGGATTAAAATTGACGATACTAGTATTACAAACTTAACTGCAGAAGAAGTCATTAGTGATAAAACTCAACAGAATAAAACTGCTTATATTTTAATGTACAAAAAGATTTGAAACTAAGAGTTATAAAATTTTAATAATAACCATAATCATATAATATCAATTGAGGAAAAAGGAAAGAAAAATATATAATTATTTAATTCTTTTGGGTTTTTTTTATGATGGCGTACCCAACTCATTTCCTTCGCTTTCCTCCATCTATTTTGCTAATAATTTGTGTGTTTATCTCCATCATCAGGCGCACCTGCCTCCATTTTACCCCCGTTTTTTTATGTTAATTTATGTAATTTTTTGACATTTTAGAAAGATTTAAAGATATTTTTTAGAATAACCGTTGATTACGTACATACATGTCAAATGAAAAAAAAAAATGAAAATCTGAAAAATTTTTTTTATATATAAGGAAACAGTTCATTTTCAAAACAGGGAAACATATCTATCATGGATGATTTGTTTGATGTGTTTGATGAAGCTCCAGTGGAGATTTCAGAACTGGAAACAAAAGCTGATGGTGTGAAATCAGAAGATGTTTTAACTAAAAGAAAACAAAGTTCGGAATCTGAAGCTGATATCACCAAATCAGGTAAGAAATCAAAACCATCTAAGCAATCCAATGTCCAGAAGAGATTAATTGATACCAAAAAGGATACTGAAAAGTTTATGCCAATTGTTGCTGATGATTTAGAAATTGAAGCTTCCACCGAAGTCACTGAAAGTGCTGGGTTAGTTCAACAGTCTGAAGAGGATAAGATGGTTTCAAACGTAGCTGTTGGTTCTGGTCCAAATAAGTTACAAATCAAGCATCAAGTTAGACATCAAGTCGCTCTTCCTCCTGACTATGATTATGTTCCAATTGGACAACATAAGCGTTTACAAGAAGCTCGTACATATCCATTTCCTTTAGATCCTTTTCAAGATACTGCTATTTCTTGTATTGACAGAGAAGAATCCGTCTTAGTTTCTGCACATACCTCTGCTGGTAAGACTGTTGTTGCTGAGTATGCAATTGCTCAATCATTGAAAAACCAGCAGAGAGTTATCTATACTTCACCAATTAAGGCACTTTCAAACCAAAAGTATCGTGAACTACAAGCTGAATTTGGTGATGTTGGTTTAATGACCGGTGATGTTACTATCAATCCTGATGCTGGTTGTTTAGTTATGACTACCGAAATTTTGAGATCTATGTTATACCGTGGTTCTGAAGTTATGAGAGAAGTTGGTTGGGTTATCTTTGATGAAGTCCATTATATGAGAGATAAGAGTAGAGGTGTTGTTTGGGAAGAGACTATTATTTTATTACCTGATAATGTTCACCATGTCTTTTTATCTGCTACTATTCCTAATGCTATGGAGTTTGCTGAATGGGTTTGCAAAATTCATAATCAACCTTGTCATATTGTTTACACTGATTTCAGACCAACTCCATTACAACATTACTTGTTCCCATCCGGTGGTGAAGGTATTCATTTAGTTGTTGATGAGAAGGGTACATTTAGAGAAGAAAACTTTCAAAAGGCTATGGTATCAATTGGTAATACCATGGGTGACGATCCTGGCTCAATTGATACTAAGAAAGGTAAATCCTGGAAGGGTGGTGTTAAAGATGGCCAGTCTGATATTTACAAGATTGTCAAGATGATTTGGGTTAAGAAATATAACCCAGTCATTGTTTTCTCATTCTCTAAAAGAGACTGTGAAACTCTAGCTATGAAAATGTCTAAATTAGACTTCAACACTGATGACGAAAGAGATATGTTAACAAAGATCTTTGACAATGCTATTCAAATGTTACCAGAAGACGATCGTGAATTACCACAAATCAAACATATTTTACCTTTGTTAAAGAGAGGTATTGGTATTCATCATTCTGGTTTACTACCAATTCTTAAGGAAATTATTGAAATCCTTTTCCAAGAAGGGTTCCTTAAGGTTTTATTTGCTACTGAAACATTCTCCATTGGTTTAAATATGCCAGCTAAGACGGTTGTTTTTACATCTGTTAGAAAATGGGATGGTGTTGGTTTCCGTTGGGTTTCCGGTGGTGAATATATTCAAATGTCTGGTAGAGCTGGTCGTAGAGGTTTAGATGATCGTGGTATTGTTATCATGATGATTGATGAAAAAATGGAGCCACAAGTTGCCAAAGGTATGGTTAAAGGTGTTGCTGATAGATTAGATTCCGCTTTCCATTTAGGTTACAATATGATTTTGAATTTGTTAAGAGTTGAAGGTATCTCTCCAGAGTTTATGCTTTCCAGTTCATTTTTCCATTTCCAAAATACGATTGCTGTTCCTGTTTTGGAAAAACAAGTTCATGAAATGAATGATAAGATTGAAGAAATTCATGTTGATGATTTAGAAAATGTTAAGGAGTATTATGATATTAAGAAACAATTAAAGGGTTACAAAGATGATGCAAGGGTTATTATTTCACATCCATCTCATTCTCTTCCACATTTAAAGAATGGTCGTATGATTAAAGTCAAGGTTGGAGAACAAGATTATGGTTGGGGTATTGTTATCAATTATTCGAAGTACAACCCAAAGAATGGACCGAGTGGACCTGGTCAAGTTTCTGACCATGATTCATTCATTGTTAAGGTGTTTGTTAACACCATGTTTACAGATGCTCCTGTAAACTTGATCAAACCATTCAACACTGAATTGCCCTTAGGTATTAGACCAGCAAAGGAAAATGAAGAGGCTACAACACATGTTATTCCAATCAGTTTGAACTCTATTCAGGAGATCAGTTCATGCCGTTCAATATTACCACAAGATATCAACAGCAAACAAGGTAAGAAAACATTGAACAAGGCTCTTAAAGAAATTGTTAGAAGACATCCCGAAGGTTTACCTATTTTGAACCCAGTTTCAAAAATGAAAATTGAAGATTCTGAATTCAAGACTCTTTTGAAAAAGATTTCTATTTTGGAAGACAAATTGAACTCTCATCCATTAGCACATTCTAGTAAATTGGAAGAATCATACAGTAAGTATTCTGAAAAGGTTGAATTAGAAGATCAAGTTAAGGTTACTGAATTAAAGATTGCTGCTGTTCAATCCAATATCCAATTAGATGACTTGAAACGTCGTAAACGTGTTCTTAGAAGATTGGCATTTATTTCCCAAGATGATATAGTTGAATTAAAAGGTCGTGTTGCTTGTGAAATTAGTACCGGTGATGAACTTTTATTAACAGAGTTAATTTTTAATGGTACATTTACAGATTTGACACCAGCCCAATGTAATGCACTTCTCTCTTGTTTTGTTTTTCAAGAAAGATCAAAGGAAGAAAGAAAACCAAACCCTGAATTGGATGGTCCATATAAAGCATTGACCGAAATGGCTAGAAAGATTGCCAAGGTTTCTAAGGAATGTAAACTTGAAATTGTTGAAAAGGATTACGTTGAATCATTCCGTTCTGAATTAATGGCTGTGGTTTATTCTTGGAGTAAGGGTGCTACATTTACACAAATTTGTCAAATGACTGATGTTTATGAAGGTTCTCTTGTTAGAACCTTTAGAAGATTGGAAGAATTATTAAAACAAATTGTTGAAGCTGCCAAGACTATTGGTAATACTTCGCTAGCTGAAAAGATGACTGAATGTGAAACTCTAATTCACAGAGGTATCATATCTGCCAACTCATTGTACTTGTAGATTATTCAAAATACTTTATTTTTTTAATATTAATTTCTGTTTCAAAAAAATACTCATAACTTCATTTCAGATATATAAAAATTAGAAAATCAAGATGTTTCAGTAGCTGGTCCCATGACATATATACCTCTTCTAGCCAATTCCAATGCTTCTGTTAAAGCTTTTGACAAATTATCAGCCAATTCTAATTTTGAATTTTGAATAGCATACAATATGTTCTTACGCTTATCAAGTAAATCGGGATCCGCGATGGTGTTTTTTGGTTTAATTATAGATTGCAAAATTGGTTTCCAGTCCAAAGTTAAACGTTCTAAAACATAAGGAAATTGAATTAAATGATCAAATATCCATAATAAGTTAGGGAAAGCAAGATTTATCTTGTCAAGTGAAAAATGTTTAATATCTAGCTTATCATTAAACACCTTTTCATTGCCAATCATATTGTAAAAGATACCAACAGTTTCGGAGTTTAAGTAAAAGTTATAGAAAAAAGTGTCATTATCGTATAAAACCATTGGATCAACAAAGGAAAGGAATCTAGAACCATCATCTGATTTGATATGTTCAATAGAATAGTTGACAAGATCATATTTAGAATTGATTTCATTGAATTTCTTTGGGAATGTTATACTTAATTGTCCAAGAACTTCAGGATATGCACTGTTGGCTTCATCTTTGATATTTTCTGCATATGAGGAATCAGTCAACAACTTGGCACAATAGTTGAATTGTTCATCCATCTCTCTTTCCAAAAAGGACAACTTACCAGTGCGATCTTGCGCTTGCAAAAGTTTGTAATATGACTGAATAATGAAAGCAAATAATAATGAGTCGTCTTTAGAAAGCAAATCTTGTTCAGATGTTAAGTAAAATTCATTGTTCATGTTTGGGACTTCAGGTAGAAGCTCAATTACCAAATCAGATAATCTTGATTGTAGAAGTCCATCCGTTTTCATATGATTCAAATACTTTTGAATACTTTCATTATTTAGTAGTTCTTCTTTGAAATAGGTGCTGTGATGGGTCAAATGTAAAATGGCCTTGTGGAGACTGTCAACAACTCCATAGTAAAGATTTGCGTCGCTAATTGCCCTAAAAATAGCATCAATAATAGAATTATCAAGAGATTCGTTTGGATTATTGACTCTAAAAAAGAGATTGACAATAGCCTTTTGCAGATCATGTTGGCGCCCCATAACAATGGCATTACGAATAGGTTCAATACCAAATATTCCGACAACATCCTCAAAAGAATAGAGGGGTAGCAACCAATCAAGAACCATCACAGCATATTCCTTTTGGGTAGCAGTGGTTTCTTCACTGTAAATGATTTCAAGAATTGGCTTTCCTAAAAGGGCAAGTAATGACAAATCAACATTGGAGTGCTTTGACTTGGATAAAAGCTTACCTTCTTCAGAAAAAACACGGTTAGGCTCAATTTCAGGGTTTAAAAGTAGTTCTTTCAAATGGTTGGCCAAAGAGTCAAATATAGGATCACAGAGCGTCATTTATGTGATATAGTAGTATAAAAGATGATGTGTCAACCGATGTGATTAAAATTTTCCCATTTTGTGAGAAATTGCAAAAGTGAACAATCAATATATTGGAAACACTTTTCAAACAGAGCTATTTCTTAGAACTGTGTAAGAATATGTTATAATACATACTGCATAATTAGGTTAATAATTATGAAAGTATTATAGAAGTGCTTAGCACTTTATTAGGCAGAATTACAATTTAAAGGGCTAGATAGATTCCTACCTAAAACTGTAAAAAAATTCTTACTCAACAGGTAACGCTTATATATTTTCTTCACATGGAAGACACCTCTTCTTTTGTAACAGATCTTCATGGAAAATATATATAATAAAAACGCCAATTTTAAAGCTTCTAGGTTACCATCTTTATTTTCTGATTTTCATCGATTAGAGCAAACCAATTATGAAGGTTTCGGTGCTAATATTGACGCTTGGAATGGTGTTTTAACAGCGTTTTTCAAATCACAGAGTCGAATGTGCTGGAGTTACAATGAATTGGTTAGCGAATTGCAATATAATAAAGATGGGAAGATATACAAACCTCTAGGATTATATCTAGTATTGAATTATTTGATTAATAAAAAGCATAATATAGTCCCTTTATCTGAGTACAAAAAATATCCGTTATCTACAAAACACACTAAAAACGCCAATGTAGGTTTTTGGACTTTTATCATGAGAACAATTACTGATCAGCAATTTAGTAATACTCTAGAGAGCTATGATTCTAAATCAAATGGAAAAGAACGCTATTTCTTGTTAGATAAATTGATTGAATATTCTACTTTGATTAAGAGCAAACTGGATAAGGTTAATGATCCAATTGAAACAGTACACTTATTTGAATTGGCAAAGCGTGAATATTTGTTGACTACTGAAGATTTTGAAAATTGTTTACTTTATTTGGAGAGAGATGTTGGTGTTTTGAAAAAATATGAAAATATTGTTTACTTGCTTCCTGAAGTAAAAGAATCAAATAACATTCTAGAAGAGAAAGAACAAATAGGAAAACTGGAGCACATAGCTGAGTTAAACTTTGCCATGTATAAGTTGACCAACTATAATAGGATAAAGCAAAATGAAATTGCAAAGTTACAGAATGAAATTAAAGAAGATATTAAGAAGGATTCGTTGATGGCAGCAAAAAGTAAACTTAAGTTGAAACGATTGATTCAAAATCAATTGGGAAATTCATTTTCTAGTTTAGAACAGTTACAGGTACTAAAGTTGAAACTAGAAGAAGCTGAGAATAATATGCTATTAATGAAGACATTTAGTAGTGGCTCTAAAGTGCTCTCTGAATTGAATGGCAAATTTAGTGAAAATGATATTGATAATCTGATGGACAATCTCGTTGAAGAAATTGACAAGTTTGGTGAAATATCTGATAAATTAGGTGTCAATTTGGGTAATGAAGATTCAATTGATGAGGAGTTGAGTGAATTACAGAGGGAATTTTTGGATTTATCCCAACCAACATCAGTTAAAGCCCTTGCGAAGGAAGATAGTGATTCTAAAGTTATTGAATTAAATGAAAAGTTGAGTGCATTGAAAATTCCAAAGCATGAACCATCAGAAAAGTTAGATAAAGAACAAGCTGCAGAAAATAAAGAAATAATGTCAACAGAATATTAAAAACAATGCAAAAACTAGACGAGTAAGACTAAGTGCCGAGTAGAATAAAAAAAGAATCAAATTCCCAGTTCAAATAGAATTTTATTCTATCAAAACCGTTCCTTCGGCAGGAGGGACAAATTGCCTAAACTTCACGCCTGCTTCCCTGAAGACGTTAGCACTGAATTCGTCCATACTGTAACTTTGAGAATATACAACTTCCTTAATGCCACATTGAACAATTTTGATAGTACAAGTTAAACATGGACAAGTGTTACAATATAAGATTGCGCCATTTTCAACTCTATTTCTACCAGCTTCCAGAAGGGCATTTTCCTCAGCATGAAGACATAGACATGTATTTAATCCAACTCCAGTACTATTATTAACAGCATCGTTGCATCTCTTACACCCACCTTCATTACAGTTTGTGACACCCTTAGCAGTACCATTATAGCCAGTTGCAATAATTCTATTATTACGAACAATGACACATCCTACTCTTCTTCTCATGCAGTTACTTCTCTTTGCAGCAAAATCAGTGAAATGCATAAAGTATGAGTCCCAAGCTGGACGTAAACGGTTTGGGTTTAACAAATCTAGAGCTTTTATTTGTCTAAATAATTGACTATCATCAACGACATTATTAACTAGTCTCAAATTTGCTTGATCTTGATATTTAAGAAGTTTATTAGTATAAAATTCATCTGTTAATTCACAGAATTGTTCTAATGTGGTAATTGGAAAAGTTTCTTTGTATCTATTGAACTTTATCAAGAGGTTTGAATCAACGGTGATCAACATGCAAAATGGTCTTTTAATAAAAGTTTCGATATCTTCAATATTGTCAACATCTTTCATAACGTAATGACCTCTCCAATTACTAGTAACAGCATTCAATAAATGATTTGAATCACTGTATAATTGTGCGTTTTCATAACTTGGGGTTTTTGATTCCAAGCAAACTTCTGTAAAATGGTAAACTTGAACCAAGCAGTCTAAAATCTTATTTGTAGCAGAACCTGGGGTTCCTAGAAGACCAATAAACATCAAATTTAGAAGTAAATTCTTTTCAATATCAGGAAAACGTTTTGAGAGGAGAGGGAAAAACTAAATATGAAATTTCAAATATTGAGAGGTTTGCTGTTGTTGTTTATACCATCACGATTCGGAATTCATGGAAGATTTACCAATTTCCAAGGTGTCTCCATTTCCAGGAGCAAGAAGATTGGTGCATTCGAAGGATGGACTTATCTTGGGGATTTTCAAAAACGATGTTATTGTTCTTTCATCCCAACCAAATGTTTACTCATCAAACGTGTCAAATAGACTGATAGATTACTTTTCAACGTTAAGATTGACTGGATCATTAAACAAGAATGACAATGTATTGAAGAATCTACTAGCTTTGGATGCGCCTGTGAGATTGGGGGAAGCAAGATCCCATACAGCTGCCAATGGTATCAGAGTTGTTCAATTATCAGTTTCTGATTCTGGTGTTAGTAACTCAAAATCGTGTATGATGCTGTTTGTTACTGACACTATGAATGGTTTATTGACTAAATTTGAGGAGGGTTCGTTTAGCATTGTTAAAGTTATCAACGATGAAATCGCATTATCAGAAAATATCAATCTTAATAATGTTATAACATGTGCAGAACTTTGTAAAATACGAGTCAGATCTCTTATTTGGTTGAAGGGTATTGATTACAAGTTTATCAAATCCCCTATATGGCCTGTCCTCCCAGGTTCAAACTTTATTGTTTTGACTGAGAGCAACGAAGGCTCCATTTATCAGTTTAATGATGTCAGTGAGTCTATAGAAAAGGTGTATGAATATCCAATGGGGTTCAAAGATGGGGAATATCCTTTAGAATGCGATATATCTGATTGGAGTTATGATCTATTCGAGTCTTGTGGTATTTTCTACTGTTATTTTAGTGTCATTACTAATGAAAATAGATTCATATTAAAAAAATTGACCTATAAGATGCAAACTAACGAATATGAAGTCATTGATAGTCATGACTTATTGAAAATTGAAGAACCACTTGTGTTGTCTCAATTGGCTAAATTTTCAAATGATAAATTTGTTTTACTACTTCTATATGCAAGTTCACTTGTAATTGTCGATTTACAATCTGGAGTTAGTATTGACGTTGAAGTTAGTGCTGATATTTTACTTGAATCTATGGTAAAATTTCAAGATTGCAGTGATGTGAATGTTATCCACTTTCTCTTTTCAAACACTTTTGGATACCTTTCACATCTTAAATTAAACATCACCAAGTTTACTCATGAGTTCACCCAGTACGATTACTTTGCTAAAATTGAAAGTGATGAGTTACCAATATTCCAAAAGTTGAGTCAATTGAACTCGGAGTCGAAGGTAAAGTACGTTATTGATACGCTAACAACAGATCCAACAGGTACATTTATTGAATTTACATATTACAACATCAATTTCAATACAAAAATTGATTTTCACTCAATAAAAAAGGATCCAGTGATGTTTACTATAGTAAAATCACAAAAAGATAGCAAATTAGACTTTGAAAACATTAACTATTTTAATAGCATTCAAACCAATCCACCATATTGGCGAAGTATGTATCAATTGGAATTAGCATTAGAAAACGGACAACCACCAAATGAGTATACAGGTGGATCATTGAGCTCACAATCTGGGTTAACAGCAGTTAAGATAGAAGAGGGTGTTGATGATGACCTGGATGCCGGTGATGATCACAGAGGCGGCGATAGCGATATTTTCATGAATGGAATAGATGGTGGCGATAATAGAATTTACTCAGATATTTCTGAAGAATTATTCCTAAATAGACGACTAGAAAAACTTAGAATTGAAAGTTGTAAGAGTGTATCACTGTTGACCAAGGAGACTAAATTGATGGTGTTAAAACGTCTTGCAGCCAAAGTTGTTTCTATGGTTCAAAATGGCGATTTGCAAACCACCAGTGAATATGACATGTTTATGTTTTTTCAATACTGTAAATTACTTGGCCGGAAGGTAGCACCAGGGACTATCTGTAAAATGCAAATAGCCCATCTCGAAGGTGTAGAAGAGACATTTTCTGCAGATACGTTCAACATAGACGCTATAACTGGTTTGCCATTAACAATAGAATCCATTGAGGGACATCAATGGGGTGTGTGTGAAGTGACAATGTTGCCTATTCTTGGTCCTGATGTGCGCCGGTGCTCTCATTGTCAAGTAAAGAGAGGGTCCAATGGCCGGGGACACCTAGTAAGTAGTGTATTATCTTCATTACCAATGTGTATATACTGTGGTGGACGGTTTCTTTAGATTTGTACTAGTTTTGTAATATTAACAATGTTTGTCTTTTCAACGATATAGATGCTGAGCGCATGAGCATCGTCACTGTGGGGTGTACAGGTTTTTAGCAGCTGGTTTGTTCTTTAAAGGATAAAGGCAAAAAAACAAGAAGAAAAAGTCTGGCTGAAAGAACCGCAAAAGCAGGTTTGGACCAATGGACACGCCGAATTCAGGCTCTGGAACTTTTGATATCTCTGGAGAGTTCTTTTATGATCCCCTTCAGGTGGAAGATGTATCACCTGACAGTTATCAGATTTTTGAAAATGCCCCTATGGAGCCAGAAATGACTGGACAAAACATTAGTGATATAAAGCAGACTTCACCAAAGAAAAGTAGTTTAGGTGGTCCACATAGGAGAAAGAGCTCTCTTGATGACGCAGGACTTTCACAGGGCAAGCGAACGAGAGCTAGTGGTGAAATACTCTCCTACTTAATAGCTGAATTTAACAAAAATTCAAATCCTACAACACAAATACGGAAGATGATTGCTGCAAAGACTGGTATGCCTGAACGATCTGTTAGAATATGGTTTCAGAATAGAAGGGCAAAAGCCAGGAAAATGGAAAAGCTTCAAAAGACTGGTGGTTCTTATTCCCATGGAAGTGTAAGTAGTGGTGTTGGTGGCGCTACTGCTGATGAAGAAATGCACGGTTTATTATCTAAGATGGACGCTTTACCAATTGAGATTAACGAAAAGTATAGTTTCATTGAATCAAGGTGTGTTGGTGTTGGGACGTGGCAGCGTATAAGAACAGGTAGTGTCAATGCAAACTATCTTGCAGATATGGTGAATTTATCACCGAAAATGATTTATGATACCATGGATGGTACTGATTTGTTAGTTGTTCTTTCTAAAAAGGATCATGAAATTAACTATTTCTTTTCAGGTGTTTTCCAAAATGATAAGGTTCTCTTTAGAATATTTTATCCCATTATGAATATCGTTAAATCATCAATTTTAAACCAAAGTCAACAACCAGGAGAGGGTGATATTCAATACTCAGAAACTTTACTACAAATTGACTTATCAACAAGTCCCAAATTTGCAGTTCATTTCTTACGTGATCCAACAACTGGCAGGGAAAACCCTAATCAATGGTCCATTTGTGAAGACTTTAGTGAGGGTCAACAAGTTGCGATGGCGCATATCGGAGAAGGCGGGTCACAGATTGGACATGTCTTAACAGGAGATAGTGATCATCTGAAATATTTAAATACATATATCATTACAGAACTTCAAAATTGTGGTACTCCTTCAGTATCTGTAGCAGGTTCATCTGAGGGAATTACATCTGTGGCTTCTACGGGAATTACAAGTATCAATCAAGTATCAAATACCCTACCACATGATATGCCTTCATCGACATCATTCAGTGAACAAGAAAGTCGTGGATTTGATGATAGTGTATTGTTGCGTTTATCGGTGTCCAACGCTAATACACCTCAATATGCTACCGATTATCAAAATCAACTTCCGAGTGACCAACTGCACGATCTTTTAATGTATAATAATCATGGTATCAATATGAACATGGCAGTATTCAATGGATCTGGAACTATTGATAGCGAGGGCATGCAAGAGGGTCGGGTTGATTCACCTGGACTCGACTTATTTAGAACAAATGATACACCAAGTACAACTTCTAAGCCAACCACAGGTGAATTGGAAGAATTGGATTTAGGTCCATTATTGGCAACTTCTGGTACTGAAGTTAAAAATGAATACTTCATTAGTGAAGATGGGTTTCTTTAATAATCACAGCACAGACTACCATAAATAGAAACCCTTTTATTTGTCTTCCATTCAACCTACTTCAAAGCACTTTTCTTATATAAAATATTAACATTAATTATAATCTTTAATACATTTCATCAACTGAATATCAACTGTGGTACATGCATGAGCAAATTTGAATGTGGTATTTTAACTCTGTAATCAAATTTAACGCGTGTATTATAAACCTATTTGTTAGATACGAATATATTGCGGAAATGGTTAGTAAAAGAAGAGTTAACGAAGCTGATGGTAACTCTCGTGTTGCTAAGAGGACTAAATTAAACCCTGAACCACAAGACTCTGATTTGGAATCGAGTTCTAGTGGGTCATCAAATATAGAATCCGATTCAGATACTGATGACACAGATGAAGAATCTAATAGACCACAAATCAATGATGCACAACAGTTTAGTATATTAGCTGAATATAATAAGGCTAATGATCAACTTCGAAGACAATTTAAAGATTTAAATGGCGAATCAGGACCAGAACTTGTTCAAAAGTCCCTTGAAATAGTCGAGACCATTTTTAGAGGGTCAAAATGGACAAAAGATACAACTATTATTGCCACTGATAGTGAAACTTTTAATAAAATCAGTAATCAAGCTCGTGTTGTTGCACAAAGTTTGAGTTCAGGTAATATTAGTCAAGGTATTCAATTAAAGGATTTTATTAGTGGATGGAAAAGTACATTTGCAAGTACTGAGGAAGAAGGATATAATTGGATGAACGCAGGGCTTCTTTATGAATCTATTAGTGAACATGTTCATGGCATTGATTTCTTAAATGGGCCCTTGGAAATTGAAAGGAAGAAGAGAGTATTGAAGCCAAGGTTAGTAGATGATACCAAAAATAAGACAAATAGTGTTACAGCAAACAAGAAAAGAGCAGACGAAGTGGTTAATTCTGATTCGAAAGACGATACAAGTCAAGCTGCTATGAAATTATATAAAATGTTAATGAATCATGGAGTAAAGGTACCAGTTTTTAATTTCCTTCATCCAACATCATTTTCAAAATCTATTGAAATGTTATTCACTGTTAGTTTCTTAATAAATAATGGACGTTTGATTCTTAATTCAGATGCAGATGGTCTTCCTTATATTGAAGTCAATAATGGTGAAAACATTAAGGATATGCCTAGATATGAAACAGAAGATGAAGGTAAATCACACGTTATTTTCACTCTAGATATAAACACCTGGAATGATTTAGTCGAGGAATATGATATTAAAGAACCGTTATTTGTTCTTTAATAAAGTCACTCTAAGTTTATCTACATAACTATGTACAACTATTTTTTTATGAAAATGCAGCTTTTTATTTTCTATTATAAGCTTTAATTTTAATCCTTTTTTATCCAACCGTTTAACTCTAGTAATTCATTAATTGGCCATTTTCTTATAACAGAAGCACTTATATCAGTAGTATATCCCTGTTCATAGAGCTCAATACCAGCCCAACCAATCATTGTAGCATTGTCTGTACATAGTCTTGGTTCAGGAAAACTGAAATTGACTATACCTATATGTGCTAATTGTTCCCTGAGCATTTGTCTAAGATATAAGTTAGAAGCAACACCACCAGAACAAACAAACGAATTAATACCGTTAATGCCATGTAACTTGAATGCCAACTTAATCTTAGTAATCATATGTTGAAAAATAGTTTTTTGAAATCTGAATAATAATCTAGCTCTGATATTGTCATCAGGCGGTATTTCACCATTATAATACTTTTTCAAAGTATTTTTGACTTGTGAATTGAAACTTGCAAATGAATACTCCAATGTATCTTTTCTATCCCATTGATTCAACATTGGTTCCTTTACCATTATATCAACAGGTAATTCCCATTGATCTTTATGATTTAATAAAAATTGCTCTGCTTCCTTACCAATCATATTCCCTTTAATACCAAGTTCACGGCCACATTTATCAAGCGCATCACCTGCAGCAATATCAACACTGTCAACAATAATTTCATGCTCCAATAGGTTCTTACTTAAAACACACATTGTATGACCACCACTAACGAGTAATGAAACAAATGGAAATTGAGGCCTTTGTCCATTAGATTCCATTCGAGAAACTAACAAATGACCTAGCATATGGTTGACACCAACAAGAGGTACATCCCATGCAATACTTAAACCTATAGCTAATTGATAACCACCGATTAAAGACCCAACCATACCAGGACCCCTAGTTGCACAAATTACATCAGGTTTAGGCCAGGCAGCTTCAGAAAGAGCACGTTTAACTAAAACTCCAATGGTCTTCCGATTATGTTGAGCAGCATCAGTCGGAACAACACCACCAGCATTAACTGAATTTAAGGTTGATTTGAATTCTCTGACAACTTTCGGAGCTTCTGTTCTAGAATAGCGATCTAATAAAGTAACGCATGCATCATCACAAGAAGTTTCAATGGCTAGAACTCGATAATTCCTAAGAAAGAGTCTTGATAACATCAACAATAATGTTTTGATTTGGGGGTTTGAAATATACCTAAGGTGTTTGAAAAAATATATATTAGGATCCTTAGATTTGACGGTACTTATTGTCGATTAACCATTGAAATGAACGAAGAAGAGAGTAAAAAGGTCTTTAAAAGAGCAAAGGATGCTAGCACTAAGTTCTATGACGAAGAACATCTTCTTGATGAAGAGCAGAGGAAGCAATTGTACGTTTTCTTTGAACAACAGTTTCGGAGAATGATGCTTTTATCATCTGTTGGATTCACTGCTGGTGTTGCCATCCCATTCATAGTCAGAAAGAAGGGAAAGTTAATGAATCCGGTGTTTCCTATATTTGGTGGGATCATTGGATCTGCACTCATGCCATCATTATTTAATCAAACTATATTTGAACATCAATTGAAGGGAGTGGTGAACAATGTTGGGACAGAATCTGCTATTTATAAAACTATCATGGTTACACCAGAACCAGTTACCAAGAGTTTCTTTTGGTCTAGTTATTTCAAGAGATCAAGTGAAGATCCCGGACTAAGAATGAGAGATCCTAGAGAAGTTTTAGACAATGATGTTTTATTGGTTCTAAGTAAACCGACGCAGGTTGAAGAACCGACACAGGTTAATACGAGTTCACGTTTGGACTCTGTTCCTAGGTATGGAAGACCCGACACTGTTGACAGAGAAACCGCATACAGTTCATGGGGGAAGGTGAGAGCATCACATCAATCTCCAACATCCACAATTGCAACTAGTGCTAATCCAGATTATGATATATATCAGCGTGCATCACCTACCGCTACAGATGATCTATTTGAAGAACAAACGGGGACCGTTGAAGTTGGTAACATTGATGATAGTTATGATAAGGACTCTCAAGGTAATAGCTGGGAATCTATTAGAAAAAACAATAGCCGTTGATTGTACACGTTTGTTAGTCTATGTTATTTTGTAATTAGTGAATTCATTATCATTGATATGATTATTGGTATATTCTTTTGAATATATCATGAGCATTATTTCATTCGATAATTAAAGTATATTTTTATTCTTCCTTAAGTGAAGCACTTATGTTTATGTCAAATTTAGATACTTTGTTTACTTCCGACGCTGAAAGAGCTGCATTTCATGATGCTGAGGTGAAGTTGACATTTGAAGAACGTAAACAACTACATACCTTTTTCCAAGGCTGTCATACTACTACAAACACGGCTAAGGGTGCCACCGGTGCAGCCATTGCACTTTGGATGGCTTACGCGTCTCGTAAGCTTCAACAGCGCCGGATTAGG
Organism: Saturnispora ahearnii; assembly: GCA_030564945.1. NCBI lineage: Eukaryota > Fungi > Ascomycota > Pichiomycetes > Pichiales > Pichiaceae > Saturnispora > Saturnispora ahearnii. The sequence goes on along the minus strand of JAJMAQ010000005.1, from coordinate 308,465 downwards.
GTCCAGCCAATGTACCCAATGATAGCTGGTGTTGGAGTGGCACTGCTTGTATTTCAAGTGCTAACATCGTCAATTTATGACTCCCAGAAAACTAGGTTAATTTCCCAAGCTTCCCCTAACGTTATGGAAACCGTTGAAAGTTTAGAGCCGGCAAATAAAGGTGGTTCTAATGCCTACAAAATATCCAAATACTTCAATTAATGATATTTGAATACTATGTAATGCCTAGAGTTAAATGGCACCATACTAATTGATTTCAAAATTATCTCGCTATTATAACTGTCAGAGAAAAAAATATTTAAAGTTTTCATCTGCATTAATTTCATCCAATTGTATAATTATTATTCTTCTTTATTCAATCTTACAGTGAAGCAATGTTTTCCAAGTTGTTTCTCCGCTCAGCTAAGCCTTCTGCTGGTAGAGTGATACAATCCAAGATCTTGCCAATTCCTTCTAGCTCCGTTCTTATAGCTACTGCCTTTGCATTTGGTGCTTGGTCTCTCGATGCTAGATCTGCTGCTAACGAATACCTCTGGTGTCCATTAATTAGAGCTGTCACTGATGGTGAAACTGGTCACAAAATCGGTGTTGCTGTCTTAAAGTATGGCCTTTACCCACGTTTATTTTCGGATGTTGATGATCCATCTTTAGAAGTCAGTGTTTTTAATACTACATTATCCAATCCAATCGGTATGGCTGCTGGGTTCGACAAACATGGTGAAGTTATTGAACCATTGTTTAATTTAGGGTTTGGTATTGCTGAAATTGGTTCTATTACTCCACTTCCACAACCTGGTAACCCATCACCAAGATTTTTTAGATTATCAGCTGATGAAGCTGTGATTAACAGATATGGTTTCAATTCTGTTGGTCATTTAGAAGTTTTGGCTAATTTGAAGCAAAGATTTGCTTCTCTTCATATTAAGAACCCAGATGCAACTAATAATTCCTTTAGGAAGAACAAGCTTCTTGCTATCAATCTTGGTAAGAATAAGACTGGGGATGAAGTTAAGGACTATTTAGCTGGTGTGGAAACTTTTGGACCTTATGCTGATGCCCTTGTTGTTAATGTCTCCTCTCCAAACACCCCTGGTTTAAGAGATTTGCAAAATGAAGCTAAGTTAACTGATTTGTTAACCCAAGTTGTTAATGCCCGTAACGAATTATCTGGTGAATTGATTGATTCTTCTAAGAAACCACCTGTTTTGGTCAAAGTTGCTCCTGACTTAACTGAACCAGAGATTGCTTCTATTGCTAAGTCTGCCATTGATTCTAAAATCGATGGTATTATTATGTCTAATACTACAATTCAAAGACCTGTTGATTCATTGATCACTAAGAGTGCTGTTGTTCAAGAAACTGGTGGTCTTTCTGGTAAGCCATTGAAACCATTATCTCTTGCCGCTTTAAAGACCTTAAGAAAGTACACTAAGAACACTGATTTAGTTTTAGTTGGTTGTGGTGGTATCTCAACTGGGAAAGATGCTATTGAATTTGCCAAAGCCGGTGCTACCTTTGTTGAATTGTACACTGCCTTTGCTTATAAGGGTCCAGGTTTAGCTAGAAAAATAAAGGATGAAATTACCGCTGAATTGAAGAAGGAAGGTAAGACTTGGATGCAAATCGTCGGTGAAAACGATCCATAATCTATTTACTATTTCATTTACGATTTTTTACTAGCTACTGTTATTGTTACTATTGTTTTATGTATCAATTGTTGTTTTATCTTAATGTCCTTTGATTAGTATTATTATTATAGAAAACAAAATGTAAAAAAAGTAGTAAGAGATGCTAAGTTTAATTATGGATATTATTATTAAGTGCATTTCCCCATTCAACCTAAAACAGTTTTAAAAACCAACAAAACAAATAATAAGCAGAGATCTCTCCAAAATCCTAAAACAATATCAAAATAGTTAACAGCAACTGAAAGGAATGTTTTGTATTGTGCAGGAACAAAATTGAGAATAATTCCAATCCAACTATCTCTAGCTCTATGAGGGAAGAACCCAGAGCTTGCAAAATATAATGAAATTGCTGCAAAGATACATTGTATAGTAACAAACCAAGTCCAAAGATTACATCCTGTACTTGTGGCAGGAATATAATTGTAATTCAACCAATTGAAATTAAACCAACTCTTGGATTCAAATACACTATTTTGTGACATTGAAGCAAAACATTGATCATTACCAATACAAGAATAGATAAAAGTTAAAATGACAAATAGGTATCTAACCAAGGCAAAAACATTCTTATAATGAGTTCTAACTTCTAAACTGATTCCATTAACAATTTCTGGTTCTTCTGGAATATTTGGGAATGGAGTACCAGTTGGTGGTAAATTACCATCAAGACCACCCATATTACCTAATAAAGAACCAATGGTCTGCATGAAATCATCAGGAAGAGGACTATTGGCATTGCTTGTATGAGAAGAAGAAGATTGTTTATGATTTTGAAGAACCTGGCTAATAATATCATCCATTGAAACATCAGGTTTACCATGCAAAGGATCAGAATTTAAATCATTAATGGAAGGCACTGGTGGTTCATCGTCGATATCGAATGCATCATTTGACTTTTCAGTAATTGCACTTTTTTTAGCAGAACCAGTCGATTGGGTTGGTTGAGATGATGATGTTGTTGCTGATGAAATTGGTTCTTTAATTGCTTCATGAACATCGGAACCATTAGATCCAATAATTTTGTTCATTCTAATGTGTCCAGATTTGGCCATCTTAGCAGCACGTCTTTCTCTTAACTGCTGTCTCTTTTCAGCTTCTGTGAGTTCTGCCATTTCTTCTTTATCGGCTGCCTACTGTTTGCTTTTGATAGTACAAAATTTGAAACTTTGTTGACTGAAATATTGGTTTTTCATCCCAATAAGTTATATAGCTATATGCTCATGATACCTAAATCTAGTTTGAAATTAATAATTACACTTTGATATACACCAATAAACAAAGATACTACAGCACATCACTCTTCTACACTTATTTGTTTTATTGAATGCAAATCTTGGGTTATCCTAGCATTAGAAAAGACCATTTTCAAAAGATGGTTTTTTGGTGGGGATTCACACACTTTCATCATTAACAAGGTTAGCTCATTAAGAAACAAACGTAATTGCTTTGTTTCAAGATTTTCTTGAAAGTAAATAGTCAACCAGTACCCATCAACATCGTTTTTCCAAGAACAACATTTGGCTTTTGTTTTAAATGGTAACAAATCCAAGAGGAGTAATTGACAAATACCCAACCACGATAGCTTTGCAATCTCCATTGGGATCCAAAATACCATCATATTACAAATCAATGAGTTTATTTTTCCAATGGAAGGTTTTTGGCCAAAAGGACAGATATGAATGATTTGGTTTTTATCATGAACATAATATTCCAATATGTAGTCATAATCTTTTGAGAGTTCTAAAATCGAAGAACGATCATATAACTTTCGTTTAACCTTGACAAATCTTCTATTTTGTTCCTTCTTTTCAACCCAAAGGTTCCACATTTGACATGGTTGTTGAAGTTCATCACTTTTTACAGTATTCATGTTAAACCCAATTGTGTCTTGTAAAAGTAGATTTTTCAGGGAAACAATAGGTTCAGAAGTTGTCTGTTGGGTTTCCTCATACGATTCTAACTTGTTTTTCCCCTTTATAGATTGTTTCAATTGTTCAAAATGGTCTTGATATAACTTCTTTGGTACTGTGTGGTCTATTGTATTCCTATTTAAAGGATAATAAAGAATATTATCATCTTTAAACATTTTGACACCCTTTTCAGAGTTATCAACTGTTAACTTATCCCCTGAATCGATGTTTTCAATTGATATCAATAAAGAGTTTGTGATATTACTGGGTAAAGTAACAAAATCTGGTGTTGGATCGCATAAATGGGATGAACGCCTTTGAAAAAAGGATGGCTTTTTACTGACACTAGAAGGTGTGCTTAGAACAGGAACAATATCTTTGATTGTATCCTTTTCCAGACTATTAACCTTATCTGAATTAAGGTTAATTGGCTTTAGTATATTCTTATCTATACGAGTATCAGTACGTTGTTGACGATGCCTAGTCCAGCTCCACCAATGAACTCTTTCTCTTTTATGAGACATTGTTTACTACTTCTAGCAATGGTTCTGTGTTTCTTTTATAAAGAGAAATAAATTTCAGTTTTTCAAAAAAGGGAAGTCTACTTCATGAGCATGTTAAATTGCCCTAACAGTTTTTGCACAGCCTTTAAAAAAATTTCAGAAAAAAATTGAAATTTTTCAGTCCTCCTATTAAGATCTCTATTTTTTATATTGAATTGTGTTGAATTAAAGAGATAAAAATGTCTGATTTAAGTAAATATGAACGTGCCTTAAGTGGTGAAATAACGAAGGAAGTTGATCATTCCTTAGCTGGAAAGAAAAAGAATAAAAGAAGAAACAAAAATTTGAAAAAGTTTGATGAAGATTATAATGAGGCTATTCAAAAGGCAGCTAATACAGATATGCTTTTACAAGAAGAAGCAGGTTTCTTGGAGGCAGATGGTATGGAAAAGACATTTAGATATAAACAAGAAGATATTGCAGAAGCAGTTGATTTATCAACATCTAATAAAAAATTTCAATTAAATTTACCAGATTTTGGTCCATATACATTAGATTACACTAGAAATGGACGTGATTTAGTCATTGCTGGTAAAAAGGGACATGTTGCTGCCTTTGATTGGAGATTGGGAACTCTTCATTGCGAATTAAATTTAAATGAAACAGTTCATGATGTTAAATACCTTCATAATAATCAATTCTTTGCCACTGCTCAAAAGAAATTTGTATTCATTTATGATAAAAAGGGTACTGAAATTCATAAATTAAAAGATCATCAAAATCAAACACTTTTGGACTTCTTACCTTATCATTTCCTTTTAGCATCTGCTGGTAATTCATCATATTTGAAATATTCTGATACTTCAACGGGTAAATTAGTTAGTGAATTAGCAACGAAATTAGGACCAACAGTTTCAATGTCTCAAAATCCATGGAATGCTGTTATGCATTTAGGTCATACTAATGGTCAGGTTACACTTTGGGCTCCAAAAATGAAGCAACCATTGGTTAAACTTCAAACTTGTAGAGGGCCAGTTAGATCACTAGCGGTTAATAGAAATGGTAATTATATGGCATGTATTGGTACTGATAAAACAGTCAAGATTTGGGATATTAGAAAGTTTGAAGAATTAGATTCTTATTATACTCCAACACAAGCAAATAATGTAACAATTTCAGATACTGGATTGTTATCAGTCTCTTGGGGTCCACACGTTACAATTTGGAAGAATGTTTTCAAGGAACATCAAGAAGCACCATATATGACACATTTGATTCCATCTTCGCAAATTCAAAGGGCTAAATTCGTTCCATTTGAAGATATCCTTGGTGTTGGACATAGTAAAGGTATTGAATCCTTAATTATTCCAGGAGCTGGTGAATCTAATTTTGATGCTATGGAATTGAATCCTTATGAAACTAGTAATATGAGAAAGGAAGGTGAAGTCAAGTCACTCTTGAATAAATTACAACCAGATATGATTACTCTTGATCCAAACGTTATTGGTAATTTGAAAAGGGACGATTTACAACAAAAGTTATCAGCTGATGATCAAAAAGATATATTTGCGAATAAGCCAGGTGAAGGTAGTGAGGATGAAGATAGTGATGAACCATTAAATGATTTTGTTAAAACAAAACGTTCATTACATAAATTTAAAAAGAAGAAATCAAAGAAGGAAGTTAGTGATCGTGCTAGGAGAGTTGAAAGAGTTTTGCAAAATAAAGAAGCCCGCTTACTTTCAAATGCACCAACTTCTAAAAAAGTTCATCCTACTAAACGTTTAGATTCTGCTTTATCTAGATTTAATTAATTATAGTTTATGTGTATAGCTTTAATAAAATAATCATGTATGAATATCCTTTTAATGCTTTATGGTATCTATTTACAGATTTGTTGTTTAAAATATAATTTTTTTTAATAATTTCCTAAAAAATATATACTGTATAAATTTATCCACCTATTAATTTTCAACGGTTGGTTCAGTATTAATCACATTTGATGCTTCAGGGGTTTGTTCTTGAGTTGGTGGCATGCTCTTTTCTCTTAATGTTTTAATTTGTTCAAATGGTTCACCCGATTCGGAATCAGTAACAACAACAACGCCATTTAAGCCTTTGAATTTTCTAACTGGCCTAAACCTTTCAGTTTTTGAAAAAGTAACATATTTGAGTTGAGCAGGAACAACCCTTGTTACATTATTGAATTGATATGGTTCTGCAACATAAAGTGATTTAAATGAATTATCTTGCAATTCCTCATTGTCAACAGCCTTTTCTTCACCTTGATTTTCTTTATTTTCCTTTTTATCAGAATCAATTTCCATTGCGTCTTCTTCATCTTCCTTTTTAGCTTTCTTTTGTGCTCTTCTTGCACGATTAGTGGTTGACAAAACAGCAGTTGTAACTTTTTCCTTTTGCTTCTCAACCTGTGCTTCTAATTTTGGTGGATATTGGAAAACATCTTCCTTTGAATGGCAATTGATTTTCAACTCAGGAACCTTCAAATCTTCTGTAATGGCAATAATAGATGTAGGTGTAAATGAAAGATTTAAGAAATGTGTTAATGGATACCAATACCAATGTTGTGTAAAAACTGTTAAACCAACAATTGCTCTTGTATTCAATGTATTGGTTTGAGTATTTTCAAGTTGAATACTAACATTTCTACCACCAGCGTCAAGAATACCTTGAGCTAAAGTAGAACCAAATCTGGCAAGCCCCTCTTCATGCTTATTAGAAATTGATTTTGATAATTTTTCTCTGAATTCCTTAACAGCAGGATATGTCTTTTCATTTTGTTGAATTAAAATCATAGACTTGGCAATTGTGGCACCCTGTCTAACAAAATCCACGGCATCATTTGACAACGGTTCAAGAACGTCAATTGCTGATTTTAAAGCACGACCAGAACATGAAATACCTAGAGCCATAGCTGCACCATAACGAACATATGGATTGTGAGATTGCGAAAGTAATTCAACAACTGTTGGAACCTTTGTATAATCACTTAATAAAACAAAACCCAAATTCATAACAGCAGCTCTTCTAACATTATCATTAGAATCAGAAACTGCAACATGTAAAAGTCTTTTAATTGCTAATTTATTTGATGTACCACAATATGCCAACCCAATAGTATAACAACCACCATAACGTAACAATGCATCTTGGCTTTCAAGTAACTTTTTAATGATTGGTTCAGAAGAATTTTCTTGTCCAAATGAAACCAATGCAATTGCAATACATAAACCTCTTATAATTGTTTCATGTTTGGTTTCTTGAGCATATGTAACCATATCATTGATTAATTCTGAATTCCCTGTACCAACCATCACTAAGCCAAGAGCAAGGGCAGCCGCTTGAGAAGCAATTGCTGAATCAGCAAATAAAACACTTTTCAAATCATCACATAGTGATTCATCAGAAAGACCCAAAGCAGCAATACCAAGACCTAAACAAGCACCATGGACCTTAATGTCGGTATCATTATCAGATACATTACCATAATTGTCCATGACGAAATCTCTTAAGTATTGTAAGACTTCCTTTGATTGGCCAGCATATATTAAACCTAAACCATAGAGGGAGCCACCATTAGTGAACGCATTAGTTGTATTACCCGGTAAATAAGGATCTAAGATAGTACGACCTTGGGTGAGGTTACCCTTGTGGATAGCACCAAATGCAGCGGTTGCTGAGAATTTTGACCAGTTATTAGCCTTTCCAAGCCAATCCAAGTTAGCTCTATAAAAGGAATCATCAGTAGTACCAGAATACATAAAAGCACTTGCAAATGTCAGAGCAGAATGATAAAGTGAGTTTCTAGCATCAAGTGATTTCTTTGTAGCATTTAGAATATTGACATCAGTTTTATTATTATTTGATAAGAAGGTGATATCCAAATCACAAGTTGGGACACCAGAGAGGATCTTTTTAAACTTAATGTAATCAGAATTTGAGCTATCAATTGCAGTATCAGCATCCAGTAACTCTAAAGATTTAAATAATAATTCTTGAGTGGCAACTGAAACTAAATCAAAGGCAACTTGAAACCCAATGAGAATTTTATCCTTTGATAATAATAAATCTTTAAAAATTCTATGAGCTAGTGAAGAGTCATTTAATTGAACAATAATTTTAGTAATCATGAAGTAATCAGGATTTTCCAAAGTTAATAAAATAGAAACTAATTCATTTAGAGCATTAGTTTTAAAATGAATGTCATTAATAACAGAGGTAATGGTAGTTAAAACATAACCAATTAAACATAAAATGTAATCTTCTGAATTTGAAGGGTTAGATTTAATACTATCAAGGATTGATTTAACAATATCTAATCTGTGACTTTCAATTGCAATACCAAGAGCTAACTTGATATCACCATCATTGACACATTTATTTAACATTTGTTCAAAAACGTTAGTCAATTGAGAATTGATCTCAATATTTGGATTATTAAATCTTTCCTGTGATAATTTAATATACTTTTCAATACATTTTGAAACAATTGTTTCAACAAATTCTGAATTTTCAAGGGTATTAAAATCATCACCAGCTAATAAGGAATATTTAACAGCGATATCATAATCACCTAAATGATAATAAACTTTAGAAGCTAATAAAGCGGCTAATGATCTGTGAGAAAAGGATTCATCCTCATATAAATCTTCAATATCCGATATTTTATTGGCGATTTCAGACCAAAGTTGATCAACGTATGAATTAAGTGATTCAAGAGCATAGATTTTTAATTCCACATCTGATTCTTCTAACAAGGACAAGTATGGGCCCACAGAAGTAATTGCAGTCATGGTTAATAAAGTTTATGTTATATCTATGAAAGAAGGTAATAAATACAATTTTTAGTGATGCTTTTTTTTTTGCCACCGACCTTTTTTATTGAGCACGTCAAACCGAAGCGAATAAAACGTTGAACAAAAGTGCTCACTAAAAACGGATATCTATATAAAAAATATAAGAAATGGAAAGAGTATTACCGGGAGAGAAGTTAATGAGATGTTGAAAGCAAATTAAGAGTAAGTAAATAATAAAGAGAGAGAAAAAATAGAGTATCAAAAAAACAAGTTATATTGACAAATTATCTTTCCCATAAATGTATAAAAATAAAATGGCAAATAATATCATTTTCCTATTAAAAAGGGAGGGCATCATTATGTAATCTTCATGTAGTGTATATGTATCAATTAGTTGAATATCTTGAACATTATTTAGTTTAAAAGAAAATTAACTGGAGTTGGTATTTTTTTTATCAAAAAAAAAAGAGAAATGAATGTCACTAAGTATATACCATATTCATTTAATATAATAATCTAGTAGAGATGTTGAAAGGGGTAGCTTCTAATTGGTTGTAAAGGTTCTTAATGTCAGCATTATTGATGCCAGAAACATCTGCCATTAAGTAAGCAACTTCACCTCTAGAATCAGAGAATTGTTTTTCAATGTTATGATCAGAAAGGATTTGGTTGACAACCTTCAAAACACCAGGAACGTTCTTATGGATGTAAAGAACTCTACAAACATTTTCAGCTTCCAAATCTAAACCTCTAAGAGCAACTTCTGGGAAGTTAACAGCACCAATGGAAGCACCTTCGTTAAGATACTTAGCTAAAACGGTACCAACTTCAATACCAATGGCAGATTGAGCTTCTTCAGTAGAACCACCAATGTGAGGAGTTAAGATAACGTTTGGTAAAACCTTCAAATCATCAATGAAAGGCAATAATTCAGCACCATTGAAATGAGAACCATTAGCTCTTGGTTCCTTAGGGTAAACATCAATACAAGCACCAGCCAACTTACCAACCTTAAGGGCATCAACCAGAGCAGGGATATCAACAACAGTACCTCTAGAGTTGTTAATAAGATAAGCACCATCCTTCATTTCTGCTAATTGAGGAGTGGAGATCATGTTAACGGTATCAGGAAGTTCAGGAACATGAAGAGAAACAAAATCAGAATTGTTTAATAAGTCTTCAAGGGACGAAACTTGCTTGGAGTTACCCATAGACATAATCATAAGAACATCATGATAAAGAACATTCATACCCATGGCTTCAGCTAAAACGGATAATTGGGAACCAATATGACCATAACCGACAATACCAAGAGTTTTACCTCTAATTTCCCAACATCTAGAAGACTTTTTATTCCAAATACCATTATGCATTTCCGTATTTCTGTCACCAATTTGTCTTGAAAGTGCAACGATTTCAGCGATTGTTAATTCAGCAACGGATCTAGAATTTGAGAATGGGGAGTTAAAAACGGCAATACCGTTATTAGCTGCATATTCTAAATCAACTTGGTTAGTACCAATACAGAAACAACCAACAGCGACTAAATTCTTAGCGTGTTTTAAAACATCAGCAGTTAATTGAGTTTTTGATCTAATACCAACAGCATGAACATCTTTAATTTTTTCAATTAATTCATCTTCTGGGAGAGAAGTCTTAAGGAATTCAACCTGATAACCTTGGTTACCAAAAATATTAAGAGCAGTTTCGTTAACGTTTTCCAATAGAAGAATTTTAATATCACCAGCATTGAATGGCTTTAAAGTCTTTGTAGCCTTAGATTGAGATTTATATTGATCTAAATAAGATTGAGTTGGAGAAGTTGAAACAATGTTCTTTGGGGAAGACAAACCAGCTCTTTCAAAGGATTGGGATAATTGAGAAATAGGTTGTGGAGTTGCCATTTTATATATATATAATTGAAATGTTCTTTTTTAGTTAATTAAAAGGTAATAACCTATTTTTTTTTTGAAACTCGTTATTAAACAAGGCGATGGGCTTTGATTTATATGGTGAAAGCCAGTGCAGACACATCTTTTAAATAAGATTTGAAAAATTTTAACAAAACGCGCTGTTATTATTTTTTGTATAGGTAATTTAAATTCAGTCATCCAAATGAAAGTGTCATCAATGCGATGGCGTCTTATCATGTGACCTATGATAGTACCAGAAAAGCAGCACATATACCCATTGGGGTCGCATTAATAAATGACTGATATATAAATGCAATCTGCAATGAACTACAACTATTACTATAACGCACACAAGTTAGTTATCACCCTCTCCTAAACAATCTTTCGTACTTGATACACATATTCCTAATAAACCCATTTATTATTTTTCTTTTCTCACTATAGTTAACTTGTAATAAATGATATAGTTGAAATTTTTATTATGATATGAACGGAAGAATAGACTCCGTATAAATTCTCATCGTTTAATAGTACTTATCCTAATGCAGCGAATATAGGGAGGGGGGTCCATGTACGTAGGTATCCATCGGTAACTCCTCAATGCCCTTAAGACTAAGTCAATTTTGCGGTCTACAGATACAAGTCAACATCTTTTGTTTTTCCCCGCCACAATAGAAACACATGTGGAGATGGGGTCCTGGTATCAAACTCCGATTTGTATTTTTTTTGACTTGGACCAATCTATGGGGGTAAAGAAAATGTTACGTAATAGGGTTTGTCACGTGCTTGGAGAGAGGGTTATATGCACAGCCTGAAAATCAGTTTTTCAGTTTCCTTTCCACCCACTGCAAAAAAAAAATTTCAACAATCCACGCACACTCAGTGAAAAGTTTATACTTCTCCATCTACAAGTTACCGTCGATCGAAGACCACATACCTCGGCTTTCCACGTTCATTCCGACGAAATAAATTAGATAGATAATCATGTCCGGTGCTGCTCCACAACAACAAAGACAACCTCAAAGAGGTGGCCCAAAGAGAGGTCCAAGAAGAAACAACAGACAATCTGAAGAAAAGGGTTGGACTCCAGTTACCAAGCTTGGTAGACTTGTTAAGTCTGGTAAGGTTTCCTCCATTGAAGAAATCTACACCCACTCTTTACCAGTTAAGGAATTCCAAATTGTTGACACTTTATTACCAAACTTACAAGAAAAGGTTATGGCTGTCATTTCCGTTCAAAAGCAAACTAGAGCTGGTCAAAGAACCAGAATGAAGGTCGTTATGGTTGTTGGTGACAACAACGGTCACGTTGGTCTTGGTGTTAAGGCTGCTAAGGAAATGGCTAACGCTATTAGAGGTGCTATTGTCATTGCTAAGTTATCCATCATTCCAGTTAGAAGAGGTTACTGGGGTTCCAACTTAGGTGCTCCTCACTCTATTGCTAACAAGACCTCCGGTAAGTGTGGTTCCGTTAATGTTAGATTGATTCCAGCTCCAAGAGGTTCTGGTGTTGTTGCTTCCCCAGCCGTTAAGCAAATGTTGCAATTCGCTGGTATTGAAGATATCTACACTACTTCTTCTGGTTCTACCAGAACTACCGAAAACACCTTGAAGGCTTGTTTCGCTGCTTTAGGTAACACTTACGGTTTCTTGACTCCAAACTTATGGGGTGAACAATTGTTACAAGCTTCCCCATTAGATGTCTACGCTGATGAAGCTTCTAAGAAGAACTAAATTTTTTTTTTATAAATTTTCTTTATAATTTAAAAAAGCCAATCTCTTCAAGTCTAATTTTTTTAAACAATCATTTCTTATATTACCTATTATGCCTTTGTTTCTATATGAAAAAATATTTTAAAAAAAAATCTAAAAAAAAATAAAAAAAAATATATACATAATAAAAAACTAAAACTAAAATAAAAATACATTATAATAAAACTCTTTGTTCTTTCACTTTTTTCCACAAAGTTCTAAGCTTGTTGGACTGGTGTATGTTCCATAACTTGATCATCATTAACGGCAAACATTCTTTCGCTAGTAGATCCTGTATTTTGTAAATCTCCATTAACCCAAACTTGATTTCCACCTTCAATGCCACCACCAACATTAACTTGTCTACCCTCTGGATGTTGGAAGATACATTTTGGATTAGTACATGCAATTCCAAATTTACATGCTTGTGATAATGGATGTAAAAATGAACAATCAATTCTTGTGCATTGAGCTCCAGCTCTACATGGAACTGAGCTTAATGCATGTCTTTTGTTACACATTCTATTAGTACATTTCTTACCAAATTTACATTGTTCAAGTGATCTTTCAATTTGTGGTTGATTAAAACTATTAGATGCTGGTCCTCCAATCATTGCTTGTGGAATTGGAGATGGTGCAGATGCTGGCGGGGTTGGCTTTTGATAATTTGGTGAGGAATGTGCTCTTGGACAATTTCTATCTTGACAATTCTTATTATCGAGACACCATTGTAAAACTGTAACTTTAGCATCCTTATTCGCTGGTGTTGGATGGCCAAATGGGCAAATATCTCTTGTACATGTAACACCAAATTTACAAAGTGTAATACCCATATTCTTTGGCATGGCTTTATAATCTCTAGCCTTCTGATTATCAGACTTGACCTTTTCCCATTCCTTGATTAACTCATCATCCTCACCTGGATGAAGGAAAGTACATGTACCACCAACATTTGGACAATTTGGATAATTGAAACACGTCTTTGTTGGATGTGCAAAAGCACACATTTTATTTGGACAATGTGGAAATTCCTTACATCTTTCAGTTGGTTTATTCCTTGGAACAAAGTTAGTCGCTTCGGCACCAAGGGATAATTCCATCATCTTTTCCATTTTATTATTTCCTGAAACATTTTTAACTGGTCTAGTATTTGTACGACCTGGTTTAAAGTTACCACGAGTTCCACGAGCACTACGATTACCTCTAACTGATGCACCTTTAAAATTGAATTTATTTGTATCAATTTGCATGGCATCCGAATCATCTTGGAATCGCACTCCTTTATCGTTCATTGAACTTGGTTGAGTTGGAATTTGTGCAAACGCTGATTGGCCAAACGCTGAAGGTGCAAAAGCAGATTGTGTTGGGGCTGTTTCAACAGGCTGTTGCTGTTGTGCTTGTTGTTGTGCTTGCATTTGTTGCTGCTCTAACTGTTGTTGTGCCTGTATTTGCTGTTGCTCTAATTGTTGTTGCTGAATTTGTTGTTGTTGCAATTCTTGTTGTTGCAATTCTTGTTGTTGATTAGGGAACTCGCCTTGTTGCTTTAAAATTTCATTAATGACATCTTGGACAAATTGTACATTAATGATATTACCAAATAAACCAGTAAATTCACTAACAATTTCATTTGGTGATCTATTATTTGAAATTAAGACAAGTAAAAATTCAGCAACATATTTAGGGTCATCAGTAACTAAGCTATTTGCAATTTGTTCTTTAAGTAGTTGACCAAATTCACTATCTGGTTTGAAATCTTGAACACCCATATTTAGTAATTCTATTCAACTATTGGATTAATAAGAAAAATAAAGGGATGGCAAATAAAACATTTTCAACTTTTCATATAGTTTTCGCCACCCAATCGAAAGAAAAAAAATTTTCGAGAAGAAAAAAAGCTTTGGCAAATTCAAATTACGTAAGCCTCACGTGACCTGTCAAGAAAGTGATGTCACGTGCTAGTTGCACATTGTTCTTTCATATTCTTTTATTCTGATTGCAACTATATGGAAGTAAAAATATCCTACATATTGAACCTCAGCTTGCAATAGCGAATGGAATAATAATTCTTATTGCCACTTGTAAAGATGAAACATGGTCTAGAATTACAACTAAGTCAGGACTTAAAACTGGCCTTATTTAACAGGAAAAAATTTTGGAAAGTGAGATTCCGAACAATAAAACTAAATAATATTCCCTCTTTAAACAAAGTGGGATGCAATACAGTATTTTACAAGTAGTCTTATGTAATTTCCTTTTTTTTCTTTTTCATCTTATTTGATGATGTAACGTATCACACTTATTTCTGTTTAACTCAAATGCGAATCCTTGTCGGATTAAATAGAGAATTAGATATGGGTTTCTCTCCTAAAAAAAAGATTATTTAAAATTTCTCTCTGGAGATGAGCTCAAAGACGATAAATGTTGAGGGAGTACTACTTAGATAAACAAAAAAAAGAAGCAAAGAAATGAAATTTTATAAAAGCAAAAACATAATATAGAAAATAATTAATCATACAACTAAAATAATAACAGAGCCAATGGTAACCGCTCTTTGGTGTATTTAGGACTCAGACAAAAGGCTCCCACCCCCTGTAAGCCAAAAAAGATTTGTATTGTATTCCCAAAGCGGACATTATATGAGAAAGAAGCGCTCAACTCTTGCAGGCCATAATTGCCTCTTTGGGACCAAATGGGGCGTTGAGCCTCCAAAATCGGCAGCATAAACGGCTCTCGGCTCTGGATCACTACATCATCTAGTAGTTGAATTGAAGTATCTAACCAATGCCAGTAAGCCGATAACACCCAAACCAGTTAGCACCAAAGTTTGATCAATTCTGGGTAGCTCTATGGCCGCCCCTATAGGAAATGCTGAAGAGTTTAATTCGGAGGTGGTACGATGATCGTTATTATTGTTACCAAAGGTTCTCACTGTGCTTGACGATCCAACAGCAGAGTTGCAATTCTCTATTAGACATACCAATGTCTTCCCTATGGCCAACTCCAAATCTTCAAATCGTTGGATTGATACAAAGTCTCCCTCTTTGTCAAAGTACCCTAATTCACAATGTAAAGATGGATTTTTTAACATCGGCACCCGTCTTTGTAGTTTTTCTATTATCAAATCATAAACGTTAAAATCTTTATTTGAATCGGGGGTGTTGATATTGAATCTGTAGATCTTATCGTTGACCCCAAGTCCAAGAACCCCCAGCTCTCGTAACTGTAGTTTCAGTGTTAATTTCTTAAAATTGAGTGGCTCCAATGAAGAAACAATGGATGTACTTACTGAACCTGTTCGATTTTCCTTGGCAAGTTTCAATGATGAAGGCATCCTGGAATTGGAAACAGCTTTTAAAGATGGTACTTCAAGAGAGCCCCAAAACTTATCCCAAGCAGGACCACTTTGGGAATCTAAAACAGATTCGTTTGAACTCATACCTAAATTAGACGTTGGTTCTAAATCATTGGTTTTAATAAAAGTCATTTCTAACGTCTTTAACATTGCCCTTGTCAAATGCAAAACGTTTACTAGTCCAATAACTTCTCCATTGCTTTGAATTGGTAAATTCAAATACTTACCTTCATACATTAATCTCAAAGCTGTATGAATACCCATGGATTCACTAGCAAAATTAGGTTTAGGGGTCATCACTCTAGCGATTTTAGTTGTATTAGGGTCGAGGCCCATAGCCAAAACCCTGAATGTCAAATCCTTGGTCGTTAATATACCAATAACACTATTAACGTTTTTAATACTGTTGAGATTATTGACAATTAACGCTGCAGTTATACTGTTATTGGCCAGAGCCCTTGCTGCCGAATATATAGTTGATTTTGCTTCTAGGTAAAAAGGCTCAGTGATACTGGGATCATTACAATCCACTAAAGATTTCAAATCTGGCTGTTTCATTATATCAATCAAAGACTTGATGTCATTAACGATCTTTTGTTTCCTTGTATTCAAATTAATAGAAATGAACTCATCATTCAAATCAAAATGATCAAACACATGCTGACAGCGACCTTCAATTAGCGAGTAGTTACTAAACTCTAAATCGCCTTCAATATTAGATACTTCACCGCCACCATCATTTGATTCAGCAATTTCTTTTAAGTCTTCAACCGTGGATTGCAAATCTCTTGCATGAGCAGCCAATCTTTCCATTTTAAGCATTGCCTGGTAAAAGCAGGCAGTGATATCCAATACACCAACAACCATATTGTTATTGTTCTCATCTATCAATGGTAAGTGTCTAATTCTTCGCTTCACCATGAGCATCAAAGCGTCATTTGGAGAAGTTGTATAACTCACTGAATATGGGTCTCTCGTCATTATATCACCAACGGGACATTTATTATTGATCGCATTAGTACCATCCATACTAGTGATGGCTCTAAATGCCAAATCCTTAGTTGTGACGAGTCCCTTCATTAGATTATTTTCCAATACGATGGCGCAATGGGAGCTATTCAAAGCCAAATCCGCTGCCACTTTGTCCACAGGGGTGTCTGGTGAACACATAATGTACATGTCACTGAGCCTGACCAACATTTGCACTCTATTTCTAGTATTGTGCTGTTTTGCAAATGATACCTAAACAGAGAGCCGACATCAACAATGGCAGCTTTTTCCCAAAGGGGATAGAGGCCTCTTTTCTTTTTTGAGCGTAATGGCGCGCATATAAAAGGAGGAGTAGTCCCCCCCCTTAAATTTTCATAATAACTTAATTTCACTATTTAGGCAATTTTTACTCGAATATTTTGAAACGAATTTGTTTCCATTATAAATCAAAAGGAGAATCACCACTAAAAAACAACACGAAACAAATTGAAATAAAATAAAAGTCAATCCTTACTTTCATTCTTTATTTTAACAATACATTCCTTTTTTACTTAGTTCAACTTTAACTATTATACTCTCCTTTTCAAATTAGAACCCAACTAACTTACGTTCCCTATTAATTATGAGGTGTCAAATTCTAATTGCTGCTGTTTGTTCAGCTTTACTTGCCAATGCTGCCCCTGTCGCCATCAACCATGGTCACCATCATCATAAGAGAGATGCTAATATTGTCGTTGTTACCAAAACTGTTGTTGTTCAAGTTCAAGCTGATGCTGCTGAAACAGCTCCTGCTCAACCTGTTACTGAAGTTTTAGTTGCTAACGATAACACTGAAGCTGCTCCTACTGCCACTGCTGCTTCCAACCAAGAAAAGTCTGTCCAAACTGATTCTTCTTCATCCTCTTCCTCTTTCGAAGATGGTACTATTGCTTGTTCTGATTTTCCCTCTGCTTTCGGTGCTGTCGCTGTAGACTGGATCGGTTTTAACGGTTGGGCTTCCATTATGGATATGAATGGTAATACCGCTTCTGACTGTCAAGATGGTTTCTACTGTTCCTACGCTTGTGCTCCAGGTTACTCCAAGACACAATGGCCTTCCAATCAACCTGCAGATGGTAGATCTGTTGGTGGTCTTTACTGTAATGGTGGTTACCTTTTCAGATCAAACACTGGTTCTAACACTCTTTGTGAAGCTGATGTCTCCACCGGTTTAGTTTCTTCTAACTTATCACAAGATGTTGCTCTTTGTAGAACCGATTACCCTGGTTCTGAAAACATGAATATCCCAACTTTGCTTAAGGCTGGTAGTAGTGCTCCATTATCAGTTGTTGATGAAGATTCTTACTTCACCTGGAAAGGCATGAAGACTTCTGCCCAATATTACGTCAATAACGCCGGTGTTTCCGTCAGTGATGGTTGTATTTGGGGTAACGATGGTTCTGGTGTTGGTAACTGGGCTCCTTTAGTTGTTGGTGCTGGTGCAGTCAATGGTTTAACTTACCTATCTCTGATCCCAAACCCAAACAACAAGTCTGCTGCTAACTTTAACGTTAAGATTGTCGCTACTTCTGGTTCTTCAGTCAATGGTGAATGTGTTTACGAAAATGGTTCCTTTTCTTCTCCAGATGGTTGTACTGTCACTGTTACTTCAGGTTCTGCTGAATTGGTTTTCTATTAAACGTGATAAACACCTGATTATGAAAACAACGTTAAACTCCAACAATTATCCATTCCCTCGTTAAAGTTATCTCTAGTTAACTGTTCTTTGTCTGTCGATACCCGCCCCATATGGCCTTTCCTCTTTATGGCTTCACTTTTTAGTTATATAGAAATCAAATGAATATAAATGTTATTTTCTTTAAACACTCCGATAACTAATTACAGAAAATAAAGTGAGGGCTAAATTAATCTGTGGGGTCATGATTTTATCTTCCTCTATCTAAAATGTACCAAACGAAATACTCCAAGGACTATAGTTCGCAGTATCCGCAGCATAATACAAGTCCTCAATTCAAACCTGTTGATTCTATCTATGAGAACCGTTTACGTCAATTCATAGACACAGGCGGTGAATACTCTAATTTAAATTTACCCAAGTTTTATAATAACAAAAGACAATGCCTAGCTAATAACACATTACCTGAGGATAATGATAAGTCTGGTATTTGGTTAAAAAAATGGTCTGCTCCTGGTGAGACTAAACCGTTGTATAAGGAAGTGATCCCTTCAAAGCTTGATGAATTCAAACCTTGCCAAAGTGAACATGTTATCAGTTTCGGACCAAAATGGACAACACATTGGTTTGAAGTTACTATTAGGTTGACAAAGGATTGGTTTAATGGCGAAATTTTAACATTTTTATGGGACGCTGGCTGTGAAGGTATGGTTTTTGACCTTCATGGTTGCCCTTTACAAGGTTTAACTGGTGAAAATGAAAGAATTGAATGTGAATTACCAACCAGTTTTTTTAAATTAGAAAAAGATGATTATTATGAAACTGTTTTTTATATTGAATGTGGTTGTAATTCCATGTTTGGTGGTGGTGGTGATTCTTATCCTTTGAGAATTTGTGAATTGGTTCAATATAATGTTGAAGCGAAGGCGTTGTTTTATGATTTCTGGATCTTAAGTGATGCAGCTAGGGAAAATTCAAGTCCAGCTCAGAAACATAAGGCTAGAGAAATTTGTAATAAAATAATGAGTGCATTTGATCCTGAGGATGTTAAATCAATTGAGAAATGCAGAGTTATCGCATCTGAATTTTTGGGTAATCATGTTGATTCTGAAGATGTATTTAAACAAAATGCTCTTAATAAATATGGTGCCGTTTATGCTATTGGTAATTGTCACATTGATACTGCTTGGTTATGGACATTTTCAGTTTCTAAAACTAAGATCGCTAGATCTTGGTCTTCTCAACTAAGGTTAATTGAAAAATATCCAGAGTATGTCTTTGTTGCGTCTGCAGCTTTGCACTTTAAATGGTTAGTCCAATATTATCCTGATCTCTATAAAAAGGTGAAAAAGGCTGCTCTTGAAGGGAGATTTATTCCTCTTGGTGGCTCTTGGGTTGAGAATGATACAAATTTACCAAGTAGTGAAGGTTTAGTTAGGCAATTTCTCTTAGGCCAACGGTATTTTCAACATTTATTTGGTGTTAAAAGTGATATTTTTTGGTTACCTGATTCATTTGGCTATTCTTCACAAATTCCACAAATTTGTAGACTTTCAGGTATTCCAAATTTCTTAACACAAAAGTTGTCATGGAATAACATTAATAAGTTTCCACACAATTCTTTTAATTGGGTTGGGATTGATAATTCTCAAGTTTTAGTTCATATGCCTCCTGATAATACTTACACTGCTGATGCAAATTACGGTGATGTTAAAAGAACAGTTTGTAATCATCAAAATCTTTACAATGATCAGAAGGGTATGCTTCTTTATGGTAAGGGTGATGGTGGTGGTGGTCCTACACCTGCAATGGTTGAAAAGTTGAGAAGATGCCGTGGATTTTCTGATACTGCTGGTGGTGATTTCCCACAAGTGGAAATGGGTGCAACTGTTCATGATTTTTACAATGATTTAAGAAAGGATACTAAAAATGGTTCAACGTTACCTGCTTGGAGAGGTGAATTATATTTGGAATATCATAGAGGTACCTATACTGTGCAGGCTAAGGTTAAAAACTTAATGAGAAGTGTTGAACATTTAATGAAAAATATTGAATTATATGCAACTATTTCCTCTGTCCTAAAAAAGGAGTATAAATATCCTTTATCTACTATTGAATCATTGTGGTCTGATATTTGTCTTTGTCAATTTCATGATGTTTTACCAGGTTCTTGTATTAACAAGGTCTATACTGAAGAAGTTTGGCCTGTTCTTGCCAAAGTTTTAACGAGAGAGAAACATTTGCTGACTTCAATTTTATCTGGTTTAGGTGTGTATTCAAAGCCTGATAAAGGATTGTCATTGGTAAGATTATCATCTTTAGCATGGAACAAATTTGTTATTACAGCCGTTTCCGATGTTGCTTCCACAGCAGCTCAGCAAAAAGAGGGTAATTTTGTTGCATTCCATGGCAGAAGCGTTCTCAAGCCATTGGAATCATCATTGAAATACAATTCTATGGTTGAAGAGACTAAGGATGGCTATGTTTTAAATAACTCCAAATTGAAAGCCACTATTAACAAAGATGGTATTGTTACCTCTCTTTATGATATTGTCAATAACCGTGAAATAATTGACACTGGTAAAACTGGTGGTAACCAATTTGTTATGTATTCTGATACACCATTAGACTTCCCAGCTTGGGATACCGAATTGTTTTCACTTGAAAAGTTTAAATTAGTTGGACATGCAACGTCATCAAAGGTTAAATATTCTGGTCCATTAGTTTCTGCCATTGAATTTGAACATGAATTATCGTCAACGAGTTCAATTACTACAGTGATCTCATTAGAAGGGTTGGACTCTCTTGATACACCAAGTTCATTGAAATTCAATTGTCATGTCAATTGGAACGAAGATTATAAATTCCTTAAGGTCCAATTCCCAGTCACCGTTAGTAATGACTTTGCATCATATGAAACACAATTTGGAATTACGAAAAGACCAACACATTTCAATACATCATGGGATGTTGCTAAATTTGAAGTTTGTATGCATAAGTTTATGGACTTTTCTGATTTTAATTATGGTGTTTCAATTTTAAATAATAATAAATATGGTGGTTCAATCCATGGTAATATGATGACATTATCCTTATTAAGAGCTCCAAAATATCCTGATGAAAAGGCAGATATTGGATCCCATGAATTTTCTTATGCTATTTTACCACATAATGGACCTGTTGGTAGTGAAACAGTTAAAGCTGGTTGGGAATTTAATGAGAGAATGCCAAGTGAATTATTCATCTCCAAGGATTCAGCTGATGTTTTAAAACAAATTGATGAATTAATTGATTTGAATGGAGATGTTAATATCATTTTAAGTCATGTTAAACGTGGTGAAGATGATTTTGATGTCGATTATGAAGATGGATTGATGACTAATCTACCAAAAAAATATGTTGGTAATCAAACAATTGTCTTAAGATTTTATGAATCCCTTGGAGGCAAAGGTACCACTCATGTGAAACTTAATAATTATTTAAAGGTTAAACAAGTTATGAAGGTTGATTTACTTGAAGAAGAAATTAAAGAAATTGATGTTGCCGAAAATGGATTTATTGCGTCCTTAGGCTCATTTGAAATTGCTACATTTAAAGTTATTTTAGGTTGAAAAAACCGTATTAGTTAAATATTTTGTTATTTGTTTTTATGTATTAAGTGAAAGGCTAATTATTGTTATAGAAATATTCTGAATATTTGATAAAAGAAATACAAGACAATTAAGTTAAAATCTATTATTGGTTCAAATCCAAGACACTCATGTTTCTCTTCTTACCAATCTTTGTACAAACCCAAGTAGAAGCATACATATTGACTCTATCAATACTTTCTTCTGATGTTCTGATACCTGCAGCAACACACTTGAATCCAAACTTCTCAAAGTTACTAATATACCATGGTTTTGAAGCAGCAGATCTTAACATAACTCTACCGCCATCACAAAGTGCCTGATGTAAAGCCAGGATTTCTTCATCAACATCAGTAGCATCTGGAGAAAACCAATCCATGTGATCCATAATAATAGCAATGGTTAATGAACCTTGTGTTAATCTAGCAAAGACATCATTAAGGAAATCGGTATGAATTCTAATGTTATCTAATGGACTATTTTTGGCAGTGAACCTATCATAAGCGGCCCTTGTTAAGTAATCAGGACAATTATCTGGTGCATAACGACCTTGCAAACAAAGGTAGTAAAAGTAGTTATCAACAGAAACAAGTGATCTAGTAATAATTGGTTCAAATGTATCCTTTACATATTTAATAACGGATGGACCCATCAAAGTAGCTTGGTTGGCTGGAACACCAAGAGCCTTCCAAAGGAAAATAGGATTACCAATAAGCAATTTAGAAACAATTGGGTTAAGCAAAGTTGGTTTGATCTTAGTTTCCCAAATCTTAATCTGTTCTTCCATTGTTTTACATGAGCATAATTGATCAATATATTGCTTAGTGTTTGATAACTTGAAAAGGTACTTGGCCATTCTCAAAGCCCATTTAGAGAAACCAGTATCGTAAAGACCAGCACCATACACATCAAAAGTCTTTGGACCAACTTGATACCAATATTGGAAAGCATTGGACGACATATGTGGGGCCATCTTGTTAACCAAGATTGATCTGAAGTTAGCAATCTTACCAAGACCAAACATTTCCCACACTTCCTTTCTAGTCAAGGACTTAAAAGCAGCAAGCTTCAATTCCATCAAGTGGCCTTGCGATGGGTTCAAATCAACACAATGAATTCTTCTTGGTGCATTTGGCAATGAAGCATAAGATAAAATATTATCACCAGCAGAAGTAATGGCTAAAACAGTGTCATCCTTCGAAAAGTGAAGAATTTTATCATCTTCTCTTGGATCTTCCCAGGTAAAGGCATAAATATATTGGTTGTTAAACTGTTTATATTCAGGTCTCATTTCGTCAAAATAAACACGGTAAATATCTTCTTGATAATACATTGATGGGTAAGGTAAGTTTCTCTTTTGGTTGTTAATGGCGGCTTCGTGACCCTTTGAAGTCTTAACTTCGTCCTTGTTAAATTCAATGAGATCTTGAGGGGCCAAGTAAGGTGATTCAGTAGCAAGGGCATTAATACGGTGAAGTAAAGCTGGAGATCTATCTTTATCACAACCTAACCAAATATAATAAGGAATATTACCAAGTGTTTTGTTGTAACAGTTCAAGGACTTCAGAGTACCAAATCTGTACTCCAAGTAATCTCTTCTAGATGGATCTAAGAAGACACGATCAGCTTCAAACCATAATCTCCAGAAAGCTCTAAATATCCAAGGTGTATGTCTGTTAGTGAGACCACCAACACAGTTAACACGGCCTGTTGTGTTAATATCAGATTGAACACCAAAATCAACACAAGCTACGATACCATTTTTGTGAAGCATTTGCTTAATGTGGTCAATTGTTGAATGAAACGTTGGAATCATTGAAAGAGAATAAGAAAATGTAATTAAATCAACAGCTTCATGGGGAACACTGAAAGTACAAGCATCTTCTAAAACACAATAAACGTTTTTGATGCCTAATTCTTCAAATCTAGTCTTAGCAACTTCTAACAAAGAAGGAGATAAATCAACAATATAAATAGCTTTGAAATGTTTCATTAAAGGTAAAATACTGTTCATATATTCAACGTTCCAACCAGTACCGCCACCAACATCAACCCACACAAGGTCTTTTAGTTTTGGAATATGGGATGCAACTAACTGTAGAGATTCTTCTCTTCCGTGTAACAAAGTCGATCTAGTTGAATCGTAGATCTTAGCTTGAGCTTCATAAAACGCTTCTAAAGCGGATTGTTGACCATTTGAAGAGTGTGACTTTTTCTTAGAAGAAGGAGTGAATGGAGCAACAAAACAATAGTAACAGAATTGAGCCAAGGTCTTAAATTTAGGCGAAAATAAAAAGAATGCAGCTATTAAAGCTGAAAAGGTTGTCAATAAAATAGTAGTTGTTGAAGCTGGTAAAGTAACCAGAGTTTCTTTAATCAAATCCATGTCCATGATGAATGAATGAATGACTGTTCTTCTTTTACATTATAATAGAAAACCTCCAAGATGGGCACTTGGCTTCTTTTTATATTGCACTTTTCACGTGGCCAAAATTCTGAGCCATGTGAAAATGGGTTTGCTGAGCTTTTTTTACACGTGTTGCCTATTTAGGAAATATATTATCGACATAGGTTTTGCCTTGAGTTAGTTTCCTATTTGGGACAGATGTATTTTTTTTTTTTTTTCTTTTGATGAAAAAAAAAAGATGTGGAATCAGGCAAAGTATTTAAATTAGAGAGTGTTTCTTAGTTTATAAAAGAGATATGTTAACTCGATTGGCTTTTAGGAGACCCCTGTTGGGTTTTAATAGACTAAAGTTGGGGTTTCAAACAAATTTACAGCATCCAAAGGCTAAATGTCAAAGCTATAGTCTTAGACCGTTGACATTGAAGTCATTCATTAATGTTAGGCAGTTTCATCACTCAAAAGTTCAAAAAGCACCATTTTGGAAACTAGGTACCAATATTCGGGTGTTTAAAAACATGCTACAAGAAAATGGTAATAGTCAATGGAGATATAGGTTGGTTTTATGCGTTGTTGCATTTACAGTTTTGAATTTCCTGTTCAATGTCATGTTAACCATTTTAACAGAACGTTATTTAGAAACAATCCAGCCGTCTAGTTGGAAGTTTGGATTTTCCATCAATTCCGAATTTAAAACAGGTATTGTTAATGAAACTATTAAATTTGAAGAGGAAAGAGCAAATGAAAACTACTATAAATGTATCAGGAATTTAGCAAAGGAAAACAAATTGATAGATGATGAAGAATCGGTTTTAAGTGTGCATGAGGTTGTTTTAACTAAAAAGGAATTAGATGAATGGTTTTTTGAAAAGCGAGATTTAAACTATATCTCGGTTTATTGTGACTTACTTTTTAGATATGCTTTGACCTTAAAGGAAACGCAATATAAGGATGTTATGTTTGTTATTTCTAGGGCATTTGAAATTGTTGACAATTATGAGACGTTGGCCAATAAAAGGGTTGGTTCCTATGATCTTAAGAACAAAGCACTTAGAATTCAAGCAGAAATGATGAAATTTGATGATGCTCCCTTTGTTGACATTGAAAGGAAATTATATGAATCTATTCATATTGTCATTGAAAAGGAGTACAAACATCCACATCCAGAATCTCAAGATATCGCTATTGTTCCATCCAATGAAGAATCTTCTAATAATTTAACAAATACCCTATTGGAGTTGGCAGCATTTTACACAGAAAGCAGAACTCCTAAATACATGACCAAAGCGCTTTCCATTCTTCTTTCTGATCTTAGATCCTTAGAAAATGAATACTATGAACTTAATAGAATGTATGACTCAGATGACCTATATGCCAAGAAATCGACTTTATCTCTCAAAGGTGAAAAGCGATTGATGGAATTAAAGTTTGAAAGAATACCCTTGCTAAATATGCAAATTAGTGAAATTTTATGGTCACAATCACATAAATCGAAGGCTGTTGAATTAGCAAAGGAATCTGCACAAGTTTCAAGTTTGTATTCATCAATGAATTTCAATTCTGCTAAGATTGCCAAAATGGGGTTTTTAAACCTTTCAACAATGTACCATCAATTGGGTGACGAGGAAGCATCTGATTTATGTTTGGAAAGATCTAAGGAAATTGAAGTCCCTATGTCTGCTTTTATGACTACTCCAACCAGAATAAGAGATGTTGTTTTAGACCATTATTTCGGTATGTGGGGTAGATTTTTTTTCCCTGGTTAATCGCCAATACCCTGTCTTCAATTGGAGACACTGTTTCTTGTGTATAAATGTATATATTCTTTCTTCTCTATATATTCAAGCCAATGCTTACGTAATTGTCCATACATTTGAAAATGATGAAGGAAAAATTTCAGCTACGTAACGAGGGGTCTCCAAAGAGTGAATCGATTACTGTAGTGGAATTTGATGGATTTGACGGTGGAAAGGGTAGTTAGAACCTGTTTGGAGAGATCATATACTCCGGTTGTCTTTAATAAACTTCTAAAAGAATATCGCCATCAAAGAGATGATGTTAAAATAAATACCTTATTTCAATTCTCTTTATATTCAAAATCACATTGGTCATTGTTAAGACGATACATTTACGAAATATTGATTGTTTCTGATTTCAATAATACTGCAGATGATTTTAATGCTTGTTTTAATTCTTTGGAGTCTATGAATCTCTCTGATCAATTGGAGACATTAACTTGTTTAAATCAGTTTACAAGTAATAACAAAATCAATTGGTCACTTTATTTAACAAATAATACATTCTTGGAATCTATTTCTTCTTATTTGAAGAAGTATTCTATTGCATTGACCGCTAAGTCTAAAGATCACGAAAAATTGGTGTTTATGGTAAGTAAAGTTGTTATCACTATTTTAAACTGCAGTGTTGACACAAAGTTATCAGAAACACTTTTTACTCTAATAAAGGAATTTCAAGCTAAATTAAACAATTTAGGTTATAATAAGGAAGCAAATATTTTATTGGAAGTCATTCAGAAATATAATTCATCAG
Organism: Saturnispora ahearnii; assembly: GCA_030564945.1. Taxonomy (NCBI): domain Eukaryota; kingdom Fungi; phylum Ascomycota; class Pichiomycetes; order Pichiales; family Pichiaceae; genus Saturnispora; species Saturnispora ahearnii. Next base: position 281,282 of record JAJMAQ010000005.1, on the reverse strand, counting down.
CAATTAGAGTCAATTATAAAGATGATACACCATTACCAAATTCATTGGCAGCTGAAACAGTAACAGATACAAGCACCAAACAAGACTCTCTAAACAAGATAAGAAACAAGGAAAATGTTAAATCATTGAAATTGAAGGTATTCGTTTGGTTGAATCAGAATGTGACAGTTGAATTTGTAGAATTTGATGAAGTTAAAGTCAATGAGTTTAAAAAATTACTTAATTTAGGTAATGTTTCTACAGGGGATTCTATAACTTTTATGACTAATGAATTAATCAACGGGCTTTTTCATGGGTATAGTATGGCATCTGAATCAAAGAAATTTATATGGAGAGATTTTATTATTTGGAATTTACCAAATATTTTGAAAACAGTTTTCAAAATCAATCAAGTTAAACTTGAAAATTGCTTGAATAATATAAAAAGCACAGATTCAACATTGTGGAATAAATATCATGATATTTTATTAGAGTTAGAGAGGAGTTTAGTTGAAATTGATTTATTAAAACCATCAAATTCTGTTTTTGGAACGTTAGCATCAACTTCATCAGCTCAATTATCAATGACGTCGGATGAATTAAGTAATCAATTTAAGAAAAAGATAATTGAAACAAATCCTGAGTTTACGTCATTGAATGATTCAAATATTGATGAACTATTAACTAAGATCAAACCTCATATTGCTTTACGTCAAAAGTTTAATAAATTAGTTAATGAAACAATCTCTACTTTTATTATAACAAACGATACATTAAGACTTAGGAGATTACTCATCTGTTTATGTATTGATCAAGACATCCTTAATACATTTCTTTTAACTTCCACATCACCATATAAATTTATAGCACCATTATTGAAGTATCTTGAAACACAAGTTACTATAAAACCAGAAAATGGAGTTAATTCATCAGATCCATATCTTCAAGATCAAAACGCATCTGATCTGATGGCTGATATTGGATTGACATTGGATGATTCATCAAATGTTCAATCATATTTTACTGATATCTCAATTATTTTAACAGTTGTTCAATTCATAATAAAGAAATTTTCCTTATCAATAACATCAAATTCAATAATGGACCTTAATGTTCCTAATGTTTTATCGATATTTTTGTTTTCTCCTTCAGTTTCCTCATTCAATAATAAGGAAGATGTCATTAACAAATGGATCTTATCACTTTTTGATCCATCAAATGCTGAGGGGATTTCAGATACATTGATTAAAATGAGTGCTCCATTAGAATATGCTCAAATGATGCCTGAAATTATAAATTACGCAATCCAATGTTATCAATTAGGATGGATAGATGATGAAACAATGAGTAATGGATTAGATTATTTTAAAGAAGGTTTTTTATCAGGTTGGTTACCAATCATAATCAATCAATTATGTAATATGGAATGGAATTGTGAAGATCCAAAAGTTATTAAGTCCTTAGTTAGATGTATTTTAAAACTATTAAATGAGAGTGAAACAGAAAATAGAGAAGTTAAAATCCTTATTGGATTAGTCAAGGATATTGTTAGTGAAATTGTTTGGAAATCTTTCAGTAATAATAATGATATTAAGTCAACGTTTACAAAACCTATTGATTCTTTGACTTTGAAAGATATGCTGAAACAAACCATTAAATCATTGACTACTAGTTATCATGTTGATGAGGACCATGAAGATGAAGTTATCACCAATGCCAGAAGTGGATTGAAAACTAACATTGAATCCATATTTAATTTAAATTTTATTTGGGAAACTATTGAAATGTCCTCCTTGCCATTTGAAGAATTATTTAATGAACTAACCGGACTTGCTTCACAGCAAGATGTTTCTAGTGATTTATCATATGAAATTATTGCTTTGTTGATAGTGACATACTCTAAATGGAGGACAGGGTCGGATTTAAACGATTGGGTCAAAGGGTTTATTAAAATGAAAGAATATAACAAGAACAACAAAGTTGAAATTGATGAGTTTATTTATAACAGAGTTTCCAAACCTGTTGAATTTACAGGGTTAGAAGAGGGAAAAAAAGTAGTTGAACCTGTCAATGCTAAAGTTGAAGACGACTTTTTTGGGTTTATTCAGGAACCCAAGGACGAAAGTGAGGATTTAATGGAAATTGAGGAACCAGAGGTTGTTGAACCTAAAAATTTTGATTTAATCGGATCGAATATCTTTGTTATAATGATGGAAGAACGAAACACTATAATTACAGAGAAATTAGTAAGAAAAATTATCAATTTTTTGTAGGAGAAAAGTTTGTATATTTTTGAAATAAGTTTATATCATGAGCATGTCAATATCTTTTTTTCCGTTTCTTAGCGTAACTCTTATATCATTAAAATCAATGTCACAGATAGCGGCAATTGCATTTCCAGAGATCTTAAAGATGGATAATATAGGAAGAAGACATCCCTTATTGAAATATGTTTCTCTGCTATCTAGAAGAACCATTTCAGTCATAGTTTTTGTTTATGCAATAGCCAAACTTCTTATCCAGCCGAACGTTGAATTGACATTCAAATATAGGTTCCAATTGCAAGCACTGGTATTTAAGAGAGTAAAGGAACTCACTGCTAAATTACAAACGAAGGTTAAAAACCCGCCAAAGGTTCACGTTACATATAATGGTAAGCTAATGGTTGATCGAACTGTTATTACAGAGGAACTTCAAATGGCTAATATGAATGAAAAAGAAGTTAGATTTAATGAGGATAAAGTTGTTTTCGAAACATTACATCAACAAGGACAACAGAGTATGAATAAGGTTATTTCTAAGCTCAAAAGCTTGAAAACATCCCTTGAATTACTACCAGTTCCACATTTCAATAAATGGAACGGATCATATGGTATGGGAGGGAATAACGAGATGAATTCGTTATTTTTCCATACTAAACAACTCAAGAGTTATTTGGATATAGTCACAGCAGAACATCCAAGGTATATGCTGTTTAAGAGGCCTGTTTCACATTTCAATGTTAATCATATTGTAAATCCATCCCTCCAAAATAACTATTTGGATGTTTTACGTAACGATTTGATTGAAATAAGGGACATTATAAAATCATAAATATAAAAAGAGAGAATATCTATAAGTTGGGATCATTTAAAAATCTATCTTGTTTTGATTTTTCCTTGGCTATTCTAGCATCATTTAAATCATTAAAATCCTTCTTTAAATGATCAATACCTGTATATTTATACAAATCATATAACTCCAACTTAAAGAACTCTGGGATTTCCATCTGAAGCTCTAATTCTTTATTTTGAATAAACTCATTAAATTGTGATTCAATCATTAAGTTGGTAGCTCTTCTCCTAGTATGATTTTCCCATCTTTTTTCCATTTTGACTATTTCATTATCACTTGGTTCCCATCTAGACTTGAGAATTTTAGAAATGGCAACTGGGGACACCTTAAAGAACTCTGCTAATTTATCTGTGGTTAATTCATCTGGAAATTTATCACGTAATAGTTTAATACCCTCTGTAGTTTTCCTACTTAATTTTTTAATATTTTCTTGACCTTTGGTACCCATTTCTAATCTCTTTTCTCGTAAAGCATACTTATTCTTAATGTGTTCAGGAATATCCATCTTTCGCCAGTTTTTTGGAGGTGTTTTGATATTTAATGGTTTATCTTTTAATCTAATTTCTGTACTTTGATTCAAATATTCATTCCAATCTCGTTTGTTATATACTTTACCTCTGAAGCCACCTGGAAGTTTTGCCAAGTCAGGCAAGTTCCAACTATCCGCTCGCTTCTTCCCTTTTGTCAAAGAACACCTGCATGTTCCAAATAATCGACTCAATATCATCATGTTTTTCCCTATATTGAAAAATAAATCTTAAAGCTAACAATTGCTCTAAAAATTTTTTCTTAATTTCTCCCTCTTTGTTGTTGCCAGCTAATCAAAGTTGACATTTTAATATCAACTTCTACTTCTTCTGACAAGTTTAATATGAACATTATTAAAAGGTTCTTTCAGGGCTCGCCTATTGAGACGATTGAGCAGGCTATTATGATTCCCAAAGGACAACTGTATCTTCTCCGGACCCCTGACTCACCAAAGTCCGAAAATGAATGCCTTTATAATGACGATATCATTTTATCTTTGAAAGATTATCAATTGGTTGTTTGGAAAGCAGAAATTGCAGACGAAGATGAAGAAATTGATCAAGATGATGAAGAGGAGGGTGAATTTGCTGAATCTAGTATCTTAGAAACCTTTGATTTGAAAGAAAATTCCTTAGTTTGTTTTTTTGAGAGATATAACCAAAGGATTATTGCTTGGAGGGATATAGAGGGTGATTTTGGTGATACATATGAATATAGAATTTCTCCAGAAGTCTCGTACGATGCCATTGAGCAATTCATGGTTGCCATTTACAAAAGTTTATATGAATTAAAATATCATAAATCAAGTGATAATGCTGATGCAGAAGAATTAGTTAATTTTGCTAGTGAGTTATCTGACTTATGTGATGATGAATTCTTTCCTGTTTCTAAGGATATTGAAAGTGATGATAATAAGTTATTTGTTAATGAAGACGATGACGATGAGGACGATGATGATGATGATGATGATGATGATGATGATGATGATGATGATGATTTTGTTGATGCCAATGATAATTTAGAATCTAAAGTTAATTCTAGTTCCATTTTAAATAACGTTCCTTGCGATGTATCACTTTTCAATTCTAGTACAGGACAGTTTAAATCAATGAATACTAATTGTGAAGCCCTTGTTTTAAAACTGGACGATTGGAAATATTTAGTTGAAGTTCTCAATAAGGATAAATCAGAAGTTATTATTCAAGCAACAATTGATGAAGATTTATATCCTGCGTTTGACAAGAATGGAATCTCTTTAGCTTTTAATCAAATCTCTCTCAAAGGAGTTCACACTTGGCAGTTAACATTTAAGCAAGAGTCTCATTTTTTATCTTTCCAAAGTGTTTTCAGTAAATCCCTTTGGGAAACTAAGAATGAAACTGAATTTCCTAATGACGATTATTTATCAAGAACACTTGGAGATATTAAGATGGAAAGTGGTGATGAAGACGATGATCAAAATGAATCTGATGAAGAAAATGAAGATAATAAACCAACAGCTCACATATTGAGAGATAATCAGCTTCCAATGGATGATAAAGAAAGAATCAACGATTCAGTGGAAGAATACAATTCAGGCTTAAAAGTTGGTTTCAAAACTGATAGGGCATTTGTTTCAAGGGGTAATAAATTAGGTATTTTTAAAGCAGATGATGAATTAGAATTTGTCGCCAGTATTAATAACATTGCATCAAAGGATTATTCGAAAATTAATGCAGATCAAATGATGTTATTAAATGGAGATTCAACAATGATTATTCAAGATAAAAATAATTTAAATACATTACATTCATTAGATTTAGAAAAGGGTAAAATTGTTCAAAACTTTAAGATGTCTAAAGATGGAATAAATAAAGATATCAAGGTATTTACAACTAACTCTAAATATTCTGGTATTGGCCATGAGGATACATTTTTAGGTGGTACAGCACAAGCCATGTTTCGTATTGATCAAAGAATGAAGAATGGGTTTATTTCCAATGATGAATTTAAAGAATATAAAACAAAATTAGGTATTAGTGCAATTACAACTACCATCAACGGATTAATTGCAATTGCAACCACTGATGGATCAATTAAAATGTATGATCAACTTGGTAAAAATGCTAAAACAGCATTACCGCCACTCGGGGATGCTATTACTTCTCTCAGCGTTACATCCAATGGTAGATATTTAATTGCCACTTGCCGAAAATATTTACTTTTAATTGATCTTATGATCAAAGATGGTAAATATAAGGGAGAATTGGGATTTAACAGATCATTCCCGGTTGATTCTAAACCAGAACCATGTAGATTAAGACTTCAACCAGGTTATATGGCTCCATTGATAAAATTATATGGCAAGGATACTGAATTTACACCTGCTAAATTTGATAATAACTCAAAAACCATCATTAGTTCAATGGGTAAATATTCATTTATATGGAATTTAAAAAATGTATTAAATGGTGATAAATTTCCAACTAAGATTCGTGAATATGGTGAAAAGGTTATTATGGGGGATTTCTCTAATAATATGGATCAAGTTTTAATTGCAATGAAAAATGATGTTGCCTTAACATCAAAAAAAGCATTTAATGATCCAAAGGATGCGTTTAATGTTGTTAGGAATGCATTTTAATGATATTTATATTGCATTAATTATTTCTTGAATGTAAAGGTTTCTTTCATCTCACGTGTCCAAATCATGAAGTAAGCGTGAAACTTTTGAGACGCTGTCGGTGTTGAAGATGAATTATAATATTTTTTATAGGATGAATTTAATGGGGGAGGAGGCGGTAAATTATTCATCATGGCATGAATATGCCGAACCATTTGATGGAAATGCGATGAAGCTTTTAATCGTTGATAAAGCCATTGTTCTATCATAATGATGTGTAATAAAGAAAAAATGTTATTCTTTTGTATAAGTTAAAGTTTTACTTGTTTGTATTTCGAATTAAAGAAGAAAAAAATTTAGGAGGAAAAAAAATATATCACAAAAGATTGATTAAATAGGTAAAGATTAAACAGAAAAGAGGAGAAAAAAGAGAGGAACTAAACTATGAAACTAAACTAGCCTTATCGATAAAATAAGGAGGATGCCACTTTCTATTGAAACGGGGAATTGAAAAGTAAGGAAATACCACAAAATGATTAAAATAAAAGGAAGAAAAAAGTGGATGTATCATTGAAAATAGATAGAATAGATATCAAGGGAAAGGAGTAGATTAAAAGTCGAAGGCTTGCTTGATATTTGCGTCTTCGAATATCCACAGAATAGAAATTAATTTATTAATAGTGTGAGGATCAAAACAATTATAACTAATTCTGTCTCTAATATTTGAAGCATCATCATAAGTTAAATTATTATAAACATCGAGTAAGAAATTAGATTCATCTATTGGATTTCTTGGAAATGCTTTGATACAAGTTGAAATTGAATCAATGAATGAAAGAAGATTGAACACCTTTTTGAATGTTTCTCTATATAATGCGAAAGGAGTTGGTGGATTAGTCATTAAAGATGCTTTATTGAAATAATCTTTCAAATAATCATTACCTTTAAAAAATGACATGTTTGAATTTAAATGATTATTAAAGTCTCCTTTTTTAATAATTAGCAATGAATATGCATTTAAATTTATTAATTCTGAAATAATTAATCCATTATCTAAATGTGGATCAATGAATTCATTAAAATGCAATGGACAATTACCAATACATTTGGCCAAAATCTTAAGTTTAGTATCCAAATCCTTTAATGATAATAAATTTAAGATTGATTTGACTGTATGTATATTTAATTGTTGGTGATGAGCTTCTGTTAAAATGCTCAGGTATCTCTTTTGAGATAAACGTGGATATGTGATATGGTAATAGGTGTTATTATTACCAGCGACGGCATTTTCCTTATCGTTTAATAAAAGCAATGAGTCCAAATTGTTTGTAATTAATGAACCAACTGAAGAAATTCTTCTCTTCATTGGTCGACAATGATAAATTTCCTGAGATTCTGAATTTCTTTTCTTCACATTAGTAGAAGTAAGTATGCTCAACTTGGAACTTGGGTTGTTAAAACTAAAGTTTTCATTAATTGGTTTTTGCTTAATTCCATTATCAATATTACAAAGCTGTGAGTATGAACTAGTACGAGCAGCTGTTGAAAAGTCTAAACTATTTAGAACGGAAGAAATATTTGCTGGAGTATAAGTTATAGGTGGTGGCGTCCAATGTGGAGAAGATAAATGATCTCTTCTAATAAATGGTTCCAAAGCTGTTGGTGTATTAGTACCGCCAGATAAGATATCGATAGAATTTTTTCTGATCAATCCATTAATATTTTGATAAGTATAATTAAGTTGATGATCACTTGGATTATTTTCACTACCAAGTCTTCTTTCGAGATAATCTAAGTCTAATTCTGGTATTAAGTTAATTCCATGGCTTCTAATTGTACCATCAGTGATTTGGGTTGAGTTATTATTGACAACCGTAACAGCAACTTCACGTGGAGAGGTGGCAGTGATCAGTGCTGACCAGTGCCTTTGAACTGAAGACATAAATGCAATCAGGGTCCTCCTTAGATGATAAAGAGGAATGTGTTGCCAACTTTGATTTAAAAGGGGGAATTATCTGCCTTTTTATACCTGTTGATGACGCTGAGCAGTTTCAAAAGGCAGCCGATTCTTAGCTAAGAGGACCCCGCAAAAGTTTTTGAGATTTTCAAATTCTTAGAATGAATTGTGGATGGCTTTTTTTGTAAGGAGAAGTGGCTATGGGAGCCGATTATCGGTATTTGTATTATACGGATGACGACAATAGAGAGAGCTTAGGGGCTATTGGACAGAATGATACGCATTTGGTGCTTTCAAGCGACAAGGAAGGTTATTTAGAAGTCAAAATATCAGTTCCTATTAATAAAGATGATAATAATAATAATAATGATACTAACGATTCTTTGTTTTCTTCTTCATTATTGAATCCATGGTTTCATTTGACACATGTTAACAAACCCAGCAACAGGTCGGGATTGTTGAAGCCATTTATTTTGGGTGATGGGGTTTGTTTGTCTTCTGCTCCACAAGAAGCCACTACGTTAGGAGAATATGAAACACTTGCTTATCATCAACGTGATGCATTGTGGTCTTTGCTTGAGTTAGCTGAAGAAGATTCTAGAGATGGTATGGTATTTGATCATGAATGGTGGAGATATTGTGATTACAATTTATCCATCGAATCTCTCGTTCCTCGTTTGCATAGATTATTTGACTTTTCTAATCATGACTTGAATTTCCTTAACAATTACACTTCCTTAGAGTTGCTCTCTAATGACAACAAGAGTTTGACATTGTACCTTAACTATGATTCGGTGTCGTCAGTTGAAATACCAAAGTCTTCGTTAGATTCAGATAACGTTTCGGAATTTGCATTTTTCTTTGAAGTTGATTCCAAGGATAGATCTCATGATAGGTCATTAGAGGGTGTTTTAGCAAGTTTAAAGCAAAACGAAGATTTGAAATTAATGCCAACATTAGTGTTCCCAGTACCTCAACATGTTTTACATACTGGATGGTCGGCAGTGCATTCATTCAGTGCTCCTCACGGATTGCATCCTACATATAAAGTTGAACTTGTTGATAAGTCACCATTTGCTCTAAAGCCTCAATCTCATTGTACCTTGCATTTTTCGGCGGATTTACCAAAACAGTTGATTGTTGATAAGTATCAACTCCAGGGGTTAATCGGTAGAATTGGTGATACTTCATGTATACGAGAGATGGAGATTTCAAATCAAGCGGATATCGATTTGGAGTTACCTGATTATAAAGTCAAGGAGTTTGGCACTACGATCCATTTAACTTTGGATGAACAATGTGTGATAAAAACAAATGGTTTTGAATTACCGCTACATTTGAGATATGGAAGTCCAAATACGGAAGGCGTTACTAAAGTCCAAATTCCACGAGGAGACTTGTACTGGACATGTCCAGTGAACGACGATGAACAGTGGAGTGCTATCAGGGACTCATTTCACTACGAACCCGGGTTATTGGGAATAAGCAAACTAAACGAAACAATAGAACATCGTTATTACCATATCGATGGATGTAAAGGAGAGCCACTTGTATTGAGCCTCCCAGTGGGTCAAATCGAACACTTGAAATATGTGGAAACAGCTACGCTTCTACTCATAGTTCTCTCGTCGTTAGCAATGGTCTGGGTCTGTCTCAAACCTGTTGCAGGTCGTTGAAGTTGGCATCTCAATCTATTGTTCTTCATCAGCCTCATAGTCTTACTTTTTTTTTTCTTATATACGCAGATTGAAATCTATTTTTAAAAGGCTTAACAGCGTCCTTAACCTCCTTTCTTCGCCAAGGATATCTATAATGGAGTATAACACCCACCAGAGAAGGACGTCTACGACGAACTCAGAGAAATCCATATCAACTTTTGTCCCAAGATCGGGCTCTGTGTCTGACATGCTCGATTTAGACGGTAAATTCACCCCTAAACAAAAGAGGCCAGTGTCTGCGTTAGGCAAAATGTCAAGATATTATATTCACCAACAGTCTATTCAACAATGTCAAATACAGGCACAACAGAAAGGACAACGACAATATCAGCAACAGCAATATTATCAACAAGGACCTGTGTATAATCAGTACTACAATAACCAGCACCCCCAACAAAGTATATCTTATTTGCAACAAAATAAGAAATATCCAGTTTCTCAGCATTTTCATCAACAGGTGCAACAGCCACAGAATTATGCCATTCAATCACAACATCATCAAAGGCCAACGTCTAAGGCTAATAATAAATCTTTTAAAACAAATAGAGCTAGATCTCAACCACCATCTAATAGATTATACCAATCGCAAAATGGTCGAATTCCACAACAGAGAACACTTCCGAATGCAAGTTCTAGTTATCAAGATATTCATAGCTTACAACATACTAATTACATCACTTCAAGTAGAGTTGGCATCAACCAACAAATTCCAAACAACGTCTATGATCAACCAAATCCACAAACATCATCTTCTTCAAACTCTTCAACTTCCCTAAGAAGAAATTTGGCTTCAAAGGGCAATACACTAAAATCGTCACCTAACACGGATGCTACATCTGCTAATTCGGAACTTGAACCGATGGCTAAAAACGATTTAGTCTTTGGGCATAATAATGATACTGATAATGAAGACAACGGTGAAAGTCCATTGACCTTCCGTGCATCTAATGCAACAACTGATTATCAACCAACAGCTATATCTACTAATGAAACCAAACCTATCTCTCCGTCACCACATGAACCAGTATTAATACTAATTCCTGCTCCGACATCTGTTCCGGTTCCAGCTCCTGAACCGGTTAGACATTCAAAGTCGACACTACAAAGGTCTAATACTGAAAAGAAACCGGGATTCTTAAAACGTTTATTCAGTTTCAGAAAATCAAACACTCAACCAATAGTTAGAGGTTCAACAGATGTTGATGAAAGGCCTAGTAGAGTTGAGAGAAGGACCTCATCAAGATTCTCAATTAGAAGTTTTAGTCGCTCGAGATCAGAAAGTCGGAATCCACCTTCAACTAGTACTAGATCGTCTCCAATTAAAAATCCCCCAACTAGATTTAGAAGTCCTGTGTTAGAAGAAGAAACAGTTTCTTCTGTCACTGGTATGAAATCAAATGCGAGCAATCGCAATTTTCAGTAGAGAGTCTGATAATGACAGTGATGATGAAATACTAATTGCAGATTCTTCGTTGACATTTTTAAACAATTCAGATCCCCTTTATGAATCTCAATTACATAAACTGAGTCAGTTGGAAAAACAACAATTGGGTTATTTATCAACAACTTTAGGTACGCTAGAAGCAGGGTTTTTTTATCCGACTTCTATTGAACAAGATACATTAAGAAATGGTATTAAAAGGACATTAAGAAGAAGGATTAACGTTTATCAACTTCAAGATGATGAACCGACATCTTGTGATAGCAGTGCTAGTTTAAGAGGAAAACAAAAACCTTTATCCAGAACGTATTCACCAAATCACAACTTCAATCATGATTTACTCAGTTGCTTAAAGTTTAATGATACACCTCCAGATTATATTAGTAATAATGTTAAAATTAACACTAAATTACACTTTTTTGAAACTTGGTCAAGTGAAGATTATGATCGAAATAATCCTGATATGATAAAAGTTGCTAACATGGTTACTTATCATCCAAGAGAATTGATTCCTATTAGAAGGGAAATTAATCAAACAAAAAGAGAAATGATAATTCATCCTTCTAGTGTTGAAAATACCCATTATTTAAAGGTTTAACTCAAAATACCATTAAAACAAACATATTTATGCACTCTTCTTATATATACATATAAAAAAATCCCAATTTATATTTTAATTTAATTTATTTCACCTTTGTTTTACAGAAAAAAAATTCCTAACTACCTCTATATGTTGAATACCCGTAGTTACTTAATAATAATGGAACGTGATAATGATGATCGAAATCAATTGGAACTTCAAAAATTATATCAACAAATGGGAAAAATGTAACTCTATTAGCAGCTTTGAAATAATCACTAGTATAAAATCTAATTTTGTAAATACCAGATTTTAAATCACTTTCTAACCATTCACCATTAACGAATTTAATAATATTGTTGTTTTTATCACTTAGCCAGTTTTTAACTCTACCATCAGAATCTGTACATGAAAATGCAACTAATGTCTCCGTCTTGCTGTCTTCAATAAAACTGAGTTCACATCGAACACCCTCAGCTGGTGATCCAAGTGTCGTGTCTAATATATGACAGGTAATTGGTGAAACCATTAGGTAATTGATATGCTATTGGTAAAAAAAGATTGTGATTAAAGATCGGTTAAAACCGAAGCTTAATATCATGCCCGTTTTTATCATGCGAAAGGTGTATTCTACTCAGTATTGTCACAAGAGAATAATAAATCTTCAAGAAATATTAGTTGGAAGAGAGCATTAACAACTTACTCTTAAAAACTCCAAAGATATGATCTAGATACAGGATAGCCTGGGATTACGTAAGAAATCAAATTATTCTTTTGATCAACATCTTTTTTTTTCTCTTTTCTTAGTCAAATTGATGGTATTGTTATATGGTAGACGATGGAGTGTTAAGCCTAGATGCGTTTAGTGGTATTGTTGATAACCATGATCATGTTAATTCCTATGTTCAATTGATTAAAAATTCCGTTCCGTTTTACATGCCAAATATGTTTCATATGTCACCAACAATCACGGTTCCATCATTAGGGCAGGGTATTGAATATAGTGCCTTAAGAGAATTGATTTCTTTGAATTGTGATAGTGTTCCTTTATTGATTTGTCAACTAGAACAGTTGAAAAGTATTAAGGATGTCTATTTTAATAACTATGTTACTTTTGAATCATTGCACGTTATGATGTACGGTAATTGGCCAATAAAAAACGTGTGCATTCTGGGTAAGGTTATGGATATTGTTGAGCCTGAAATGAACCATGCTAATTGTTATTCTGATTTTGCTTCTAATGAATTACCTCAAGGTAAAATAAAAGAAACTGAATACCTGATCGCTATTGAAGATGGAACCTCTATTAACTCAATCACTGTTAGAATAAATTCAAAAACTTGGGAAACCATGCAACAAACTTCTGCTGAATATCATATGGTAGTAGGATCCAAAGTGAAAGTTTGGGGGTTTGTCAATTTCATTTTTGATAGAATCGAATTCTTATCTTCCGAGGTATCAGTTGTTGGCAATCCAAGTAATCTAAGTGTGGAAATTGAATGGTGGAGAACATGTTTAAAAGTTAAAGAAATTTTGGATTGTCCTTGGATTTTAAATCCGCTTTTGAATGTTGTAAACCCAGGTATTGATATTGCTCTTTCATTTACTCGTGACCAAAATATAATAGAAATTGACGACCTTGACATACCCTCTAATGAGATTTGGGTTACAGATGTTGGTTTCTCCTTTTCTGATTATCTGACTTTGACTCTTTCAGAAACGTTGTTCATTCCAAATAATATTGATTTTTCTTTGGTGATTTTAGAATATTTAATTGACTCTTGCTTAGCTGGAATCAGTTTATTTAATTTCAGACACTTACAAGATGATTGGAAGATACGTCAAGCCCTTTTCAGAGCCCTCTTATCTAGTATGCTGGTCAATTGGCACAAAGTGAGTAGTGATTTTGAAATTTGTCAAAGATGGGAGTTTACTAATTTCAAAGAATGTTTAGTAGTTATACTAAGGAAGCATATTGATGATTTTATTTCCTTGGGATATGTAATGGAATCTAATGATGGATGTTACTCTATGAAACTGATACAAGAAATAATGGCTATTATTGATAGCGAGTTAAATCAAGTACCAATAAATAAAACATTGACAGATGAAAATCTACTTGGGGTTTTAAACAAATCACTACGACAACAATCATCACCTGAATTTATCAATTTATTGTTTTCAAAGGCAATTGATTCCAATCACGAAACGACCGGAACTATTTGGCAAAAAATGGATAATGGTTGGAAAAAGATACTGAATTCAAGTCTACTCCCTAGTTTAAGTTTAAATAGAGCTAATGAATGGCATGGCTGCTTCCGAACGCCAAATATTGAACTGATCAAATGTAGTATTTTTTCAATAATTTTGTCTTCGGCATCTCCTATTTCATTAGACTTTATTACGAACAACCAAGATATTAAAATAGAACTAAATAAACTCATTTTAAGTGAAGTGTACAATACTTGTGGAAGTATTGATTCAATTGAAGCACTGGTAAATATGCTTAAATTAAATAGGGATGAATTTATAATGATGAAAAGAAAGGTCGTTTCAGCAATTATATGTCTTTTTGTTCATTCCAAAATAATCAAAATTGTCTACGACGGATACCTAGACATAAATTCCATTTATGATTATGAATTTTCCACCATTTTCATTGCCAGTGGATTAGATGAACTTTCTGCAATTGCGAACAATTTGCAAAACAAGTCCACGATCAAAACTTCACATTTGAAGCAAAAATGGAAAATGAATGGGTTTGAATTGAGTACAGCTCTCGCTAACTGTGTTATACACTGTATCTTGTCCAACGCGGGCCATCGCTGGCACTTCAATTCCTCAACTGGTTTATGGACCAGCGCTTATGTAATATAGATGCGATTTGTATAGTAACATTAAAAGATTAAAATTCATCGCGTTGTGTATACTTGTCAATTGTGTATAGTGAAGACTAGAGTATTGCATTAGTAATGGTCGGGCATAGACGTCGGTCAAGTTCTGTTGTTTCTAACATTGCCTTGAACATAGCAGCACTTCAAGTGGATGGTGATTCTAATAAATATACCTCTGACCTCTCCCAAGGTCAGAATCATTTAACAAGATCTACATCATTTTCATTAAACTTAGAATCAGCTAAAGTTGATAGCATAAAAGATAGTATTATACATCCTTTGAACCTTAAGGAAAGAGACTGTATTTGGAAAGGTCTTTTTTTACCATATCAATCGCAATTGGATATTTCCTTTGAAGATTATAAAACTATGAACAACGATGATGAATTGGAAAATGAATTCTTAAATCAACTGAATTACACAAAAAACCAAAATAATGAGTTTATCTCTAATGTTGAAGACGTTATAATGGATTTGGATTGCATGCTGGCGCTTGATCAGGAAGTCGCCGATCAAACCGGTGAATTTCAAGCAAAATCTGATGGACTGATTAAAGAATTAAGTGATTTAAAACACCTTCATGATGGATTAACTGAAAAGTTGAAAATATTCGAAAGTTTAGATACTATTGTTAGCAAGTTGAATAAATCAAATGCATCTAAGAGCATAACCAGATCAAATTTCCGTGATGATATTTTGGTTAAACTTGATGATGCCTTGGCTTTTGTTTATGATCAAAAACATCAAAAGTATAAGGAAATTGACGTTTTCAAATATAGGTTTAAACAATGTCTTATTAGAACTTTATCATTGGTTAGAAATTACGTTATTAAAATGATTAGAAACATCGAAACTGACACACTTACTGCTCTTAAGGAATTAGAAGACCAATCTTCGACTACATTAATAAATGCTTTGGTTAACATCAAGTTTTCAGAATCTTTATCTATAATATATTCACCATTTGTTGAACTTTACAAGAGATCATTTAATAACGATGAAGTTTCAAATCTATTAGAAGATGTTTACAATCAATACCAAACTAGTAGAAAAAATTTAGTTCAAAATTATATTATCAATACACAAATGAATTCTATAAAAGGTGATGAATCCCTTTTACAATTGAGTAGACTTATCTTATCTTTTTACAGCAAAGTGTTAGAAAGAGAAATGGAAATATTTGAAAGGGCATTCTTTTTACCCTCAGTTGAAATTTCAGAAACAATAACTAATGATGTTAATGTTGTTCAAATGCATCGATTTTTTGAAACTGTCCTGGAGCCAGTATACTATATTCTAAGAAATAAAATAATTCGGGAAGCCAAGATTTGTAATTTGTGTGATTTAATTAGTATGCTTCACTCATATTCAGAAAGAAATGATTACGAAGATTACCATATTAATTACGTTTCTATTAATTATGAATTATTGTATAAACCTCTTTTAGAGGATGTTCAAACAAGGCTTGTGTTTAGAGTTCAATTATACACTGAAAAGAATATTGTCAATTATAAAAAAACGGGAAGAGAATTAATGATTGAAAATAGGAAGGGAGGTGAAAGAAAGAAGTCAATGGTTAACACAACTGAAAATGATGAAAATGATGATAATGATGCAGATATCTTAGTTGAAAACTTACATTTAAGTTCACCTCCAAATATGGTCTATCCACCTATTGTTAAAGCAGTTAAATTACTCACGAGAATTTACACATTAGTTAAGCAACCAGTTTTTGATGATTTAACTGCCACTATAATTCATTTATCGATTTTATCATTGAAAACTAATTTTGATATTCAAACTGGGGATTTAAATGTGGCTTTATATCGAATGCAATCGCTGTTATGGTTTAAAGATAATATTGCAATGTTTGATATTGAACACATCAAAAGAGAAACTCATTTGGATTTTAGTGGATTAAGACAACTATTCGCTAGGTTTTCTAATTTTGGAGGGAATGCAAAACTCAAATCAAGCGAACATGAAGGTTTATTTAATGCATTGTGGGGATCTATTCCAACTGTTGTTAATGATTTCATTGATTGTAGAATTGAACTACAAATCGAATTGAGAAATGTTGTTCATGAGTTCATAGAATCAAGTTCTGATTTATTTGTTTCTGATTTGAAACAAATCATTGCTAAACTTAATAATAGAAATGATGAAATTGATGGTGAAGAAATTGGTGAAGTTGTTTCAAAATTCACTAAATCCATTGAAAATGAATTGCCAAGGTTGAAAATAAAAGTTAATGAATTCATTGAAGATGAAAACGTTTTTGAGATTTTATTAGATGGTATTCAAAATGTTATTGTCAAGGTTTACACTGAGTTTTACAATATAGTCACAAGGTTAAGTGAAGAAAGTGAATCTAAATATGGTAGCTTAATTGCCGAAATAATAGAATTAGATGACCTTAGTAAGATTTGGGCGGATAATATTAAGGATCTTTTTGTAACCAAGGGTCATGAGGATGATGAGAATCAAGGTTTTACTGATGAAGAAGAAATTCATATTGAAGGGTAAAATTAGCAAACGAAATTAAATAGCTTTATACATTAAATAAAAGTGTCTTGTGTATCTATATAAGTGTTATTAGTAATAATGTATGTTCAATAGTATCTATTTTTTTCTCTTCGTCATTCTTCGTCGAAAATAGAGAATGTGTTCTTAGACAAGTAATTGTTCAATTCCTTTTTCAAATAGGCCAACTTTGAAGAGTCGATTAAAAGATGACGATCATCCAACTCTTCAATAACGATACTATGGTCGTCTGCATTGAGCTTCATTATAAGAGACTTGATACTGGGGTCACACTCAATGAGAGTGCCCTTGATTGCACGAGCCATTAGAGAAAGTTGGTGATGCATTTGTGCTAAGAAATAATTATTTAATAACTCTTTCTTATCAATTTTACTTTAAGTTGGGGACATGGAAGACCATATTGATCATTCTGAAGATATCAATCAGAACATCATTGCTTCCTATGATGGTGGGGATATATCTGTGATAAAATCCAGGGATTCTAAGGTGAGTATTGAAGCTGATTATTCAGCACTAGAAAAGATAGAACATGTGAATAGTGAAATAAGTGCTGAAGAAGAAGAAGAAAAAGATGATGATGATGATGATGATGATAGTGATAATGACGCTCCGCCCTTACTTAAATACAAGAGACTTACTGGCTTGCCGCATAGATTTTTCACTAAAGATCCTGTTAGTACATGTTGTGTTCATGAAAATGTCCTAATATTTGCAACACATTCTGGTATTTTGCATTTATGTCAACCTGACTTTACGCCAATAAGAACGTTTAAAGCACATAACTCTTCTGTGTTTTCTGTAGACAGTGATGGAGAGCACTTTATCTCCGGTTCAATTGATGGGACAGTTGTTATTGGATCCATTGCCACAAACGATGTTACGAAATATGATTTCAAAAGACCCATACAAGCTGTTTCCTTTGATAGATCGTACAAAAAGACAGGAGGATTCTTTTGTGGTGGTACATCTGGTCAACTAATATACTGTACAAGGAATTGGCTCGGACAGAGATCAGATTTAATAATCGATGAAAATGGAGGAACAATTACTATGATTAAAACCATGGATGATATAGTCATATGGTGTAATGACAAGGGTATCACCATAGCACAGACGAGTTCAAAACAAGAATTACTTCATTTACCGGTGCCAACCGATTTCCAAAGACCAGAGTTATATTGGCCAAGGGTTCATTGTATTGATAAAGACAGATTATTGCTAGCATGGGTTAATAATTTGTGGTTATTCAGAGTTTCTATTAGTGAAAAGCAAAGTCTGAAACCACTGGCTTCTGCTGCTGCTAGTTTCAAGAGTAGTTTCAATGATAAAATGGTTGAAATTGAACGTCATATTGAATTGGACGATACTATGATTGCTGGTGTTTCTGATTTCAATGACGAGTTGATGATTTTAAATTATATTCCAAGAAAGAGTAAACTTTTCCCTCCGCCAGAATTGAAAGTATTAGATAGGGACAGTTTAGATGAACTAAATGTTGATGAAATCGAACTAAAAAATTACCAAGGGTTAAGCATAAACGATTATCACTTATATTCTTCACTAAATAAAAGCTGGCTTTTAGTCAGTTCTAATGATGCTATTATAGTAGAAGAGAATACCTTGAATGATAAACTTAAGTGGTTTTTGAGCCGAAAAAAATTCTTAGATGCTTGGGAGTTGAGTGGACTGTGGCTAGACAAATACGAAAAGTTATCAATTGCAATAAGGCAACTAGAAGTTTATACTTCTTTGAAACAATGGAAAGAGGCTGTTAAATTTATGTCTAAGGCATTTGATATTACAGATGACAATTACGATGAAGCATATATAGAAAGAATTGTTAAAGACTGGGACACTTATTTACAAATATTGAAGGAAAACGGTCAATTGAGTTTAGCTGCAGATTATATTCCAAACGAACCATTTGTTAATGGGTTTTGTCAGGTCAATGAAATATATTATGAATCGATCCTTTCTGATTATCTCCATGATGATGACATTCAAAATTTTATAAACTATTTTGATGAATGGGATCATAATTTATTCAATGTGCATGATATCAAATTACTAGTGGAGGACCACTTAAATACATGGGACCAAGATTATTCAAATGATCCAGAATCTGTAGAATCTAACGATGCTATCATTGATTTGAGAAAGACATTTATTGATGTTTGCCTTGAACTAGACGAACCAAAAAGCTGTGTTTATCACAAAATTAAATTACACGATTCACATTTATTAGAATTTTTGGATGAATACCATTTGATTTATTATTTTCTAAAGGAATTGCCACGTATTATTATAATTGGTGTTCCATCAGAATTGATAGAAAAATGTGATCCTGAGGAATTAATCAAAAACGAAATAATAAAAACCAACATTAAAATCTTGATTGAGAATAGTCATGAAATACTGCCAAGGAATATAGTCCAATCTATTAAGGATGCTAATTTAATTGTTTTAAGCTACCTCTATTTAGAAGAATTGGGTAAAATTGACAAATTACTTATCAAGAACTTTGAAGATGACATGGTTGAGTTATATGCAAAATTCAACAATAACCAGTTATACGACTTTATTATTAAACATAAAAGTTATTCAATTGATAAAGCAATAGTAATTTGTGAAGAATATAAATGTATTGAAGAATTGGTGTACTTATTTAGTAAGGTTGGACAAAATCAAAAGGCATTAACATTAATTGTTGATGATTTAAAGGATCCGACAAAGGCAATTAATTTTGCTCATAAAATCAACGATCAATCACTTTGGGATTTCTTATTGGATTACACCATGTCCCGCTCTGATTTTATTCAAGCATTATTGGTTAGTTCTGGTGAATGGATCGATCCATTACCAGTTGTTAGCCGTATACCTAACCAAGTTGAAATTCAAGGTTTGAAAAATGCACTTTTGAAAATTACTGCTAATGGACAATTAGATGAATTTATTCATACTATCATTGAAAGGATAATATCTACGGAGACCTTTGATATTAGCAATGAATACAGGAAGGCAAGAACAACCGCTGCTATAGTTGATGGTGAAAATTTAGAAGCTATTCAAAAGAGCCCTGAACAAACTTATATTAAGTACACATTTGAGGAAGGAATCTACAGTGAACAATCTTTGATTGGTTCTAAATACAAAGCGCAGGGTAACAAAATTACCCATAAATCATATATTAAGCTAAAATTGCCTTAGAATTGAAAATTTTGCCTTTTAATAAAATCTTCTCTTGATTATACAAATATATATTAAAAGATCTTTGCTTAATTGAATGAACATTGAAGCTCTTTTCTCGGATCTTCTTTCAACTCCCCAATCAAGCCCAGTTAGTTTGGACGCGACTTTGACATTGAAAGACACTGTTCTTAAAGGTGCATTAAACAAAACATACTTTTTTAATAAAGATGTATTAGGAGTAACTAAAGCTAATGTGTTAGCTACTTCAAACTTAACTAAGAAGAGTGTTGAGTTTAAAGTGCCTTCTACTATAACAAAACGTGTTCCGATTTCAAAGAATACTAGTTTAACCAATGAACATAGAAGTGCTCCCATTCCTCAAATCAGTGAAAGAACTGCTGAATTGCAACAGGATACACATGTTGATAGAAAGGCAAAACAATTATGGTCTGCTTCCTTTTCTCCTTTATCAAAGTTATTTAACACTAGGTCCGATTTTGGCAATAATAAAGATCATAGTTACAGACCAATGAGCGCATTATGTTTAACTAATAGAAATTATAATTCACCACTTAATTTAAATCAAAGACAGATTCTTAGTTCGGGATTCGAAGGTAGAAGAAGCAAATTTGATGAGGGAAGTGAAAGGACAAGTTCTACAAATAATGAGTACTTTGATTGTGAAGAGAAGGAGGCATTATGTGACCCTATTTCAAGAGAAAATAGTTACGAACAATCATTACGTAATCAATTGGCTCATACGGAATATAAATATGCCAAGACACTTGATCCAACAGCAAGTCCGGTTACTAGAATTAGTTCTGGCATTTTGAAAGATGTGATTCAGGAAACAAACTGTTGTAATTATGGTTCTGTTGGAAAAAATTTTGTTAGTCGTCAAATGATTGATTTTGAACAAAACCAAGGAATGTTACAAAAGTCTGAAAAAGGTTCATATATTAATGCAGATGATAGAAGGGTTGGAAATAGAAGTGATGAAAATAAAGATGCTAATGCTAATGATGATGGTGATGATGGTGATGATAACGAAGACGAAGACGGAGACGCTAATATTGATGATGACATTGACGGAGATAGTATCGACATGGGAAATGATTCGTTCAGTTTTGTATTGTCAACTGCGGCTAATGAAAACAGCAATATAGACCCTGAGATTGAAAATATGACACACCATTTATCGAAGAGAGAGTGGCTTTTCAACTTACTTAAGGGAGTTAACAAACATAAGGAAGAAAATATAACGGGTCATGTGCTCGAGGATTTGTTATATGAAGAACAAGATAAAGTAGACAAGTTGAATAATATAACAGGCTGTGATATTTCTAATTCAAGCATTTGTGAATTCAGTATTAGGGAACTAAATTCTTCTTCTTTTAAACTTGAAACTCCAGTTCCAATAGAAAATACCATTTCATCAAAAGATGAAAATGGTAATTTAGATATTGCCCAAAAACAAAAGCAAAATCAACCAATGGAACCTGGTCTGGCCACCAATTCAAAAATTCCTAAAATTACTCAAATGAAGAGTAATTTCAAGCATTTGTTTGCTGGCAATGGTAAAACAAAAAATGAACCTTACCATTCCAATGATTTAATAGGTGAAGTTGGTAATAAAACTGAAGAATCGGCAAGTACACTAGTTGACAGAGATACTAGTGTCATAAATAAAAAGCTTACTACAAGTGAATTAGTTATTATAGAAAATCAATCTATAATTGATGAACTAAATAGTCATGGCTCAATTGATGGCAAAAGGCTAAAGCGTCAATTAGGAAAAATCATCAAACAAGGAGAGATTTTTGTAACAAAGAAGGCTAACGGTTTGGAAGTAATTGCTATCGATATTACCAAGACGAAGCCAATAAAGTACTAAGAATCGATGGGGTGTTTTTAACTTATATAATAACATGTAAATCTATCTTAATGAACATAATAAAAATAATAAAAAGTAGTAATAATAATCATGATTGTATCATTGTAAAAAATTCAACTAGAAAAGAATCTATTAAAAGGATTGAAATTTTGGAATATAGATCCAGAAAAGGAAGAAAACATTTCATTGGCGATGTTATTAGCTCTACCGAATTTATCGCATTTGGAATAAGCCATAGTATTTGTCAAATTCAAAGAAATTGCAATGACAACAAGAATCAAACTTAACAATTGAAGTTTTAAAAGGGCCATAATACCAAAGACAATCCAAAGAATCGGTGTTACATAAGAGAATAACCAGAAGACGTAACTATCTATTGGATTAATATATCTTTCAGGATCAGCATTTTCAAAAACCCAAACAGTTTCACCTAACTCATTGGATTCATTCCACCATCTGAGTCCAACAAGAAGTCTTCCAGCGATATTCTTGACGTTCCAAAAGTCAGCAGCTAATAAAAGGATAATAAGGATGAAGAATAAGATATAATTTGAGGTGAATAATAAACCAAACAAATAAATGAAAAGAGGAGCCAATTTAAAAAAAAGATAACAAACAAGAGCCACTGGGTGTGATGATTGAGAAAGCTTTTCCCATAACGTCTGTGGTAGAGAAGACGCCTCAGGCATGTTTTATGAATGTAATCAATTCAAAAGGGAATAGTTGTATGATGGGGTGAATGATTACGTAACCAACAGTTGTGAAAAAATACATATGTTTACGTAAGCATAAAAGAATGTGGCGCGTGGATTATCTGTTCCGAAATATGTGGCGCATTTATGCCATCCGTGCACAACCGGAGTTTATGCAGTTCGTACTTCGGAGGTGGAGCCATTTTAGGTAATACCGATCCGAAACGGCGGAAACTATAAATACAGGCTGTCATCCACCATTTGTCTTGAGGGTTTTAGAAGAAGAAGAAATATATAGATACTATTAAATATTAAAATACAATTAATATTCTTTCATGAGTACAATGTCAAATAGTATTAGTGAAAAAGAACATTCCGAGAATATTTCTGCGGATCCGATGACGTCAAATGAGACTTCCTCTTCCAAGTCATTAAATGGTGTTGAACAATACAAACCACAGCAACATGTCGGATCAAACGATTCAGATGAAGAAGGTGATAATCTAATTAGAATTGAAACTAACAATGATATTTCAAGAGAATTGTCTAGAAGATTAACAGAATCTGCTAAGCCAGACCCTAATGCAGCAATTCCTTCTATGGGTTTCGGAAAGGAATTCCCTGAATTGTTACCTGAATCAGAGAAGTATTGTGTTTCCTGGGACGGTCAAGATGATCCTGAGCACCCGCATAACTGGAAATTGTCAAAGAAAATCATTCAATGTTCTATTATTGGGTTTAATACTTTTTGTATCGCTTTTGGATCAGCTATTTTTTCAGCTGCTGTTCTTCCATTAGCAGCAAAATTTCACGTTCATTATGTTGTCACAACTCTTTCTATTACCCTGTATGTTTTAGGTTTTGCCACTGGTCCTGTTGTCTGGGCTCCTTTATCCGAACTTTATGGTAGACGTCCTGTTATTCTTATATCTTCATTTGCTTTCTGTTGTTTCAATTTTGCAGTTGCCTGTTCTGATAGATTAGAATCTATTTTGATTTGTCGTTTCTTTGCTGGTTGTTTAGGTGCTGCTCCATTAGTTGTTGTTCCTGCTTCCTTTGCTGACATGTTTGATAACAGAACTCGTGGTACTGCCATTGTTCTTTTCTCCATGTGCGTCTTTGTTGGTCCACTGTTGGCTCCTTTTATTGGTGCTTTCATTGTTGCCAACGAATCATTAGGTTGGAGATGGACTGAATTCATTACTGGTATTTTAGCTGCTGCTTCCTTTATCATAATTTTGCTCTTTGAAGAAGAAACACATCATCCAATCCTTTTGGTCTACAAGGCTAGAAAGATTAAGCATTTAACTGGTAACTGGGGTATTCATGCTCCACATGATGAATTTACTTTATCTATTAGAGACATTGTTGAAAAGAATTTAACCAGACCTATTAAGATGTTATTCTTGGAACCAATTTTATTCTTCATTACCCTTTACAATTCCTTCATTTATGGTATGGTCTACCTTTTCTTGGATGCTTATCCAATTGTCTTTGCTAAGGGTTACGGTATAGCTCCTGGTGTTGCTGAATTACCATATTTTGGTTTAATTATTGGTCAATTTTTGGGTGGTGTCTTCTGTATTTGGTATGAAAAAATTTACAACAAGAGAATGGATGCTCGTGGCGGTAAGTTTTTACCAGAAGACAGATTACCACCTATGATCGTGGGTTCCTTTTTCTTTCCAATTGGTCTTCTTTGGTTTTGTTGGAGTGGTAACTACCATGAAACTGTTCATTGGATTGTGCCAACTGTCTCAGGTCTCTTCACTGGTTTTGGTTTAATTACTATTTTCAATCCATCCATGAATTATATTATTGATGCTTACCTTTTATTTGCTGCCTCTGCTATGGCAGCTAATTCTCTTATGAGATCTACTTTTGGTGCTGTCTTCCCATTATTTGCCACTCAAATGTTTGAAAAGATGGGTACTAACTGGGCAGGTTTGGTATTGGGTTTATTTTCTACTGCTTTGATACTTTGTCCATTAGCTTTCTTGAAATGGGGTAAAGCATTAAGACAGAAGTCTAAATATGCATTTGATTTAAGTTAAATCATCCAGAATAATTAATTTCAATAATCTTAGAAATGATAAAAATTCATAAAAGGGAATAAACAAACGAACCAATTTAATTTCCATTAAAATATGTTAATAATTTGAAACACAATATTTTAAATGGTAAATTAACTAGTATACCATAATTTTACAGCTTACTATACTTCTTTATGAATACATATTTCTTTCTATAACATTTCATTTAATGCGACTTTATACTTAAGCAGAACTATTCTTTTATTACAGTATATTAGATGTAAAAGGGGGTCTGTGCAATAAACGTTTGACGTATGCCAAGACCTTAAAATAAAAACAATAGAGGTTGGAATGTATGAACTTTATAGTATGTCGACGTGAAAATTGTTATTGATGTAATTTTTTAACACATCGCGATAAAAAAAGTAAAAAAATAATCCTCCGATGCCGGGAATCGAACCCGGGTTCCCGCGGTGAGAGCGCGAAGTGATAGCCCCTACACTACATCGGATGATGTTTACTTATTTCATGTACTAAAACCTAAGAGGTCCAAAACCTTTATCTTAATTGTAATTGTAATAAAGATCTTTAAACAAAGTTAAACTTATCCCTCCACTTATACACAAAATTAAAGTTGAGCCGTTTCGGATTCATGAATACATGTTCCCCTTTGGAGCTCAGCTTCGCTCATATAACTAAAATATCTTATTATATTCACGTGACTCGTCTTCGACTTTTTAATAATGACTCTAATATGCTTTCTTTACCCTTTATTCTTTATGGACATTGTTTTCAATGTTAGCATAGTTGTTTTCAATACTTTGTTTTAGAGTTTAATTTGAAAAAGTTTTGAATTTTAAATTTTTCATATTTCATTTTTATTTTTTTAAACCAAAATTGTTTAAATTTTCTGAAAAATTGAAAATAAGTTTTTTAATGAGATGATGTTTTATTCGTGTATAATGAAGTATGTGTAGTTAGAGATGAATAATTTGTAACAAGAATTTCTTTTCTTTAGGCATTTTCTTGAACAATTCCATGCAAGTAATGCTACAATGAATTTTATTTTAATAAATAACGACTATTTTGTTTGTTGTAGGTAAAATGCTAATGAACCATTATTGACCATAATTTCATATTATGTACAGCATAATACAATAATATAATACCAAAAAAATTTCTTGAGAGTTTATATTAGATAAGGTGTAAAAGGGGATTTTACATAAAGGTACGAGACTGTTATAATGTTAAAAAACTGCTCCACTCACCGAGTTCATATTCATAGTCTATACACCAAAACAATCTAAAAAAGCATTTTGATTAGAGAAATAGTATAACCCTTTAAAAAGATATTTATACTGTTGTCCAGTTCAACTGCATCATAATTCTAACTTATAGGGAAACATCACAATAAATTGAAACATTTAACTTCAGTGGAGAAAGCTTTCTAAGGTTATTATTGTTCCAAAAAATATCAGGTATTCAAAAGTAGTATTAATCTAAATGTTCTTGAAACTGTTTTGTCTACTTAATGATATTGGCAAATTAAGTGAGTTATTTTCACTAGAGTTATTTATTGATTACTGAGCGTTTTCAAGTATTGCTTTATACTAATAATAAGAACAACTTTCCCTCTTTGCAAACTGAAAAATTTACTACTAAAACCCAATTATTTTTGTTTTCTCTGTCACCAGCTTCAACTAGTATTTTCTTTTGTCCAACAGCCTTCAAGTTCAAATCCATAGAGGCTTACGTAATCCCTCCAATTCAGTAATAAAATATTCAAAAATTTTTTTCTCCTTGACCTTTTAGATTGAAATTTCTTTCAACTTTAATTCAATATCTTGTGTAACTAAAACCAATGCCTCCAAAGCAAGAAAGGTCGCAAGGAGAAGATGAAAAGAAGATGCAAGCTATTGTGCTGGCAGATTCCTTTCAAACTAGATTTATGCCATTAACAGCTGTTAGGCCACGTTGTTTGTTGCCATTAGCTAATGTTCCACTTATTGAATATACATTGGAATTTCTTGCACAGTCAAGTTTAGTCAATGAAGTTTATATTATGTGCTGTTCACATGTTGATCAAATTCAAACTTATATTGATGAATCTAAATGGGCAGCGCCTTCGTCACCATTTAAGAAAATTCAAACAATTGCATCCAAGGAATCAAGATCTGTTGGTGATGCAATGAGAGATATCGATTCTAGAGGTCTCATTACTGATGATTTTATTTTGGTTTCTGGTGATGTTGTTACTAACTTGGATTTAACTAATGTTTTAGAACAACATAAGAAACATAAACAAGGTGACAGAGATTATATTTGTACAATGGTTTTGAAACAAGCATCTCCATTACATAGAGCTAGATCTGCAATTGAACCTGCATGTTTTATTTTAGATAAGGCCACTGACAGATGCCTTTATTATCAAGATTTACCACCAATTAATGGAGAAAAATCATCTGTTAATATTGACCCTGAGGTTCTCGAAGATGTTGAAGAATTTACAATTAGCAATGAATTAATTGATTGTCATGTTGATATTTGTACTGCCCAATTTCCGACAGTTTTCCAAGAAAATTTTGATTATCAATCCCTTAGAAGTGATTTTGTTAGAGGTGTTCTAGGCTCTGATTTACTAAAAAAACATATCTTTGCTTATATAACTAGTGATGATTACTCTGCTCGTGTTGAAAGTTGGCAAACTTATGACGGAATATCCAATGATGTTTTGGAAAGATGGTGTTACCCAATTGTTCCAGAACGTAACTTATTGAGCGATCAAACTTATACTTATGGATCTCATCATGTTTATAAGGAAGATGATGTTAGACTATCTCAATCATGTAGATTACAATCAAGAGTTGTTATTGGTAGGGATACTTTTATTGGTGATGGTACAATGATAGAAGGTTCAGTTATTGGTAGATCTTGTAAGATTGGGAATAATGTCACTGTTGAAAATTCCTATATTTGGGATGGTGCCGTTATTGAAGATGGCTGTACTATTAAGCATTCCATTGTTGCATCTAATGCTGTTATTAAACAGCATTGTATTTTAAGTTCTGGATGTGTTATTGGGTTTGATGTTGTCATTGATGAAAATGTTATTGTTCCAACCAATGCAAAGATTATGAAAGATTTAATTAAATCACGAAATGAATTTGTTTCTAGTGATGATGATGAAGAAGAACTTGATGAAACTGAAATTCTTGCCAAGGGTGATCCAGCTGTTGTTGGCCTTAATGGTGTTGGTTTCCTTTATGAAGAGGATGATAGCGATGTTGAAGATATGGGCCACATCACTCGTGATTTATTAAAAGTTGACTTATCAGATTCAAGTATTGCATCAAGTACCTTTACAGTTCATCATTCTAAAAAGAAAAAGAGAACACAATCCACAGCTAGTGGTTTATATTCTGAAGATGAAGGTGAAAATTTCGACACTGAAGCAATTGCTACTGTTGAAAGAGCCATGGAAAATGATCATGATTTGGACACAGCATTATTAGAATTGAATACCTTGAGAATGTCAATGAACGTTTCATACCATGAAGTCCGTGAATCTACTACCAGGGCCATGGTAAAGCGTACTAATCACTTTGTTGAAACCGAAACACTTGGAGTTAAAGATGCAGTTAATAAGATCTTTAGTAAATGGGGTGTTATGTATAAGAGACAAGTTTTTGATAATGATGATCAAGTTGATTTGTTAATTATTATTCAAAAGTTATGTTATGATTTAACTAGTGATTGGAGATCGCTTATGTTAATGTATATTATCAATTTATTATATGACATTGACGTTCTTGAAGAAGATAATATTTTAAGATGGTGGAACAGTGAAGAAAGTGAAAAAATGGGAGATGTTAGAGAAAAGACTGCAGTTTGGATCAACTGGTTACAAGAAGCTGAAGAAGATAATAGTGAAGAAGAAGACAGTGAAGAAGAGTAAAGTAGATCTATAGATTGAATTGTTATAGCCACTTTGAACTAATAGTTACCATTTTTTATCGTCTCAAAAAAAAAAAAATAATAATATATATACCATATAGTAACTTTACTATATACGTTTATTGTTTCATGCTTTTATAAATATATTCGAATTTATATATATTCTATTTGAAAGCTTAGCCCCTGAGCGTTTTTTATGTAGCCACAGCTTCTCCGCAATTTACACATGAAAGTTAGTATACAACTATGAATTTATTTAAGCAATTATCTTTAGTTTTGCCTGTTTTTTGAAGGATTATTATGATAACGATGCCAGTCACTCATTACTATATTGTAATTTACGTCTAACATGATACTGAAGTAAAGTATTGAAAAATAGGGGTTGCTTACATAAGCTGAGATTACCTTCTCGCTTTTCCTAATTACCTAGGAAAAGGCAGAAGTTATAGAAGACTTTAATCATTAGGTTAAGTTTTAATATTGATAATATAATAACCATGATTTATTGGATGATTTTACATAACATTTATAGAATATACATTTCCTGTTATGGTAAGCAAAAGTTTGTTGTACTTTATAGTTAGTACTGGTTTAGTTGTCCTTTTGCAGTACAATATAACGTATTATTAGTTAAGTTTTGCAATATAATTTAATTTTCAAAATTCGATTCAAGGATTTAACCAGTGTCCTGCATGCTTCTTTGTACTATGTAATATTCATGATACAATAAAAAACCGCAATGGGCTAATAAATTACTAAAGAGAAGAGTGAACGATATTGTAATGTAGATACTATTTTTTCAATTCATTTGTGACTCTGAACAAAGGCATGTGTCAATGTAATGAAATCTCAAACGACATAAATGAAAATCTTGGATATTGTTGGCTCACATCAAATGAGTTACTGGGAGCCCCAATTGAAGATGCTCAAAGGGATGCAGAGCCAAAAGTGCTCATTAAAAGATATATGTTTGGTGTGCTTTTCATCATAGTAATACATTTTTATGGATACAACGTTTATATTTATTTGTGCTGAATTACAAAATTTTACTGTTTTGTCCAGTCAATTAGCAGTTATATTTTGTTACTTCCAGACATTATTAACTTGTTTCATCAAAATCATTATTAATATTATCCTAACTCAGAAGTTACTGAAAAATACAAGTACAAAACAAATGATAACACAATTGACAATTCACCATCTTCATGATAAAGTTGTACTTCTGCTCAAAACGGTGATATTGTTTTTAGTAAAGAGCAGAATGTAATCCATGAGCATTTTCCAACGAGACATCAGTCTTTAGAGATTACCAAAAGAGTTTCATATTCAACATATATGAATGACCCTGCAATGGAATCTGTTGATCACGGCACATACTACGGTGGCCTAGTTATGTTACCTATTACCGATAATGATCTTGGTAGTAAATCACACCAAAGTAAACATACCACTGGGAATTTTCACGTCATTGTAAATGCCATTAGTATTATTGACACCGCTGATAATAAACATGTATCAATTGCTTCTGGTGCTCTTGCTTCTCTAATTGACGCTGTTGAAAGCTTCCCTTATTTCGCAGCAGATGTTTTTGAATCATTAGTGATTGAATTCTCACGAAATATTCGAATGCAACTCATCTGCCCAATATGCAATATTCTCTTGTTGAAAGTTAGTTCTTCAATTTTAATTTCCAAGGGCAAGATATTTAAGTTCCACTTAGTTCATTCTTGGATAATGTAGTCACTAAATCAGGTGCTGGTTCCAACATGTGTATGCTGAGCATTTCTTTATAAGTATGCAATCGAGGTACTGAAGATAACAGAACCTCAGATATATTGATTTTAGGTGCTTCATTCCTTAACGTTTGAATGATAGTTGAAATTGATCATGCACAAATTGGTCTTGTTCAGGTTGTGTTTGATAATGATAATCGCCACTTTAATATAATAGTGAAGAACTTTACATAAGCAATACCAGGGTTTTATCACGTGACTATTCCGTTTTCTCCGATGGAACCTTCTAGAAAAAAAGTTATTTATGAAACTTTGAAATTGGGAAAAAAATAGTGTAATATTTAACACGTCAGCACAATGGGCAAAATAATCATATATAAGAGACGCGTCCAATTGTGTAAAGAATTTCCCTTGGTTTAATAATTACTCTTTCTTTTACATATAGACGACATGTTCAAAATGAACCGCTCTTTTTCAATGGGCGTGGCGTTGCTCTACGCCTTGCTTCTGGTTGTTTTACCATTTGCATCCCAGAACTTTGCGCAAGCTGATGACGATAATTATGGTACTGTTATTGGTATTGATTTAGGTACCACGTATTCATGTGTTGGTGTTATGAAGAATGGTCGTGTTGAAATCTTAGCGAATGATCAAGGTAATAGAATTACTCCATCCTACGTTGCATTTACCGATTCTGAAAGATTGGTTGGTGATGCTGCTAAGAATCAAATTGCTGCTAACCCATTAAACACTGTTTTCGACATTAAGAGATTAATTGGTCAAAGATTCAGTGATAAAATTATTCAAAGAGAAATCAAGCATTTGCCTTTCACAATAGTTGACAGGGATGACAGACCTGTTGTTCAAGTTGATTACCAAGATGAACAGAAGACCTTTACTGCTGAAGAAGTTTCAGCTATGATCTTAGGTAAGATGAAGCAAATCGCTGAAGATTACCTTGGTAAGAAGGTTACTCACGCTGTTGTTACTGTTCCTGCATACTTCAATGATGCCCAAAGACAAGCTACTAAGGATGCCGGTACTATTGCCGGTTTAACTGTTTTAAGAATCGTCAATGAACCAACTGCTGCTGCTATTGCCTATGGTTTGGACAAGGGTTCAGAGGAAAAGCAAATCATTGTTTATGACTTGGGTGGAGGTACATTCGATGTTTCTCTTTTATCTATTGCTGGTGGTGCTTTTGAAGTTCTGGCTACTGCTGGTGATACTCACTTGGGTGGTGAAGATTTTGACTACAGAGTTGTTAGACATTTCATTAAGATGTTTAAGAAGAAGAATGATATTGATGTTTCCAAAAATCCTAAGGCTCTGGCTAAGTTAAAGAGAGAAGTTGAAAAAGCAAAGAGAACATTATCTTCTCAAATGAACACCAGAATCGAAATTGACTCCTTCGCCGAAGGTATTGACTTCAGTGAGACTTTAACTAGAGCTAAGTTCGAAGAATTAAACATGGAATTATTTAAAAAGACCTTAAAGCCAGTTCAACAAGTTCTTGATGATGCTAAGGTTAAGGTTAGTGAAATTGATGATATTGTTCTTGTTGGTGGTTCTACTAGAATTCCAAAGGTTCAAGAATTACTTGAAAAGTTCTTCAAGGGTAAGACTGTTTCGAAGGGTATCAATCCAGATGAAGCAGTTGCATATGGTGCAGCAGTTCAAGCTGGTGTCTTGTCTGGTGAAGAAGGTGTTGAAGATATTGTCTTAATTGATGTTAATCCATTAACTTTAGGTATTGAAACAACTGGTGGTGTTATGACTACCTTGATTAAGAGAAACACACCAATTCCAACTAAGAAATCTCAAATTTTCTCAACTGCCGTTGATAACCAAAATACTGTTTTAATTCAAGTTTTTGAAGGTGAAAGAGCTATGGTTAAAGATAACAACTTATTAGGTAAGTTTGAATTAACCGGTATTCCACCAGCACCAAAGGGTGTTCCACAAATTGAAGTTACCTTTACATTAGATTCTAATGGTATCTTAAAGGTTTCTGCTTTAGATAAAGGTACTGGTAAGTCCAACTCTATTACTATTTCTAATGATAAGTCTAGATTATCACAAGAAGAGATTGATAAGATGGTTGCTGATGGTGAAAAGTATGCTGAAGAAGATGAACTTATTAGAAAGGTTATTGCTGCTCGTAATGACTTAGAACAACAAGCTAGTGCATTGAAGACTCAATTAGAAGATGAAGATGGATGGGGTGCTAAGTTAGAACAAGCTGATAAGGATATTATTAGCGAAGCTGTGCAAGAAGTCTTTGAATTCCTTGAAGATAACGCAGACACGGCCACCTTGGAAGAATTAGAAGAAGAAAAGGAAAGACTTCAATCTGTTACTAACCCAATTGTTGCCAAGATGTACCAATCTGGTGAGGGTGAAGACTACGAAGATGAAGACGATTTTGATGATGACTGGGAACATGATGAATTGTAAACATTTCCAGTGTCTCTCTCTTATACATAAATAAATAAAACAAAATAAAGTTATGTAAACTTTGTTTAAAATCAGCTATAAAAAACGTATTAAAAATTAAACTTTTTTTGAGCCAAAGTTTTTTAGGCGCGTCAAGAGACGCAACAAGAAAGATACCTTGTTTTGCTTACTAGCTATGGATGACGAAGAAGTTAAACTGAGGCCACAAGCTCCTACATTTGGAGGAGCGGAGATGTCACATAGTACGAGCAACTTATTGAAGCGTCAACGAGAGTCTAGCCCCACATCCGAACCTATTGGCAATGTAAATAGAGTCAAAATACTAGATGACTTATTGAACAATAAAATGAAATTAGACGATTTAAGCGGATGTCAGTCAATGACATTACTTTGTGGATTTGTTAAGGATGTTCTGAAACTTAGTGAGAGCGAAGAAATTGATACCAATGGAATATTTAAACAAATTTGGCCTATTATTTTAGGATCTGAGAGTGATAAGGAAGATATTCAAACTAAGTTCAATGATAATGAAAATAAAAGTTTAAAGGAATGTTCTAATGAACAAGTAAATGAATTTAAAAATAGTCCTGAAGTTTACAGAGAATTGTTAGAAAGTGTATATCAAGATAAAGCAAAGTGGATGGAAGAGAAGAGGCGAGCAGCTATGGTTTCGGCATCACAAGAAGAGCTGGGAGTCCCATTACGAATGACATCTAAAATACTGTCGAATTTTGATGAAGGTCTTTGGGGAGACTCTATTAATAGAACTACATCATCTGGATCTATAGGAGATAATTCTATGGATAATGATAATAATAATGATAGTACTGGTAACAACATTGATAACCAAAGTGAATATGATAACCCTTTATTACCAATAACTCCAAATGATGTTGAACATTATGTTAGAGTTAACATTGGTAAATCTGAACAGAATATTGATCCTGAAAGATGGACAGCATTAAGTAGGAAATTTTATCTAAAATCTGCTCCTAGTGTTGATATTGATTCATACATGGAAAGAATAAATAGATTTGGTGGAATTAGTGGAGCTGTTGGATTATGTGCAGGGTTATTCCTGATTAGGTTTTTATTTAATATCAAAGGACGAGGGTTAAATGGAAATGGTGTTGTTGGAGACATGAGATTGTGGCCACTGCCATTATCCAATGAACTGATTAATTTAGAACCTAGCCAAAGGTTCATGAATGTTAGTTCATTGAACGTTTTTAGACTCGTTCTGACTTCTATTAGGTTAGCATTGAAATTAGTTGAAGATAAGAATTTTCAACAGGGTTACTTTTGTCGTATTTGTGGACTTCAAAAAACTGAAGACCTTTTTCGAATGGAACTGGCCATGGGTTTTGGTATTGATTGGTGTGTCTTTATGAACAACTATGAACTCTGGAGGGTTATAGTATTTATGGAAGCCCTGAGACGTCACGTGACCACTATAGAGGTATAAATTGCGCAAATTCTCTGTTGAAAAATTTTAACTATTTTTTCAACTAATTCTTTCTAAGGAAAAGAAACTTTCTTTTTAAATTAGTTCCACTTCTTGATTGAAGACAGATCATGACAGCATAAGTGTGTTTGAAGGTAGTTTAAACTCCTTTTGTTATTGTGTTGATTCTTTACAGAAATGGAATTAATTTAAAGATTTTTCTTTCTCTTGTCTTGATGGGAATAATGTTTTATTTATTATATCTTTTTACAATTATCTTTATTATGATGAATACACTACGATTTTATAACTTTTCTTTCTGGCATCTCTAATGTTAGGGCTCTCAAAAGGAGTTCGATGAGTACAACCATTGACAATTATCTGATTCATAAAGATATTCCATTTTTTTCTTGATATAATACTTGATTCCTTATTTCCCAAAGTAAAATATTAATAATGTAAAAAAGTATTGTAAATTAACAAATTTTCGTCTAGTAAAAAGGGGATGCTTTTTTGAAGAAGGGCCTGTTTCTGTTTGAAAACACTGTTGTTCTGACTAAACTCAAAGCTGAAAAATTGTCCAGAGTGTATTTTTTTTGGACAATGCAGTTTTGCTTCAAGCATAACAAACTATTTTTCCACTTTAAGAATTGCTTAATCTCTATATATCCTATCTATGGATTTGCATTTTATTCTAGACCCCAGTGCCTTTGTGTATGGTGGGATAGGGAAGCTAAAGAAATGGAGTCAGTTATACAACGCTAATAACAACTCTTCAACCAATGCAAATGTGTCGTTCTATGTCCCTCATTATACATTAAAGGAATTAGATTTTTTGAAAAAGGTTTATAATCCATTAATTTCTTCGAATGCAAAGGAAAGTATCAAGTTCATTGATTCTGAAATTGCGGGTGACTTTAAGAACCAATTTGATGCAGTTGATTCTGTCAATGATGAGTTTAACAATTTATGTTTTGCTGATTCTGATTCTGATTCTGATCCTTATTCTGATAATGATCAAATTTCCAATAATGATAATCAAATAATAGATTTTGAATCTTATAATCGTCAAAGGGATATTTATGTTAATGAGATAATCACAAACGACCATCATCAACAGTCAAAGGTTCCCACTTTAAAATTTTACTTAGAAGGTACAGGTGAAATGGGTCCACCATGGAGAGTTGCAAGTGGTTATAGACACTCTACTCCTTCCACAAAGGATTTACCTAGTCATGTTGATAATAGTAAAGTCGGTGTTTATGGTATGAAAATGGCTGGTGGATTTTGTATTGACCCCAGCACAAAAGCTTCTACATTAATTCATGATCCATTTGCTGAATTAGAAAAGGATTCCGATAGTGATGATGAACAAGATGACGATGATGAGGAAGGAGACGATGATAACGAACCATCTAACTCTACTTCTGAAGAGTTTGAAAAGGCTCAAGTTCCACAAAACTTGAAAAAGCTCATCAGATACACCGTTCAAAAGCATTATATTGATAATAAGAATGCCCCCGCTGATAAAAGAATCACTTGGTTTGTCATTACTGAAGAAGCTATTACCAAGACATGGTTGGAAAGTTTTGGATTTTATGTGCTTGATCTAAATATTGCTGAAAAATTAATTGATGGTTCACTAACGATTGATCAAGTATTATATAAACAAAACCGTTCTGATATTGGAGAGGAACCACTTCCAGAATCAAATAAGAGGGAAGTTTATACTCCAAGCAATCATAGAATGGATTGCATTGGTCGTCCAAAAGGTTATTTAAATAACGAACAATGTCAGCAACAGTCGAATTTCCATGTCGTTGATAAGCCGATGTTGTTTGATCCAGTTACT
The DNA here is from genome assembly GCA_030564945.1 of Saturnispora ahearnii. Taxonomy (NCBI): domain Eukaryota; kingdom Fungi; phylum Ascomycota; class Pichiomycetes; order Pichiales; family Pichiaceae; genus Saturnispora; species Saturnispora ahearnii. The sequence goes on along the minus strand of JAJMAQ010000005.1, from coordinate 244,677 downwards.
GGTGAACTTGTCAGCGCAGATAAATTTAAAGGTGCTAGAACTGCCCTTAGAAGATCAAGAGGAAGAGGTGGCCATAGAAGGGGCAGAGCTAGAAGAGGTCAAAACAAGAGTAAAGGTTCTGGTTAATCATTAATTAAAGCCCAAATAAACTGTTTCGAAACTCAAAATCGAATCATGACTTTCAAATAAAATAGAAGAATATTATACTCTTCTGATACGTGCCCTCATTACGAATATTTGAAAGGTTCATTTCATTTTTTAGGAATTTCAAATTGACTATTAAATATTGTCCTCTATTTCATTGTCATTTTTTGAAAGAATCAATTTAGATTCAGGAAAATTCAATAAAGGCATGATAAGTTAAATGCCTTGCATTATTTCAAAACTTTAATGGAGGCAGAATTTAAAATAATAATTATAAAAAGTACTATTACTTACAAGTTGATGTTTATAAAATCATATATTATATGTTCCGTACCCCGCTCAAGCCAAAAGAAGTCAAAAAACTAGATGGTGATGATGCTATTATTTACACGATATATAAAATAGAGATTGTTTGCTCTATCTCCTTTTTATTGCCTTTTATCACTTTTAGAATTTTTTTCTCTGTCTCTCTTTGTAAGTTTAATCTTCACTAGTACTAAAATAATCTTGACTACTGAATAAATCTAAATTAATATCAGGTTTAAATGGCCATTCCCAAAATTTTACTGATATTTCAATAAAATCTTCATTTGTTAAATGACTTATTTTCTTTTTTAACATAGCCTTTGGTAATTGAGAAGATAAGTAATCTTCAGCTCCAGGACCTAATGTATGCAATACAGTTTTCAATTCAGAACCTGGTGAGTTGAAAAGTTTATGAATACAGAAATGCAATTCATCAGGATATTCAATAAGGTATTTATTATGATTTGATTTGAATTCCAATAAACAATACTCATCACCTGAAAATGGTTCCTTCAATGAAACAACATGATTTTCATTTTTATAATTATTGATTAATCTTTTTGCCTTCTCATTTGATAATTTTTCTGAACATGCAATTAACCTCACATCAGAAAATAATCCTGCCATTAATGAATTGGTCCTTCTATGCATTGTTCCAACATCAGTTAAAAATTTCAAAACTTCTGTAGGCCTTGACCAAGCTAAGAACCTGACCCCACTATAACGGAACATACATGTAGTAACTTCATTATAATACAATGCCGTTCTTAGACATCCTGCATTTGCTGTTGAAGAAAAATCAGCTATAAACAATAACGATTCATTAACTGGCATTTTACCAATACCATATTCAGTTGTGTCAGTTTCTTCTTTCGTTAAAAACCTTGGCTCGAACCATTTATTTTCTAACGGCTTTGACAAAACATTTGCTTTGATTGTATTAGCAATAGGTGGATCCGTTACATGTAAATTTATGAATTCATCTCCTTCTGCAATTCTGCTCCAAAATTTATATGCTATTTTACCATCTGGGAATATCAAATGATGTTTAGGCTTAAGTTTTTCATTCAAAACCTTAGATAATGGCGATATTCTTACATTATAATCTATTATATTGACTTTATCAGTACCATATATGCCAAGATCCAAATTTTTCACTATATCTGAATAAGTTTCTGAATCGTAAGTGAAACGAAGTGGTTTCAAAGGAGTATTTCTCAAAGTCGTAATAGCTTCACTAACACTACCACATGCACTCAATAGCTTCTGCATAGTTGTCTCGCAATCTTTTATCTTCCCTAATCAAAGGGTTCCTTCTCTTACAATGTCATTAGCATTTTTTTTCATAGTGAAAAATTAGGAACTTCCTCTTTTGGAACGATGCCCATAGAAAAGTGATGCTTACGTAACCAAGATTTAATATTTTCAACAAGTTGGTTTTTCTTTAAAGTTTAAATTGACAAGTTAAATAGAGCAATAGAGGGTGTAGGATGAAGTTAAAGTTGTCTCTTTCCAAGGATAAAGAACAATCAGATAGTTTGTTGATTCCGAAAATCAAATTAAAGGCGCCATCAGGGCCAAAAATAACACTCCGAAAACCAAATGTTGATCTTCATTTGCCTTCATCACCGTCGAATACTGCAACACCATCTATTACACTATCCAGTAGTAAAACGAAAACTGTTCTTAGGGTGAAACCAAGTAGGGAACACGGTGATGGCTGGGACAGTGAGGATCCTGATCGTGAAGAAGATCCATTGATCGAAGATGGTATTATATTAAGAATGTTACCAGATGCTAATTTAAATATACTAAGAGCAGCAGCTGAAGGTGGAGATTTAAGTGGGATTTCTATATTCTGGAAGGATAAGAGGAGGGCAATTGTTAAAGTTCATGGCGATATGTATGCGGCAAAGTTAATTGATCTACCAACCATTGTTGATGTTCATAAGACATTAGATAAAAAGAATATATTTAAAACAATTGATGTTTGTCAGATGCTTCTTGTGGTGAAGAGGATATATGATGAGAAGGAAATCCTTGATTTATATGCTGATAAAGAATTTGGTGAAACTTATCCAGATGGTATTACTCCTCCCATGGAAAATTCAAAATATAGGTTTAAAAAGAAATATGAACAAAGAGTTGTACAAAATATTGAAGATGAAGTGGAAAAGTTATTGAAATTAGATGCAGAAGCAGACAGTTCAACATATGAATTTATCAATCCGGAAGAAGAAAGTATTACTATGGAATCAATCATTGAATCTAAACTTAAGAATAAGAAATCAAAGAAGGAAAAGAAGAAACGCCGCAAGGAAAGAGAAGCTGAAAATGAACTATCTACTTCTGCTCAAATTGCTAATTCTATGAACATTCCTGATCATAATGACGATGGTATTGATAACCTTGATGAGGAATTAGATAAATTAATGGGTGATGTTGATATGGAATTTGATATAGATGATGAGGATGCTGATGAAGGAGGGAAGACCTCACATAATGAAGAAGAGGATGAAGATGAAGAAGAGGAATCTGAAGATGATGTTGATGCTCCAGAAAATGCTGAAGTTCCAATTCATTCCGAGGGCCAAGGTACAGAAATGTCCAGTGAAGATGAAGAAGACGAAGACGAGGACGACGATTTATTCAATGATGATAATAATGAGGGTGGACGTGAAGAAGTTGATGAAACAAAGAGACATAATGCTATATTGATGGATGAAATTAAGGAATTAGAATCCATTATTGAGCAAAAGAAAAATGATTTATTTAAAATCGTTAATCCAATTATGAAAAATAGAATTAATGATGTTATTGGTAAGTTAGTCCAAGAATTAGAAATGAAAAAGAGTCAAATTATTGATGTTGAAGAAAAGGACAACGCTGAGAGTAATCTTAATAATGGTAACGAAAATGAAGATGACGATGAAGGTGATGATGAAGAAGAAGATGACGAGGATGATGAAGAGTTAGATGCAGAAGAAGATGAGCTAGAAGAGGAGCAAGAAGAACCACAAATAGAACAAGTATTGGATGATGCAATGGAAATCGAGGAAGAAGTTACTGTTAATAGTACACGAGGTAACTTCGATGTTGATATGAAAATGGATATTGATGAAGAAATTAACAAACTTAATAAAGATGAGGATGAAGAAGATGAGGATGATTTTGGTGATTTATTTTAATGCGATGGAAATAAAAAAAAAAAAAAAAAATAGTTTTAGATTCAAAATATTAACAAGAAAAGAGTTATATTGTATTATAGTATGTAGTAATTGATTGTCCCTTTTCTTAAAAAATGGGTATTCTAATAAGGATTGAAGAAATGAATATTAGTAAATATATAAAGAAGTATGAATAAAATTACAGTGGTATAGTGAAAACTTACAGATTCACTTAATTAAAAAAAGAATATTATACTCTTTAGCATACAGCGACTTTATCAGTGATTTCTTTTTCTCTCCCAACTTCTAATTAAAACAATACCAACTATGTAATTTTCAAAATCTAAATTCTCAGATTTTTCAAATACCCTAGCTAATAGTTCATCAGGGCAAACCATTGCATTAGCCTCTAACGCTCTTGTAAACTCATCAAAATTTAACATATGTGATCGTCTAGTATCATGATAGATAAACGAAGCAAGACATCCTTTGATAAATTTACTCAGTCTAATAAAATTTCTAAAATTAACTTCATTGTTACCGCCAAACGTATTAAAAATAATTTCGACTGATCTTTTGGAAAATGGTAATCTACCAGCTGGCTCAAATGGATCACACAATAAATCAGCCATCGAGCTTAGATTAATTACATCATTTTTTGCAAATGAGTTGAAAATTTGATAAAGTTGATCATTATGAACAGATAAATCATTATCATTGATTTTACCCAGTGTTTTGATTAAATTGACCGCTATTATACGAGATTCATCAAGTTCAATATTTGGAACTCTTGGCTCAATCCTTTTCTTATGGTTTAAATCTTCATTTGATCGTTTACAGTTATATCCGGACCCAGAGCTTAGTAGAGAAGCAGAATCATAAATAGAAGTACTATGACTATTAGAATGCTGCCTTCTTAAAGAGTTAGAGGCATTAGATCCCTGCGATCCTTCATGATTCTTAGATACAGCTGAACTGACAAAATTATCATAATCTGAATGTTGAGAAGATTGTCTTTGATTATTTGATAAGTAATTATTAGGCTTTGGCAATTGTTTAAACTGTTGCTGCTGTTGTTGATATTGTAAGATCTGCTGCTGTTTTAATGGTCTCTGTTGTTGTTGCTTTGTTGGTGACAGCCTTGAATATTTCTTCTCATTAGCATATGAATACCTAGGATCCATAACTGGTGGGTCAGGTTGCATCATTTGAGACATTTGGGGGGATGGTTGAACATAGTAATAATTATTTATAATAGTTGGAGGTTTTGAGCTATTACTTGAAGACGAAAGCTTCATCGGCGTTTGATTTGCAACAGGTTTAGGTTTTGGTTTGTTATTCTTCAGTTGAGTATTTTGTTGTTCTGATCGAGATATTTGGGATCCCGTTGCCGGTTGTGGCGCTAACGTGTTTGGGTTTATAGCAGGAGCATAGTCACTATCAGTTAAATTCAAATCCAATGCTTTATTTCGTTGAAACATGTGGAATATTTATCGAAATTGTCTAACATTCAAAAGTATTCATTTCTTTAATGACTACATGTATTACTTACTACTCACTACAACTTTCTATCCGATGAGAGGCTCATTCAAAACAAGTGAACCCGTCGCGGTGCACGGATGTAATATTGTAGATTACATAAGCAGTGTAATTTAATTACTATGTCCATCGCAAAACCTAGTGTCATGGTGAATGGATTAAAGAAGCTGTTACTTACTTCTTATACTATAACTATATCAAAATTGCAAAGAGAGTTTTAAAATTAAAAACAAGAAATATACATTTAGTCTCTGTTTTCTCTTCTTCTGTAACCACCGTCTCTTCTACCTTGTTGTGGTCTTCTAGATTGGACTTGTCTGGTTGGGATTGGAGTTTCCAACAAGGTCTTTGGAACAGAACCTTCTGGGACACCTAAGAATTCCTTCAAGTATTCAATACCTTCGTCAGTCAAGGTATAGTAGTAGTGTTGCCAAGAGAATTGAGTCTTGACAAGACCTCTAGAAGTCAAAGATTGCATAGCCTTGACGACGTACAAGTTTCTGGTAGCGATTTCATCGTGTTGGATTTCGAAATCCTTCTTAGCAACCAAAACACCTTCTGTTGAAAATAAAATGTTAGTAAATCTGTATTGTTGGAGTTTTCTTTTAAAAATAGAAGAGTTTTTTTTTGGAAAACATTAACGCCATTTAAAGATAGTCATATTGAATTATAGCCAGTAAAATAGGAAAAGGTTTTTAAAACCTTTTTCGATGATAAAATGCGATGTGAAAGAAGGAATATTCCACAAATTGAAGCCAATAAAATTTATATCTATGGAAAAGTAGAAATATCGAGTAAAAGTTATATTTAATATCAAATAGAAAATTAAAATATTAAAAACATTGTACTGTATTCTCTTCGGTGAAAAATGTTGAAAAAACCACTGAAATATATATTTCTTCAATAATGTATTCACAAACTCCCCTTACTTGTATTAGAGCTAGTTTACATACCAGCGTAAAGAGCTTGGTAGATGAGAGATCTGTCGGCCTTTGGAATAATCATTATGTGTGTTCCTTGAAGCTTTGCTGAGGTTCCTATACCATAGTTAACTACTTCACCAAAATTCCAAATTTTTTTTTCAAACGCGATCCAATGCTAGAGAAAAGTTTTCGCAGTCACAGAAGGGTTACACGCACTCAAGTAGTCACGTGAAAACCCTTACCTGATTGGGTGGATCTACCCCTAACACCTTTCCTTCAACCATTTATTAATTAGCAATTATTTAATCTTATAGATAATATTTATATATAGAGAAGTAGGAATGGTAAATACATAAAAATAACATATACTAATATTGCAATTCCTTAACTTCTTCTTGAAGAGCCATAAACCTGTTGTGAACTTGTTCGATATCCTTGTTAAACTTATCTTGCTTGTCAAATAGAGCCCTTTTCCAATCTTTAAACTTCTGGTTTTGAGTATGAACAATGCCAGTGAATTTCTTTTTAACTTGTTTCTCTAATTCCAAATATGACGGATTCAATTCAATCATTTCCTTTTCTGTCTCATTCAATGATAGTCTGTTTAACAATTCTAATATTTCAATAGAATCTTTACTATCAATGAGCATATCTAAATTAGGATGACTACGACCCTTTTCATTGGTAACTGACTGCCAAGAACCTCTGCTATTTGGAACAATGGTTTCCTTATCAAGCTTTTCAACTCCTAAATTTGAGGCCTCTTCCTTAGTTAACGTAACCTGAATTGATTTGCCTAACCTATATTTCATAAAATCCTTACGATACTTTTCATAATAATTCTCTGTTGATGAAATTAAATCTCCCATATGAACTTCAATAAGGAAATTCTTTAATTTAGTAAAATCACAATGATCTAAATTTTCAACTTCTGCAACACCCCATCTATACTTTCTACCACGAACAAGTTCCCTTTTATCATTTTCATATTTTTCAATAGAATTAACAACTGAGAATGGCATTTCATCAATCAACTTCTTTGCTTTATTTGTACTATCAATTAATTCGCAAATTGGAATTTCTTCTTCTCTCATTGTATTCCTAATTCTTTGTTTAAAAGCTTGAAGCTCGTCACTGGTAAACCCATCTGCTTTACTAATGATTGGGACTAAATTCACCCTTGTTGCTAAATTTTTCATTGCTTCAATATCTAATTCACTCAATCCAATAGCTGATGGTGTAATGAAGTAAAGACAAACATGCACTTCACCATGAATCATATTTGATCTATTAGGCTGATTTTCTTGATAAACAACTCTTCTATATTGCTCATCAATATATTTGGCAACTGGATACCAACAATATCTATTATCAATTTGATCACCAAATCCAGGGCAATCAACAATATTCAATTTTAAATTAAATCCATCTTCTATTAATTCCAATTTATGTTGAATGACTTCAAGTGTTTGCGCTGGATTTTGTTTAAAATTAACAGGTAAGTTAGAATCCTTTGAAATCAAGTCTGAGCCAAATAATGAATTAATAAAGGAAGTTTTACCCACACCTGATTGTCCAACGCACATTACGGTAAACCTGGATCCAGTTCTAAAAACTTGCAACCTTTTTTGAACAGGAAAGCAAACAAGTCCAATATCATCATATTTCATATTTTCAATAGCTGAACCATAGGTATAATGATAATCATTTTCATTTTCTCCAATACTAGAAGTAGTATTATCATTTTTAAAATCTAATGTAGACCCAGTATTGAGAATATGGTTGGAACTATATGATGTATTACCTTCTCCGTCATTAATATCAGTGGTACATGAGCTTGTTGGTGGTTGTCCTTTCTCTTGATTGTCAACAACTGTAGAAACCTTTATATCACTTGTTATTTCTTGTGAAAGTACATTAATAGGACTAACAGACATACTCCTTTTTTAACCAAAATTAGAAGAATAATCAGACACCACTACACAAAAAGAAGGAAAGAAAGAAGTAAGAAAGGATCATTTCTCTTATCAGTGTTATTAAGTGTTCATGAGCGGAGGGCAAATAATTCAGAAACAAATATTTCCTGATCGGGAAACATGCTCATCTGCTCAGCGCAGCCGATTGGGCGTTTCTAAATGATAAGTAGCAATTCCATATAACACCCACACTGGAACTGAATGGAACCTGTAAGTTGCGTGGCAGCACAGAAAAATTGATAAATTGAACTGGGAACCAAACAGAGAAACTCACCGCTAATGTGGTCACATACAAATCAACCATCTTTTCAACGTAGTCTTCCTTTGTGCCTTTTTCAATAACCATAGTAGAATAAGCAAAGAAAGAAGCTAATGAAACAGGTGAAAAACATAATTGATCAACTAAATCCCTTTCCAAAACAGTAACAATTGTGGGCATGTCATTAAACATAGAATTTAAAAATAGATACCAAAGAACTTGAATAAAAGCCATGAAAAAACCCCAACAAACAAATCCAATAAATCTTCTTGAATTAAATCCAATACTTGAATCAGTATTAACTAGGATATTATAACTATCATTGTTAATTTCAACTTCGTATGGTCTCGCACCAATACGACCGTCTCCATAATCAGCAAAAGAAGCACCAATGTCTTCGTCATCTCCATCGCTAGAAGAATCCCTATGTCTCCCCGTTTCCATTGCGTTCAATGTAACTTGAACTCTATCCTGGTGACCATGATTAACCCTTGTCAATATTGAATTAGCACCTGTAAAACTATTAACCCATCCAGGAATACTTTGGGCACAGGTATCTGCAATCCCATAAAGAACGACGTTTGTTGCAATAGTAGCAATAAGACTAGACTTTGTATATAGTTTATGATATCTTGTACTGAGTTTCACTAACAGGTACCCAAATATTGTTAAAATCGAGTAATTGATAAGTGGAACTTGGAGAACCCTGTAAGAGGCTATTTTATCTAATGCTTTATCCAATTTGGCCCTCAAGCTTTCCACTAGACCACAGGTAGGTTCCAAGATCTCAGATTCTGTACTGCCAAGCGTTATAGGCATTCTTTGCTAAACTATCTAAAAACTATCTAAATCCTTTATCACATCTTCACTGGTTAGAAATCTTATGAGAGTGTTATATATAATTAGCGAAATATGTATTATATTGCTTATGTAATTTTTTTATGCTCATGATTTTGCCTTGCAATTAAAGGTGAAAGTTTAATGTGGAAATAGTATTATAATGTATAAACAAAAAAGTATATATGTTTAGTGTTAATTAGGTTTTGTTGTGGCGTCTGACTCCTCTATTATATTCACTTGTTCTTTCAAGTTTGGTTCCGATTTCAAGAACTGCACAAATGAGTTTTCTGTCATCAATTCAAATCCTTCATTAACCATAGTTCTAACGGTTTCAAGGGAAGCAATGAGAACAATAATATTTCCATCTCCTCTATTTTCCTTAGAAGATTTATATATGGCGGCAATGTGTTGATTCAACTCCCTTGGCAGCTGGCTTAATCTCATTATTCTTTCGGTTAAAACAGGCCTTGATCTAGTTAATATTAAATTAACAATTCTAATTGTATAAGATAGGTCATTAGTTTGTGGGTTTAACGTCACATAACTGATTGGAAATTCCACTTTTTCTTGATTAGGCGGGAACCTGTAATTGACAGCATCAATTAATCTGGTATTAACACTTTTGAAGATAGGGTCCAACTGGGATCTTAATAGGGGTTTATTATGTAAATCAATATATCCATCACGAACACTTCTTAGAGAATAAACTACATTACGAGATGGTTTTATAATTCTATTTCTGGCTATCTGAGAAGTTCTCACTAGCGAAGTTTGAGATGTATTAAATATTGATTGAATAGGATGATCTAAAATGACATTTCTAATATCTCTCATTCTTAAGGTTTTGATAACAGGGACTGCTTCATCCAACTCGCCTAATCTTTTATCAACATACTGATCAATTGAAATTGTATAATCTTCAAGAGACTTTGAATAAGCAATAGTCATTAATGTTGTTCTTAAGAAATGAGGTTGAGGGAACCAATGGATGATTTTTATCCAAGAAAGTGCAATTGGATATGTTTTAAAATGCTTATATGTTTCTGTTTCTAATGGAGGTTGAAACTGAACTTTTAGTTCCTCCTTATTCTTTTGTTTACTATCACCCTCAGCTTGAATTACCTTTAACTCAGAATTTAGAGCGGCACCAACCTCTTCTAGTTCTTTGTTTTCTTCATTTTCTGATTTAGTTTGATTAGAAGCTAAAGAGCTTTCAAGTAATTCTGGAGCGGTACTGTCCTGTTGATTTCCAAAACTAGTACCAAAGATTGAATTGATAACGCTAACAGACATTTATTGGAAATATAATATAAAAACTTTTTGAAAATAAATCAACGAATGTTAGTAAAGTACTTAATAGAAGACATTCATTGTAATACAATTAAGAGTGTGCATGCAAACATAGGTATATACTGCAAAGCAATATCGATATAAGAAGAATCATGATAATAATAAAAGGCACAAAATCCTCTCAAAGAGGGCAATATATATTCTATAAACATTCATAGTTTTTCTTTACTAAAAATCATTAGATACGGGGTCGAAGGTTTAAAGTAGACTCTCGATACAAACTCCCTGATCAGAAACTTGGTTTGCTAAGTACCCTTTTGAAGTATAACGGCTCTTTGTTTACACATTGGGAAAGCAATATTGCCTAAATAGGAAATAGGTAAATATTTAGACAGTTTCTTGTGATAAATTTTGTTTTGATATAGTAATCCTGTCGTAGAACGTCAATTTTATTTCTTTCAACAATACAACAGAGTAGAAGCTTAGCTAGATTTTAACATGAATGAGAATGTTGAAGTTCAATCCCCCGTGAAGAGGCAGCATACAAATACACACCAAAGGAATAGACATAGTGTTAAAAGGGTCCATAGGGTGTCAAATATGAATAACAGTGGAAAAAGTTTATTTGATGATTTTGACAATCATAGTGATATCTTTTCTTTTAAGGGGGACGTTCCGATTTTAGAACAAAGAGGTGATCGTTCATTTCTATCCTTGGAGCCTGTCAAAAGGAATTCATTTGATTTCAATTCTTACTTAAACAAAGTTTCTTCTGAGATTAAAATTGATTTAACAAGGTCGCCAGATTTAAAATATATTTCAAGAGGAAGCAGAAGAAGACTTCTTAATATCAGCAAAGGTGAAAAGCTAGATCTGGTTAATGATAGAGACACAATTACCAACGATAATTTATTAGATGAATGGGAGTTGGATTGTGTAGTCAGAGCAAGTGAATATGATTCAGACTCTGAAATAAGAGACAACACCACCATTAACGAAGCTCAAGATGAAGATTTTGGCGTTAACTTTTCCCAATTAGCGGAATCCCAAGAAAAAAAAGGAGAACAAAATATATTTAATAGCATCGACAGTGAATCAAATAATATATTAACAAATAATCCATTTATCGTTCCCACTACAAGTTTTTCATTTGATCCAACGCTATCATTAACAAACCAAAATGAAACAATTTCGGTCTTTAAGGATGTCATTCGAAGACCGAATACTCCCTTTGTTGATAGAAGTCTAATTATGAAAGCAAAATTTGATGATATACCTCCAGTTACTCCACCTGGAACGAAACAAAGAGAAGTTTGTTCGCCACATCATCATATATTAAAATCCCCTATTAAATCTAATTTCAAACCAATAGCAAGGACATTATTAAATCTCATTGTTGAATCAAGTGATGGTAATGTTGATGATGCAGTTAGATTTGCGACAGAAATAAATGCTCAGAATTGCTTAGGTATTCCATTACCAGAAAAAACGACAGAATTAGTTAACATTCCGACAAATGGACCGCCAGATCAATCAGGTAATAGAAAGAGTGCTATTATTAGAGGAGTTAGGGCTAAGTCAGGTAAAAAGAAAAGACTGTATAAGCACACTAACACTTCAGATAAAGAAAATTTAAATATAAAGAAATTTAATCACCATTTATCTCAAAGGAGAACAGTGAAAGATTCAACAAATATTAGAGCTGATCAAGGTAAGGGATTTTATACAGTTGTGGAAAGAGACGAAATATTATTAGAGAAAAAACCAAGACAGTTCAATAATGATATTAATAAGAATAATAATAATAACAATTTGAATAAAAATGTCTCTTGGGCTGAAGTGTTAGAATGGTGAAATGTTTAATTAAGAAAACCCTCCTTTTTTCTATATATGTATGACAATAATGGATAAGAGTAAACTATACGTAGTGTTATAAATAATGAACCCTATTCTTTTTTGTAGAAAAAAAAAAGTAGGTTACTCTTTTATTGACTAAAGAGTAATAAAAGATCCAAATATTGGTAAGAAAAATTAACATGTCAGAGTGTAGTTAAACCAGATAAATCATTTTAATTAATGCAATCGGATGTGGTACAATTAGCGCTGGCGTCGACAAGACAATGAGTATCCTTTGTATTAGCATCTCTGGTTCCGTTAGAAAATATGTCACTAGATGAAGCAGTTGTCATTGTAGTTGAACCAATAGTATGTCCTTGAGTTGATGTGTGAATACCAACTTGAGAGTCAAGATGATCTTGATGAAGATTTTGCGAAGAAGAAAAACCGTGTGGTAACATGTGTAATCTTTGGTAATAACCAGCAAATTCAGGTTGAATTGTTGCAGAATGAACACCATATTCATGCAAGCAATGTTTAATTTTGGAAGCAACATCAAGAAATTTTTCAGGTGATGAATCTAATTCGACATGAAGAGAAGCAATCAGTAACTTTTCAGTCAAGTTCCAGATATGAAAGTCATGCACTGAAATAACACTAGGGATTTTTAAAATGTCATCAATAACTTGTGAAGTATCAACAGTTGAAGGAGTACCTTGAAGAAGAATTCTTGAAGAAGATTTACACAATGGCAAAGCCGAGGAGAAAATGATACAAGTAATGACAAGTGAAATGAAAGGATCAGAATAGAATCTCCAAGTATATTCAGTTTTCCAGATAAAGAGGGCAGTTAAAATAACACCAATATTTCCCAGAGCATCACCCAATACATGAAGGTAGACACCACGCATGTTCATAGAAGCTTGATTGTTAGCATCATGCCCTTTAGATTTAGTATGGGTAGTATCAGCACGTGAATCTAATTGTTTAACAACGTAAGATGGGAAGACTTGTTCAAGACCTGAATCTTCACTCATTGGATCATTTTCTAATAATGGTGAAACTTCGGTTTGTTGAATGGTAGGCTCTTCATGGAAATCTCCATGAGAATGTCCATGTTTATGATCGTTACTTGATTCAATCTGTGCTTCTTCGTCCGCATTCGAACCCAAATGAGAATGAGAATGTCCTCCACCTAAACTACCATGAGAGTGACCATGGTCATTGAAAAGGAAAAGACCGACAATATTAGAAAGTAAACCTAATGTACCAACAATTAAGATTAATTGAGGGCTTGAGATAGTAGGTGGTTCAACAAGTCTCTGAATTGCTTCAACAAAAATAGTGAAACATAATGCCAAAAGAAAGACGGCATTAATTAAAGCACCCAAAATTTCGGCACGTAACCAACCATAAGTGTATTCTGCATCAGCGGATTTATTTTTAGCAACGTTAACAGCCCAGAGAGCAACGATTAAAGAAATAATATCATTAAGCATGTGGAACGAGTCAGCAATAAGGGCAAGAGAGTTAACGGCATAACCAATTATGATTTCTACCAAGAAAAAAATGGTGTCAATAACAAGCAAAGTAATGATCTTAGCTTCCTTTTTAGTAATCTGCATTGTAATGAAACAGGGTCAACACGTGAAACAGATAACCTAAAATGAAGCTTAAGAAAGAAACAAAGGTGTATGTAAAATAATAGATTTAAAAGTTTTTTCTCCCATCGGGGAGAAAAATTAATGCCTAGTCTAATTATTAATCAAAGGAGAAAAAAGGACCTTAGTGGCTACAGATTAAATTCCGCTTCAAGCGGAAGGAGTTAGAAGCAAGATATTTATTTAAGATAATATAGGGAAATTATACTTTTGTCTGTAGCTGGCATTGGTCACTTCATTCTGTACCATATCATGGTAATAATAATAACAATAATATTATATCTTCAGCAAAAGTTAGCTGGCCTTTCATTTTTTAGTAATATAGGAATAAAATACAAACTAGTTTATAAAAGTGGTAATACAATAAAACATTCATTTATTTATTTTTATAGAAACAAGGAGAAAAAAGACGTAGAAATCCAAGATAAAGAAAAGGAAAGATTAGTATTTTTTTAGTTTGTCTGGGTTATCAACAATGGGAGTTAAGTTTGTTTAAACATCGAAAATTTCAATAGTGACACCAGAATTATTTGTAGAGGTAACAACACACCATGCAGCACCATTACTTTTTTCTTGTGCATCACCTGTACTGACTTGATTCAACCCAATTGTATTTGGATTGATTTCACAAGTACCACCGACACATTTTGAATCATCATCACATTTTAATCTAATACCAAATGACGGTTTGATATTTTTGAATGGGCAGCTATTTTCAAAATAAATTGGATTCCAACCAATTTTAGCAAATGTATTACCATTTGAATCCATATTAAACCCAGCGACATATGGAGACCAGTTACCGTATGGATTGTCTGTGGAACCCCATCTACATCCATCTTCAACACTAACACCAGGAGGATTAACGTAAAAATGAGAAGCAGTTTGAGCCCAATATTCAGTTCCAGGAACTGATAAATCACTACTTGAACCAGGTTGAACATTTGTTGGAATCAACATAGCTTCATTACCTGGTAAAACAGTTTGACAAATGGCAACATTTTTTCCTGCTTTATTAACTGCTTTAGCAGTACCTTTACCCTTATAACAATAGTCAGAACCAGGTATCATCTTTTGAATTTCACCATTAGAGTTACACCAAATACCACCATTTTGTGAGCCTGGGTAAGAATAAGACGTAACACTAGGATCCCATTGCCCCATTAAGTAACCAGGCTGACAAGCATATTGACACCAATTACCAGCATTACAAGGGCCATCTTGTGCCCAACCTTCTGAATCGGCAACTTTAGTATTAAACACCGGAACCATTCCATCCGCATTAGGGAAAGAACATTTAACAGCGCCTCTCTTTTCAACTTGTTCAGCATCTTTATGAGCATGATGCTTATGGCGCATGCCAAGTTCAAATTCAGGAACAGGGGTCATTGGCTCAGAACCCGTAATCAACGTTAATAACAAGGGAAGGGCAAACTTTGAAAACATCATAACCATTTTAGCACAAAACTTAATATAAAAGTAGTTGAAATAAGGAAGTTGAATAAAAGAACAGAAAAGAAATGATATCGAAAAGAATTAAAGGTTTGTAAGCAATAATAAGTGTGACAGTCTTGGGCCGTGATTAATGTAGAGTGGGGTTTGAAATATAGGATTCTTCGAGAAAAGAAACGTTAGGATTCCGGAGTCCTTGATTTATCAATTTTTATTACATCATTGGAGTTTCTCAACTGAAACAGGGACTGGTGATTGCTTCCCTCAGACGAAAACGGCAACTGCATAGATAATGTTTCAACGGTTGCCGTTTTGGGCGGCAGGTCGATTCGCGGTCGGAGTTGGCGACGCGTCGGTCGGCCTCGCGTTCATCCACTGAAATACTAGCAGTGGTTATTAAAATGCAAAATAAGTTGTATATAACAAATTAAGTAGTAGCGATCATGGTTAAATGCTACTTTGTAGTCACTGACACTCTTTCTGGAGAAGCTGACCAATAATATGGACATTTTATATATAAGAAACTTGAAAGTTGTCTCCATCATTTACTTGACACTTTTACCTTTTGTAAATTAGCAATAACTATGCACTATGCTGCTTCTCATAATGATGTCCATTGGTACCTACCTATACGCGACTCCTTTAATTTCAGTTGGCATTGATTTTATGTTATCATTTTCTTGTTTTTCTTCTTCAACATTTTCTATGACCTCAAACTAGTGAAATATAAAGGCTGTCTCAGATCCCCTCTATTGAACTAAAAAGGAAGCTACGGATTGAAATATAACTTTATAAATAAAATATCTTAGTGGTATAATTAAGACATACATATATCCTAGTAAATCGCAATACTGTAAATATATATACGCTTTATGAAAACCTTGATATGACGAATTAAGTGATTAACAATAGTGAAGACAGTGTAGAAAGGTTTTGGAAAATGATAAGTGTACTAAGAAAAGAACCCTCTAGTTAGTCAAAATAGGATTCCCTCTAACTGAACGATTTACGCTTTTCATGGGTACTTATATGCTATTACTAGGGATCTGCATCCACCACAGAATCTCCTGTTGTGCCAATACAAAATACCAACAGGCACTCACCCTTCCAAAAAAAAAACGCTTTTCTCCTTGCCTTCTTCTTCCTCCATCGATCCAGCGTCTCTTCTTGAATTTCTCATCGACTTCTTGGCGACACATCCTTGGTACGTCTTCATGAACTTCTGAGTATTGTTTAATTTGAATATATCAACTTAAAGGGAGTTCAACTTTGTCATTTCACTTCAAATCATTCGTCATCCCTGTAGTAACTTGTCGACACTTCAATCTGTGCTCAACAAACAATGAAACGTGTTAGTGGTTTACAATCAACAAGACCGTTTTAGAAGTCGTTTATAGGTTTGTTTTCATACCTTTTCACCGTCTTATCATCCCATATGGTACTTGTATTTATCAATTAACGTGATTTTTTGGACATCTTTTTTCCAGTGGCAATGAAATACCTCTCTCTCCATATATAAATATGCTTTTAAGTGAATTTATCGTATTTTTTTTTGACCCTGGATCTATTTATGGGAACATTATCCCTCCTGCAATTAAACTACAATATATTCTTTCTCTCTTTACATTCTAATCCATACATTACTAACATGCCCTATATACACATCAGTGGCTGATCTCATTACAAGCGGAAACTTCAAGATCCTTCTCCCCAACTGTTTAAAATTTCACCTGCTCTCTCGCTGACAGGTCAATTTTTTTTTCTCCCACTTAAGAGTTGAAATTTTCTTCTTCTGAAGAGGGTAACAGTTGGATGGTTTAAGGCCTTCTTTAGTTAAGTTTGCTTTTGTCTTTTGCCATTGTATTATTACTATAGATTTTCTGTACATTAGTTGGACTGATAACCAAACAGATCTTCATCCCCTTTACCGATTTTCACTCACTTAGAAAGAAAACTTATCAATTTTATTTTGAATTTTTGTCCTTTTCATTTAAAATCTCTCTTTTTTCTTAAAAAGACACTAAGAGATTCATTACTTTGATAATCATTGTTATTTAAAAGAAATACATAAAAAGTTGAAATAACAAATTCCTTTATTATCAACACGAATTTTTTTTTGCATATTACGAAGTCTTTCTATATTTTGGAGAGATTCACCAAAAAAAAATCAATTTAACCAAAAAAGAAAAAAAACTTTAAACTTATATTTATACATCAATTTTGTTATTATTAGTCCTCTTGTCATTGTATCAACTGTACATTAAAAATTTTTATAATCCATTTCTTTTTTTTTGAAATTATTTAGAAAAAGAGACCCAAAAAAGATATACCAATTTATTTCATATTAAACAAGAATATTTTAATTTATTTCATTTTATTTCTGTTTTATTCATTTATCATTATTAAACTATAGTTTCATTTTTATTATTATTTGTTTCTTTTCAGTTATCAAATAATTATGTCAGATCAAGCTACTTTATCATCATTTGATGAATCATTTTCAGTTATGAATGCAACAACTACAACTACTCCACCAATTGGTGTATCAAACGATTCTAAGAACCAAACTTATAATTCCAAGGATTTAAATGATTTATCCGGCGTTTTAGGCTCTTTAAACTTAGATAACAATACCTTATTTTCTAATAAGGTGCCATCAACTCCTCCAGGCCAATGGGGAACTGCTACCACTACAAATTGGAATTTCAATAATTTAATTCCTAATGCACATGCCACTTCAGATTCAGTGTCTTCAACTAATTCCCATGATAGAAATTATCCTGTTAATGCTATTGGGAATGGATTTAATGCCACTTCAACTCAAAGCACTCCATTCGTTAATTCAAATATGTTTGAACAGTTCACTAATACACCAAATTCCAATCCAAATGAGATCTTGAATAGATCACCGCCAACTAACCTCTTTAATGATATTTTAGTGGTACCATCTAATTCATTTTTACCATCTTCGTTCAATGGGTTAAATAATGCTACTACGAATTCAAATTCTAATAATTTTAATTTGACTATTAATCCTAATAGATATATGATTAATCCTCAAACCGGATTACCTCAACCTTCATCATTCCCACCTGCTCCTCAATTATCTTCTACTCCACCCCCAGCACCACAGCAACAAAATGCATCACAAATGGTTCAACAACAGGGACAGCAACAACAACAATCATTTAATGAAAAGAGAAATACTAGAAATTCCACTTCAAATGTTCATCGTAAACATTCTAATAACAATAATAGAAGAGGTGAAGATGCATCAAAATTTATGAATGCAAATTTAAATGATTTTATTAATGAAATTTATTACCTTTGTAAGGATCAACATGGCTGCAGATTTCTTCAGAGACAATTGGAATTATATGGAAATGAAGCAGCAACTACTATTTTTAATGAAATTCAATTAAATGTAATTGAATTAATGATTGATCCATTTGGTAATTACCTTGTTCAAAAGTTATTACAAAGGGTTAATGAACCACAGAGATTAGTTTTAGTTCAAAATGCATCACCACAATTTGTTAGAATTGCACTTGATCCGCATGGTACTAGAGCACTTCAAAAGTTAATTGAATGTGTTTCAACTAACGAGGAGTACGAAATTGTTATTGAATCATTAAAATCATATATTGTTTTATTATCAAGGGATTTAAATGGTAATCATGTTATTCAAAAGTGTTTACAAAAGTTACCAAGTGAATATTGCAATTTCATATTTGATGCAGCATGTTTAAATTGCATTAAAATAGCAAAACATAGACATGGATGTTGTGTATTACAAAGATGCTTTGATAATGGTGATAGTGATCAATGCGAAAGGTTGGCACTTGAAGTTGGCTACAACTGTACTGAATTAAGTATCGATCCATACGGTAATTATGTTGTTCAATATGTTTTAAATATGGAAGAATTAAGATTAAGAAATCAACTAAAGGAATCAAAAATTTCCAATGCAATTGAATTAATTTTAGAATCATTAAAGGTGAATTTAATTAAATTATCAACACATAAATTTGGGTCCAATGTAATTGAAAAGTCGCTTAGAATTCCAACATTATCACCGATTTTGACATATGAATTAATTAAGACCAATTTAAAGTTATTAATTAATGATGCCTACGGTAATTATGTTTTACAAACAGGATTAGACGTTGCCAATGATGATACCTTCAATAAATTAAGTGATGTTTTAAAACCATTTTTAAATGATGTTAGAAATACACCCCATGGAAGAAGAATCGTTTCTAAGTTAATCAGTAGAGGAGGTGTAAATTTTGAGCCCTCTACTCATTTTAAAAGAGTGTAATAATGTTTGCTGAGTATTGTATACTGTATACATTGATGTTATTATTTTTATTTTATTTTATTTTATTTTAATATGTATACTTGAAAAATGTTTTTTTTTAGAAAAAGACAAGGAGAAAGAAAATAAAATGCTGAGCATATGCTTACGTCATCAGAATAATAAATGAAAAAAATTGAGACCGAAGTCAGAAAAAAAATGTATAAAAAGGGAGTAGATTTCAACATCAGTATACAATATATTAGAGTAACCTTTTTTTGTATATTGTCAAGAAAGTAATAAGAAAATGGATCAACAAACAATTGGTATTTTAGGTGGAGGTCAACTTGGACGTATGATTGTTGAAGCAGCATCACGTTTAAATATCAAGACCCTGATTCTTGAAGAAGGGGAAGGAGGACCAGCAAAACAAATTAATTCAAATGAAGGACATGTTAATGGATCATTTAAAAATATTGAAGATATTAAAAAATTAGCATCAAAATGTGATGTTTTGACAATTGAAATTGAACATGTTGATACAGAAGGGTTGAAATCAATCAGAGAAGAATTTGGCATTCAAATTTACCCAACACCAGAAACTATTGAAATTATCAAGGACAAATATATTCAAAAGGAACATTTAATTAAAAATAATGTTGCTGTTGCCGAAAGTATCAGTGTTGAATCTAATGTAGGTGAACTTTTGAAAGTTGGAGAACTCTTTGGTTATCCATATATGTTAAAGGCTAGAACAATGGCTTATGATGGTAGAGGTAACTTTGTTGTTAAAGGCAAAGAAGATGTTGATGAAGCATTGGATGTTTTAAAGGATAGACCATTATATGCGGAGAAATGGGCTCCATTTGTTAAGGAATTAGCTGTCATGGTTGTTAGAAATACCAATGATGAAATCTTTTCTTATCCAACCGTTGAAACTATTCATAGAGATAATATTTGTCACACTGTTTTTGCCCCAGCTAGAGTTAATGATACATTACAAAAGAAGGCACAATTATTGGCCGAGAGGGCTGTTGGTGCATTCAACGGTGCTGGTATCTTTGGTGTTGAAATGTTTTTGTTAGAAGATGGTGAATTATTAATTAATGAAATTGCACCAAGACCACATAACTCAGGTCATTACACAATTGATGCATGTCAAACATCACAATTTGAAGCTCATATTAGATCAATTTTAAATTTACCAATGCCAAAAAAATTTACTGATTTTAAAACTTTTGATACAAACGCCATTATGTTGAACGTGCTTGGCTTTGATGAATTCAACGGTGAATTAGAACTTTGTAAGCGTGCCTTGGAAACCCCTCATGCCAGTGTTTACCTATACGGTAAAGAAAGTAGACCTAAGAGAAAGATGGGTCATATTAACATTGTTTCAAATTCAATTTCTGATTGTGAGCAAAGATTAAAATATATTGAAACAGGCTTTGCAATCAGTGAACAAGTTAATAATAAAAATAAACCAATAGTTGGTGTTATAATGGGATCTGATTCTGATTTACCTGTAATGTCCAAGGCATGTGAATTTTTACATCAATTTAATGTTCCATATGAAGTTACAATTGTTTCAGCTCATAGAACACCACAAAGAATGGTTAAATATGCAAATGAAGCGAGATCAAGAGGCATTAAGGTTATTATTGCTGGTGCCGGTGGTGCTGCACATCTACCAGGTATGGTTGCAGCTATGACTTCATTACCAGTTATTGGTGTTCCTGTTAAAGGTTCAACTTTAGATGGTGTTGATTCACTTCATTCGATTGTTCAAATGCCAAGGGGTATTCCTGTTGCAACTGTTGCTATTAATAATGCCACCAATGCGGGTTTATTAGCTGTTAGAATTTTAGGTGTTGGTAACCAAGATTATTCTATTGCAATGGAACAATACATGTCTAACATGGAAGATGAAGTTTTAACAAAGGCTGAAAGACTACAAAGTATTGGATATGAGGAGTATTTAAAATAGATTATGTTGTGTGTATATAAATAATTAAGAGATTTTTTTAAGCTAATAACACATATAATTATTTTAAAGATAGGGTGCGTCAAAACAAATACAGTTTTTCCATTTAACAATAGGGAAGATTATCAAAATCTACCCCCCTTAATTAATTGGAACTGGAAAAACTTTAAATAAAAAAATCCAGGGTTCTTAAAAACATTTGTTCATTTCATGTTACTAAAAAAAAGTTATATAAATACTAAGAGATAAATATCATTAGAGTTGTTTATTTTTCGGTATCCAAAACGTATCTACCGAGAATCTTACCTTCTTCCATTAATTCGAAAACATGTGGTAATTCACTTAAACCAACAACCTTGAATGGAGAGTGAACAAGGCCTCTGACGAAGAAGTCAAGAGCTTCAGCGGTATCTTGTCTGTTACCGACGTAAGAACCCTTGATTTCAATAGACTTAACGACAGCAGCGAAAACAGGAGTCTTGACTTCAGCACCAGCTGGTAAACCAACAAGAACAACCTTACCAAGAGGTCTAACGTAATCACATGATTGAGAAATAGCTCTTTCTGAAACGGAAACGTTAATAGCACCGTGTGGACCACCGTTAGTAGCGTCGATAATATCCTTAACGATATCCTTAGACTTGGTGAAATCAATAAAGACTTCAGCACCTAACTCCTTACAAAGGGCACCCTTTTCGTCACCACCATCAATGGCAAGAACTCTCAAACCCATAGCCTTACCATATTGAATGGCAAGGGAACCTAATCCACCACCAGCACCAGAAACAGCAACCCATTGACCTGGAGCAAGATCAGCAGTCTTTAAAGCCTTGTAAACAGTAACACCGGCACAAAGAATTGGAGCAACACCTGCTAAATCAGTACCCTTTGGAATCTTAGCAGCTTGGACAGCATCAGCAGTAGCGTATTGTTGGAAAGAACCATCGTGAGTGTAACCGGATAAATCAGCCTTGGCACAGTTTGGTTCGGCACCTTGTTGACAGAATTCACAACCTAAACAAGAACCGTTTAACCACTTAATACCAGCGTAATCACCAATTTCAAAGTTGTTAACAAGGGAACCCTTGGCAACAACAACACCAGCACCTTCGTGACCACCGACTAATGGTAACTTAGTAGCCAATGGCCAGTCACCCTTCCAGGCGTGTAAATCAGTGTGACAAACACCAGAGTACTTAACGTTAATTAAGATCTCATTTGGCTTTGGAGTTGGAACTGGGATTTGCTTGTATTCAATTGGACCACCGTTGGTTTCAAAGATACAACCGTATTGAGTAGTTGGAATAGACATGATTATTATAAAATTTGATTGATGATTTTATATAAAACTTGTTACTTAGAAATGATGGAAATATACGGCCATATTTATAGTATTTCATATTCAATGATTTCTCCGGGATCCCATTATTTGTGCTTGGGGGTGGCGTGTGTGATAATAACGAGAGAGTGCTGAGCGAGATGTTTCCGGGGGTGCGGAGTCCACTACTCCGCACTAAGGAATGAGCTGAGCGCCGCTGATCGCGTGTTGACGAGGGGGTGCGACATAGCTCCCCGTAGGAAGCGTTCAAGGGCGCGCCCCCTCTCATGGATATCACATGAACCCAAGAAAGCTTTTGGTGGGAAAGGCGGCAATTGTGCCTGGGGAGTTTCCAACGCCAACGCCTCCTTCAATTTCAAAAATGAGGAATAGCGCTTCCAAATTCTGGTGTGTGAGTTTAGTTGTGGCAAGTTTGTGTCAACGCTCACCAGATATTCAACATGATCCCCCCTTTTTGTTGGTGACGTGACATTAACTTCTAACAGTGTCTCTGGTTCATAATACTCCGCATGGCGCCCTCCATTCACCCCCATACCCCCACTACTTGTATTGTTCTTGTTGCTCTTATTATTCTCTGCACTAGCTCGCACAAATGGCTTCATACTATGTCACTTTCTCTATCCTAAAGGTGTATGAATAATGTTGTTGCTGTTGTTGAGTCTTTTCCGATAAATTTTTCTAATTTCCAACCCACTCCAGTGATGAAGAGAAAAAGAGGAGGGAACTGTCGCGAATCACCCTATCTTATCGGAGATTGTATTCCATTAAATGTGTGGGTATGTGTGTATGGAAAAAAGCACATTAAGAGTATAGATGAACTGTATCTTTTTGTGTTTCAATTGAGAATTGAGTGAGTATCTAATCAGTTTTATTTTTTGTTATTATTATATTATACTTTGATGATAATAATAACAGTAGCAAAATTAAGAACACTCACTTGTTCTTGTTGCCTTGATAATACCAAGAAAATAACGCTATCGTATTAAGGTTATGTAAGTGGACTTCACCTTCATTTTATATTGGGCCCATCTCCTCTCCATTCACACAACCATTCTAGTAATTAATGATAATATTTAACTACTGGAATGGTTGTCTTGCTGTTCTTTTGTAAAATCCCCCCTTTCTCAAAATAGCCGTATAAAAATACGCCCTTGCCCACACATCGGTAAGAACTGAGCAAATATCACATTTGCTTACTCACCTTTAATTTTTTTTATAACCTCTGTAAATATTCAACCGTCAGTTATTTAAGCTGTATATAACATCCCCCTAACTCTCAAAATAACTATGGATGGCGAAGAAATAGAAGAAACAGAAGAACTTGTAGTTGATTCACCCTTTGCTAACGTTGCTCAGGGACTCGATGGCCCTCACAGAGAGTGGATGCTTGCTTATTGGCAGCAACTAATTGATTCAATAGAATCCGATAACTACGATTTTAAATCTCATGCATTACCATTAGCTAGAATTAAAAGAGTTATGAAATGCGATGAAGATGTTAAAATGATATCAGCTGAAGCCCCAATTCTATTCGCAAAGGCTTGTGATATATTTATAACGGAAATAACGATGCGTGCTTGGGCAAACGCTGAAGAGAATAAACGTAGAACGCTTCAAAAATCTGATATTCAGGCTGCAATCCAAACTTCAGATATCTTCGATTTCCTTATCGATATTATACCAAGAGATTCTTAATACAATTTAATATATATTACTTTATATGTATATCTAATTATTCACTGATAATAATAATAATAACAATAATAATAAGAAAAAATCTTTATCAACTTAACTCATATTCATTTTCTTCTTCTGAAAAGTATTCAACCTTATTCATGAGATCCTTTAAACCACTAACCTCTTCTAACAATCCCTCTCTTTTTAATAACAGCTCAACCCCGTCCCAGTCCTTAACCATCTCCACAACTCCTACATTACATCCAACACAATGCTCAAACCGTTCACTTTTAAATTTATTGAACCGCCATTGATTTAAATATCCTCTAATTTGTTGTGGCAATTCTTCACTATGATCACTTGCTACACCCTTATCACTTTGTAGAATATCAACCATCATTTCAACGGCTATACCACTTGTAATCGGTGCTAACCCCGGCCTTGTAACTGTACACATTTGATCAAGGGTCTTATCAATACTAGAATCCCCTGGTGCATTTACATTGGAGCAATAATAACACCCTAATTTATTTCCTAAAACCCCATGTCTCATAACAACAAACGAATCGTACCCCAACGCTGCATTAATTATTATCTTATTCATTCCAAATCCTAATGCTGTTGGTAACCACCTTGATTCACTAGAATCCATTAATAAAAAAATAACGTCATGTTCCTTAATCAATTTTAAAAGTCTTTCATAATCCCCCTTAGTTTTTTCAGTGATAGGATGTCCAATCATCGGAACTTCTAATACTTCTCCATTGATATTGGCGTTAGGATAAACCTTGCTTAAATTCTTTGCACTTGTAATAGATTTAAATCCACCTCCTTCAAAGCAATTTTCAAATTCATATAATGGCTGTCTAACGGGATTACTAAAACTCACTCGTCCATTATCAACAAAGGTTATATTATCGATACCCCAAGCTAATAACAATCTACCAACGTATGTACCTAATGTACCGGAGCCTAATAACAAACACTTTTGTTCTTTAACTAATTCTAAATTTAAATTTGGAGATAATCTCCACTTCATTAATTTCAAATTAAGATCCCTAGCTTGTTTGCTTAACTCCATTGGGTCAATTAACGAACTTAAATCAATCACCTTAGGTCCAAGTTTACCATTAATGGTTCTTTCCCATCCTGTTAATGGACTTTGCTCAGTATCCTTAATAATAATTTCATATTTCTTAGCTAACTGATTTCCACTCCTCATGACAATCAATTCAAACTTGCTCTTTTTATATGTTTGAGACATCATCATCACTAGATTCCCTAGACTTGAATCAAACTTGCCATCTTCATTGAATTCAAACATAATAATACGTTCATTTTCAATTAAAAATTGTGATCCATTATATTCCATTGGTGCTTCCATTTCACAAACTTCATTCATTTCAAAGTTAGGGTTGAAAGTTGGATAGCAATTCCAATAATAATATTTATACTTTTTTAAATCAGCAAACATTAAAGTACCAATAAATTTTAATTCATTGATATTTAAATTCTTACTCCATTTATAAAGTAAATCCCTTTTTGGTATTCTCTTGAACTCATCTAAGGTATTAACATTAATGACTTCTCCATTAATATATGATTTAGATCTCGTTTTTATCTCAAATGAGGTATTATTTAATAATACTGATACTGGTTGATTTGGCCTAACGCTAACCTCTGCTTTAATTGGAACTCCAACATCACTTAATTTCAATTCATTAAGCTTTAAATTGGCCAGCTCACTAAAAAAGGACGTATCCATAAACGTGTTACTTTTCACAATATTTATTTCCATTGGTTTATTTTATGTTGTATAAGATAAGAAGCATTAGGAAGTGGCAAAAAAATTTAAGATACTACGACGCTTTTAATTACTTTACTATGATTGAAATAACCCCCTTAGAAGATGACATAAATACGTTGAGGGACGTTAGTAATTCCATGGGGGAGATAGTGATGTCAGTATTGAATGGTTCCCATAATTTTGTTTCCACTTTGGATCATCTACCTTGTGATATTGTTCGGTCTTTATGGTTGATTCAGAATTTACAAATAAGGATATTTAAATATAAATCGAAATTATTAAATGAATTGAAAGTTAATAATCTAGTTCAGATTAAGTATTTGAAGGGATTAATAAATAGGAATTTAAAAGAAATTAAAATTGAATGCCAATATTTAAACAATTTATTAAAAAATCATCTTAATGTATTGAATGATGATCAAAATTTAAATACGTTGTTAGTTAATAAATTGAAAAATTGGACCAGCGCTGAAGTAGAAAGACAATGGAAAGATTGGTGTATATTTAAATCCAATATTACGAAAAAAAATAATAATAATCATCCAAAGATCAATTTAAAAATTAAAATTAATTTAAAATCGTCAAATATTAAATCAGCAAAGGATGAACCAAAGAAAATAACAAAAGTTACACCAAAGGCCTCAGTTGTCGAAATAGAAGGATCTTCAGAACCAACTTATTGTATTTGTAATGGTCTTGCATCAGGAAAAATGATAGCTTGTGAAAATACTCAATGTGAAAAGGAATGGTTCCATTTCAAATGTATGAATATCTTAAAGGAACCAGATGGTCAATGGTTTTGTTCAAGGGAATGCGAAATACAATATAAAAAGAAGAAAAAATTGAAAAAGAGGAAAAGGTCATAATAAATTAACATTTTTTAAATAATCATCCAAGTGGCTAATGAAGCAAATATAATTAAAACAACAGCTGTTAAAACAGCAGCACCTGCTTTGTCCTTACTTGTAATTGTCATTTCATTCTTATTAATGGTCTCACGACCGCCTAATCCGGCATTGACATCACCAACCGATGTACCACCAGTTAAATTTGTTAATGGTGGTGGAACTTGTAAGACTAAAGTATTTTGCATAATCTCCAATGCAGACATTTGTTCGCCGAGTCCATACATTCCATCATTACTACCATAAGACCAATTAATACCACATGTATGACCATCAGAACCACCGGAACACGAGAGAGCTGCACCTGCAGCTGATTTATTAATAACAGTCATAATTCTATCTGTATAACTAGGAACCAAAACTGCTGTCTGCCCTAAACATCTTGATAGAATTGATTTAAACGATCTCTGATCATTATTACACTTACCAGATTCTTGACATAATTCATAGAGGATACCAGTTGAACCATTAACAAATGTATTTTCAATACCATTCCAAAGCTTATCAACATAATCTAACCAATGTGAATCCTCTGTATGATTATAAAGGTAAGCAGAACCCGATAATAGAAGAGCATAATTATATGTCCATTCATTACTATGAATCGTTGTACAATTGTTAGTACCAATATTAGCACCATCAAAAACATTGTATTGAACACCATTAGGATCCAAGGAAACAAATTGGATTTCAACTAACCAATCCATTACTGTTCTAGCGGTCTCCACATATGTATCATTGTTTGTGTATCTTGCTAATCTTGCTGCCATGGCAAATAATCCAGAATTTGAAATAGTATTTTTATAATCAAAACCTGAATTCCATTGAAAGATTTGCCATCTAAGCCCACCACCGCAATTTGCTGTATCCCATCTCGACCACATTGTATTATAAACTGCTTGGGATAAAGCTAACCAACCGGGTTGATCACTTGGAGGATTCGTGAAATTTCTTTCGGTTGCTTCCATAACTGCTAAACCCCAAAATGCTTGATCATCATTACCTTCAGTTGTTGATTGATTTGCTGGAACATAATCTTTCAAGGTACCTCTTTGATGCATTAATGCATCTGTAATTATTTGTTCATATGTATTATTTTTACACCATGCCCATGTATCAATCATACCACCAAACGCTTCCCCGGCCTGCCACCAATAATATGGTGGTTGAAACATCCCAGGAGTACCACCATATCTTATACCAGTATAATAGTCCATCATACCATCGATAATCAATGTTGCAGCATTACAAACAGAAGTTTTATCACCAGTGACTAACGTCAACGCATAAACATTTGTTAATAACAAAAGTATGGCATTTATTCCAATCAATTTCATTCTGGTACTTTTGTAATTAAATTGATTATTGTAAACGTGTATTTGCAAAAAAAAAGGGAAAAGAAAGTTATTTCTTCCATATGGTGAAATTTATTGACTTCTTTTTTTAAAGAGGCTTGAGAATCGAAATAGGATTTGAGCCTGAAAAAAAGATCAACATTTTTTAGTTGTAGTTTTTCATTAAATAAAATTCGGTTGAAAATAGACCATGGAGTAGAGTAAGATATGTCAAATACGCTCAATGGGTTTTAGAGACTTAAAGAGTGCAGATTTAATTTTTAGGGTTTTTTCATTAAAAAATATCATATCGATATATACGTTTATAAACATTGTCTTTATGCTTCAAAATATTCTTCATTTCGTAACAGTGTTAACTATTGTTTTAGTGGAAACATTGGTAATAGTGGTTTGAACTGTAAATATATTTGTTTGTGTATGCGTTCTAGTCACTAATTGTGGTGTTATCGATCCTTCTAAACCAAATAAGAAATCACCTTGTTCATTACTAACTTTTTCACTCAATGGACCTGCTAAATCTATCAAGACATTATTTTGAATGGCTTCAAGGGCATTAATTTGTTCACCTAAACCATACATACCATCCCATTCACCTGTTGTCCAATTCATTCCACATGTACTACCATCAGAGCCACCAGAGCATGACTTCGCGGCAGCTGCCGCACTTGAATCAATAATTGTCTGTGCTCTAGATTTTAACTCAGGAACTAATTGTGCAACCTCTCCCAGCGATCTAAGAACCACTGATTTAAAAGCTCTTTGATCATTATTACATTTTCTATATTGACACAGGTATTCATCTAAAATGCCATCTTTAATATAGTAATTATCAATTGCATTAAGATACATTGTTAATTGATCAATCCAATAATTTTCATATGTTGCACCATACATATAAGAACAACCCATAATCAGTAACCCATAATTATAAGACCAAAGGTTACCGTTGATAACAGAACATTCGTTGTCACCAATATTAGATCCATCATAAACATTGTAATAATCACCACTTTTGGAAATGAACTTTGAATCTAATAACCACTCATAAACTCTTTTACAAGTTTCGATATACATTGTGTTATTGGTGAAATGACCTAATCTACTACCTAGAGCAAACAACCCAGCATTTGAGACTGTTGATTTATAATCCCATCCACTCATATTACTAAAGATTTGCCATCTAAGTCCACCCCCGCAATGTTGATCATCCCATCTTTCCCACATGGTATTATAAACAGCCTGTGCCAATTTTAAATAACTTGGACTTGAATTATCCAATGCCGGGAGCCCCCTTTCTGAGGCTTCCATTGCTGTTAAACCCCAAAAGAGTTGATCATCGTTTGCTTCAACCCGACTTTGATTCAAAATCATATAATTGAAACTTGGTCCTGCTTGATGATATATTGACTCTTGAATTGTATTTAGATAAGTATCATTATTACAAATAAACCAAGTATCAATCAAGGATGTGAATGCTAACCCACCTTCCCACCAATAGTATGGTTCTTGAAAGTAACCAACGGTACCACCATACCTATATCCTAGATAATAATCCATTATACCGTCAATGATCTTGGTAGCGGCATCACACGCTGAGTCAACATTACCTAATTGTAACTCCAACCCATATATACATGATATTAAGGTTAGAAAACACAATTCTAGCTTCATTTTTCGCCTTTTATTTCAACTTTAATAAAGCTCAACAAGGAAAAAGGTCACAATAAATCTTGAGCATTATTTGTAGTTTTAAAGATCATTCGGACTTTTATTTTTAATCTTGAGCGGAAATATTTCTAAAAAAAGCACAATATGTTATTTTTAGTAGGATATAGGAATGTGAGACCCTCTACAAGGGCAACGGTTTTTCTTGGTAACGTTTAAAAGGGAATAGACAAATCTTATATAGAAAGGAGATAGAATGCAAGTATTGCATGGAGCAGAAAGGGATGAATGTTAGACTTGAATAGTGATTGGATCAGAACCACTGGCCACGTTACATTGATGCATTAGTCTTTTTTCAGTTGGATCCATTTCACCAGTAACGGAATGAATAACACCTCTGTTATGGAAAATACAGAGGTCACCTTGTTTCCATTCATGACAATAAACATGATCAGGCCCAATAGCAGGTCTCATAAGTCTTTGAACAATCTTTCTAGCTTCTTCTAATTCAGCAATGGTTGCACCTGTTTTTTTGTTGATTAATTTGTAAACGCAACATCCATGAACTTGAAGATGATGATTACCTGTTTCCTCATTGGTCCAAACCAAAGGTAATTTCTTAATCTTTGATTCTTCCCACGCTGGCAAGGAATCAAAATCAGCTTCCTTTGGTGGTGTTTCACTTTCCATTGTTAAACCATCAGACGTGGCCTTACAGTTGTTAATGTAAATATATGGGTGTGGGGCATAAACAACAGTTGTATTCAATGCAAATTCCTTATCTTCTGGAGAAAGTAAATTGAATGCAACTTTACCAGATGCAAATGCAGTGGCACCCTTAGCAATATCGATTGATTCGTTTGTATCTTCATAAACAATAGTTTGTCTTTCATTTGAAGGAGGAACAATTAAGCCTAACAACGTCGTAACAACAGGTGGTGACAATTCGTAAAGTGCAGCATCAATATGCCATCTATAGAATCTAGTTTGGTTCTTGGCCAATTCTTCTTCAGTGAGAAGTTTCTTATGGAACGTCTTATGAGTTGGATGTTCCAATTCAAAAGAATTCATACCCTCATGCCCAGTCTCAAATGTGCCATTGCCAACCATCATAACTTCGGGTCTTCTTGGAACACATTTACCGTCTTTGGCAAGAACAGATTTTGAAGAATGGAACAATGCTTCATCATGACCATAATTAGTTGCACTTGAAGGATCAAATCTAATAGTTAAAGAATGTTGTGATTCTGGTGTCAATTCTGTTTGGTTTGGAATCACTAAAACTGAATAAGTTAAAAGTGCCTTTTTTAATTTAGCAAAGTCTTCATCAGTCAACTGTGATGGATCATTGGTATAGCTTGGTAAATTGACAGCGGCACCAAGAGCTTCGTTTTCTAAAGGTGTAACGGTAAGTGCGTTTGTCATCTTTTGTCTTTTGTATATGTTCTACTCTATTTAAACTATATAGCAATTACAATGAATAATGAAACGACATCCTTTTTATATATAACATTCAAGCACTATGACGTTGATAAGAAAAACGCAACTTCCGTTTTGGGGTATCAACCGGTGCCCCCGATCATCGTGCTCAGCATCCGAGCCGCC
The DNA here is from genome assembly GCA_030564945.1 of Saturnispora ahearnii. NCBI lineage: Eukaryota > Fungi > Ascomycota > Pichiomycetes > Pichiales > Pichiaceae > Saturnispora > Saturnispora ahearnii. The sequence goes on along the minus strand of JAJMAQ010000005.1, from coordinate 212,650 downwards.
TAAATAGCGATTAGATAAATAATAAACGTTGATAGAATTATAGTTAATATCAACGGTATGTCTGGATGATAATGTACTAAATATATTTAAATTTAAATAGTGTTGTTGTTAAGATACTACACTATATATATATTCAGGTCATTTGAGTACAAACCTTTTTTCTCTGGCCGTTCACAGAAAATCACCTAAAGGTGAAAAAATAGAAAAGGAGGCGGAGGGCAAATAATCAATTTTAATTAATTAACACCATCTTTTCTTTATCAGTAAAGTTGTCAGAAGTATGAGTGCACGCATCAAGCTGACAATTGTTACCCCACAGTCTTCATTGCTTCATGGAATCCCTATTGATACAACTCAATCGGTTATGGAAATCCCCTACCCGCAATTTTACAAATTATCTAATTGTGATGAATTAAAGGAAATGATAAGTAATCATTTCTTTCTACTTAATAAAGAATTATCAGGACATAACTTAAATAATCTTATTACTTATTTAAAATCATCTAAGTTAAATATTCATCTTTTCACAAAATATTATAACCAAAATAGTCCAACTCCATTGGAAAACACTAGTGATTTACAAATTTTTAAAAATTATACACAAACTCAAAGTATTTATTACATCAAGTTAATTTTTTTTAAGAAATCAGAACTTGTTAACTATAATATGAGAAAATTTAATAACCTTTTAGAAAAATACTGTAAATCTTTTAGTGAATTTTTTAATCAATATGATGATGAAATCCAGACGCAGGTTAAGGAAAGAAGTATAATTGATTCCGAGTCTTTTGGTGCCTTTGTAACTAAAGGCGGTGGCAGCGGTTTGGTTTCCATAGATGATTTATCACAACATATATCAAACGTTGTTGATTCGAAATTACAAGATGTTTATCAAATACTTGACCAGCTTGTGAAGAGAAACGATTATATAGCTGATAATATTCATATTGTTCAAAAGTATAAACACCCAGGTGTAAGGTGTGACCAATGTGATGAACAAATCTTTGGTGCAAGATATAACTGTTTAGAGTGCAATAATTTTGATTTATGTGAACCTTGTGAAAGAAGTGACATTCCATGCGGTCATCATACTCCGTACCATAGAATGAGTAAAATTCCACTTCCTAATGTCAAGAAGCACGTTTCAAAAGAGAATGATATCAATGAAAGTCTTCAAAAGGTTAAAGTAATGATGAATAAAGTTCAGAGGAATGTTCAAAATGTCATTCTTAATTTACTCAATTCAAAACCAAAGAATGAAGAAATTTCTCCTCTTTTAGCTAGTGATGACAAAGAAGTTTTACTGGATAAAGTTTCACCAAATGACAGTGCACCCAACCTTAGTTCTTTTAAAAAAACTGACTCGTCAACTATTGATTCATTAAGTAGTTTAAGGAACGCTGAACTTAAATTATTATACATTAATGTTGAAAATGGTAGGATCTTAACAATGGGCTTGAAGCATGATCCAGACATCAGTAATGCACTTTTGAATATCGAGACTTTTAATGGTAATTACATTATTGATTATGAATTTGACTTTAGAAATTATGAAAAACATCTTACCATTGATCTCTTTGATTTGAAAACAGAATTTAATGTGGATGACATTTCAAGGATTTCTGTCACTTTTAATAACAGAGTTTATGTTTTGCAATCTGATAATATCTTTAAGGAGGTGGAATCAGGAGACATTAGTTCTGAAACAATTGATGAGCACAATTTAGAATTCAATAATAAAGATGATTTATCTGAAAATACAACTGAGAATAAAGACGGACAAGACGAACTTACAGTCAGTGATGAAAAGGCTCATTCAATTGATGAAAAACTTCCTTCTTATATTGACTCCATCACCTCACTTCACCCTGAAGCAGGGATTGGTTTAAGATTTACCGTTCCAAATATCAATGGTTTGAATTTGGAAAATTCGGTTACAGTTAAATCTGGTTCTATCGAAGAAAGTCCTGTTTTAGCTTCACACTCTGCTAGTGTAACTGATATGGCTGATACGTCTGATTATGAAATTTTAAGTAATGCTGATAGTTTTGATGGATAAGAACACTTTGAAATATACTCAGTATTTGATGTACTGAGGTACCCTCTTATTTTTATATATAGCTCGTCAAGTTTTTGTTTTAGGGTACTTTTTGGTTTGTATTCTTTTTTACAATATACGTTCATTTTCTTTTTGATATATTACATTTTACTAAACTTACAATACTAGAGGAATTTTCCTATTTGATAATAATATTGATAATGGAATTAGTTTCAAGCTTTCTGTATAATCATATAATTTTTCTTAAGATATAAACACATAATGAATTAGAATAAATAAAATGTCGCCATGCACGTAATCTAGTGGTGAGTTTTGTAACCAACAACGTTTCTTCTACCGATGATTTCACCAACAGAGAAGAAACCAATAACTTGAACAAAGTAAGCAATGTATCTCAAGTAATCGTTCTTGGAAGTACCTTGGGCGTTCTTAGATATGGTTTCGATAACGGCCTTTGGATTCTTGAGGAAGTCTGAACCAAACTTAGTAGCACAATCAGCAACCTTTTGGAATTCAACAATTGATGGTGGTTGAAGACCTTCCTTAGTGTAAACTTGCTTTGAAACTTCACCAGAGACCTTAGCCCAGTAGGTGACCTTTGAAAGTGAAGAGTTCAAAGTATTAACAACGTTTGAGGTGTTTCTTCTACCGACCGGAGTTGCAGTTTTAATAGTAGATCTTGCAAACATTATCTAATTTTATTGAATTTCCTATTAAAAAATGCTGAAGATTTCGAACAAAAAAAATAAATTTCGCTTTTTTCATTGGTGACTGGGTATATAGAAGTTGAGAAAGGGCTCATAACCAATAAGAAAAAAGAAAATTTTGAAAATTTATTGAATAAAAGTACAAATATATTTATACATATAGGGGACCCTGAACTAAAGAGCAACGGCTCTGTTAACGGCAATCCTACGACGGTGTCCTTGGCCAAAAACAACAACTTTATCTTCTGTTTCTAACCTTCTTAGAACTTCTCCAAGTTCAGTATTTTCTAATGTAGCTCCAAGTTTAACCTGAACTTCTTCCATTAACTTTGTATATTCAACCTCTCCTAAAAGCGATAACACTTCGAGAACAATCTTGCCAAGGTCCTCCTTACGTTTACGTTCTTCTGTTCCAATACCAGTTTGAATTAAATCCATATCAATTCTCCCTGTTAATGGATCAGTGGCATAATCCTTAATAGCCGATTTGATTAATCTAACAGCTTCAACAACATCTTCCAATAAAACTTCAGATCTTAAATGTAACTTTGCATGTGCTTCTGAAAGACGAATCATTGATTCTAATTGTCTTGTAGTTGCAGTAATTCTACGTTCAGAACCACCTTGTCTGAGATCCTCACCTTGTAATCGCATTTCAACATATGATCTAACTAATTCGTCCCTTGCTACTTCTGTTAACTGAGGCTTGATGTTATCTTTAGCATATTGAACGTACGTTGAGAGGAATTCAACTGGTAATAGTTCATATTCACTGACACTTTGAATTCTATCTTCCAAATACATATTGGCAATATGTTCAGCCAATCGACCATCCAATCCTTCGTCAACTTTATCCAACACTAAGTAAACTAGATCAAATCTTGATAAAAGGGGCGGCGGTAAATCAATGTTCTTTGTGACAGGTAAATTTGGATTATATCTTGATTCAATCGGATTTGCTGATGCTAAAATTGATGTACGTGCATTCAATGTAGTGATGATACCAGCCTTGGCAATTGAAATAGTTTGTTGTTCCATAACTTCATGAAGAACTGATCGTGTTTGGTCGCTCATTTTATCAAATTCATCAATGCAACAAACACCACCATCTGACAAAACTAAGGCACCGGATTCTAAAACTAATTGCTTAGTTTCAATGTCCTTAGTAACGTAAGCAGTTAAACCAACAGCAGATGACCCCTTACCAGATGTATAAATCCCTCTAGGTGCAATCTTATGGACATATTGTAACATTTGTGATTTTGATGTAGAGGGATCACCACATAACAAAATATTAATATCACCCCTTGTTCTTGAGCCCTTTTTGAAATCCTTGTTAGAACCACCAAATAATTGTAAGAGAATACCCTTTTTAACATCTTCCATTTCAAAAATAGATGGAGCCAATGACCTGGCAAGTAAATCGTAAATATCATTTCTTTGACCAACTTCTTTAACTCTTTCAATTTCATCTGCTGTCAATCTCCTAACTTCTTCAACTTCTTCTTGATCTCTTAATTCGTTTTCTAATGTTGACGTATCTGCCCCCATCCTCTTCTTATTGATTTTTTTAATATGGACAACATCTAAATATGTTTTAAATAATGATTTTAAAACACGTTGTCTTGGATTAACTTTAACAGGAGATGATTTAAATATACCACAGATTTCAACTCTATCACCAGCTCTACAAGAATCAACCAATTCATCATAGAGACATAATGAAACTGAATGTGGCGTTTGCCCATCAGGAACAATATCTGGTGTTTCTTGTAATTTAACAACTTGCTTATTTGCATATGTCGATCTATTGTGAATTAATTGCATTGAATTCTTTGCCAAACAAATCTGTCTTGGACAAACCGTTGGTTCATTGATCAAACCTCTATCATTTTCAACAACAATGGTATGATCACAAACATTACATTTAAAGAAAGCGGTTTTCATATCAGGTATAACTGCAGTTGATCTAATAACAAGACCTTTAATTGAAACTAATTTATCAATATCCTGTGGATTTAATTCTCTCATACCCTTTCTATTCCCAATGTTATGTGGTCTAACTTTATAAATCTTGGATTCAATGTCATCAGCTAATTCTTGAAAGTTTTCAGAACCTGGTTCTCCCTCTAATAAAGTTAAAAGGCAATCCTTCGTTGTTTGATCCATAATAGGAATGACTTCCTGTGGGTAAGTAATTAAATAGTTGTATAATGATCTTGTCATTGGGAATGCTAATAAATTTTGCACATCTAAATTAATATTGGTGGCACCAGTATCTCTTAACATATTTAACATATTAACATAGTACAATCCATCATCAGAAGGCTCAAAATCAGAGTCATTCCCTTCATACTCTTTTCTCATTCTCATTTTGAAACTCATTAAAAACACACGGAATCTCTCTGCACAATCACTAATAGACACATTAGTACCCCAAATAACTCTAACAGGACCATCGTCTTCTTCTCCATCAATAGCATTGTTTCCATTGATATTTTCACCTTGAGCTTCACCTCCACCGCCAATTACTGATGATTCAGAACCTAAACCTGAAGAACTTCCCTGGACTGAGGATGAAAACGCAGGAACTATATGATCGATATCTGATGATAAATCTGAAATAGATCTTTGAGGCATAGGAGATGAGCCACCATGAGTGTTTGGTCTCATTCTACGTGGTTCTTCAAACATTCGACGACCCATTGGAGAGGAAAGAATATCTGAATTATGAATATCACCACGTGAAGTTGGTCTTCTTCTCATTAAATCATCAGAACGTAGGATATCGCTTGACGCGTGTCTGGGAGCGTGGGACGACGAAGATGGTGCCAAAAAGAGTGGTGAAGACGGAGTGTCCTGTTGCGTGGACCTGTCATTAGAGTCTCTTATGGGCGATGAGGGCACGGGACCCTGTGGTGGTGACGAGGACATTATAGAATGCTGTTTCAAGTGTTACAAAATTGTTTAAACTATTTGCCAAAGAGAGGATTTCTTGTCAAAGCGCGCAACCTCTTTAATGGTATTCTTAACAAGAGCTCTCGAACTCTTTGATAATTCTGGAATCTTTTTAGAGGCCAATTCCGCCATTGTGTTGATCGTTAGTGAACTATTTGCTTTGATGAAATTGACTAGTGCTTCCACAGCTTTCGTATCAGAAATTACTTTCTTTTTAACGACCATAGGTCCCTTGTCAACAGTGGGTTTTGTCTCAGTATCTTCCTTCACTAATGCAGGGGCTGCTTCCCCTGGTTCTTGAACCTTTTCATTTCCTCCCCAGTAATTAATATAAGGATCGATAGGAAATTTAATGTCTTTTCGTATCACATCCCATTGTAGAGATTGGAAATATTTACCAAACTCATTTTCTTCTTCTTGACTATTATGAAGAGACTTAACAAGAGGTACTAAAGGACCCATAATGGATCTTTTAGAATTACTTGGGTTAGTTTCATCACTTTCAACAAAATCATCAATATCTGAATTACCCATTTCTTCATATTCGTCTTCTTCGTCTTCTTCATCTTCTTCATCATCGACATCTTCACCCTCTTCATCCTCAGCATCACTAAAGTCTGAATCATAATCGTAATCAACCTTCCATGAATCTATTTTAGAAAAAGGATTCGTGAGAATATCTGGTGTAACCTCTTCTGGTGAATGTGAATATGTTCCAAAGTATGGAGGTTTTCTGTTTTCATAAAATCGTATATATTTCAAGGGTATATTGGCAAACAACAACTCGGCATCTCTTTGCATTCCCGTATTAATTAGTTGAAGGACATCGATGGCCTTTGCCGGTTGAATTTTAGGTCTTGATTCTTGTTCAATTGGAGCTTCAATTGGAACATTCTTATCTTTAAGAAATGCATCCCATTTTGAGCTTTTATCTCTCGTTGTAGTGGTCACCGTTACATTTGCATTAATGTAAAATGGTAAGAAAAACTGATCGAAATCAGAAACCGTTGGAGGTTCTATTGATGTATCTTTTAATCTTGGTTCGTTTGTAACTAATAAAGTTGATATAATTGGAGATGATTTTACTGATCCAGCATTTGAATCTTCATATGAGTCCTTTTCACTACCCGATTTAACCTTGAAAAAATTAGTGATACTTCTCTTTTGTTTCTTTTCTTCTTCTTCTTTTTTCTTTTCTTCTTCGATTCTCTTTTTTTCATTAGCCTTCTCTTCTCTTTCTTTTAACTTCAAAACTCTTTTCTTTTCTAACTCATTTTTTTTTAAAGTCTTTTCTTCTTCTTCCAATTTCTTCTTTTCTTCTCTGACCTTCTGTTCAAGTTCTCTCTTTTTCAATTTTTCTAATCTTTCCTTTTCCTTTTGTTCCTTTTTAAACAATTTTTCGGCTTCAATGGCAGCTCTCTTTAATATTCTCTCTTCTTCTTCTTTTTCTTTTTTTAATTGACGTCTTTCAAGCTCTTCTTCCTTTTTCAATCTCTTTTCATTTCTCTTTTGTTCTTCTTCCATGGCTTTTTTCAACCTTTTTGCTTCTTTTTCTTTTTCCCGTATTTTCCTTCTTAACTCTGCAGCTGTCATTACACTCTCTAATTTATCTTCTGGTTTAGGCTTTTTCCTTCTAGAATCCTGATCATTCACTGCTAACTTATGTTTTAAAGATAATGACGCGTCCACAATGTTCATTTCGTCATTTATTGAAATCGAAGATTCTGAGCTTTGAGTAAATTCTTTAACCTCTTCCATATTATTTATCTTAACTTCATCCATCTTCAGTTTACACCTCCTGTGTACTCAAAAGAAATGAACTCAACAAAGAGAAAAGGAAGAGTAATGATTCAACATCGTGATGGAGAAAAAAATAGTGAATATAGAACGCGACGCGTTAAGATATGATTTCTGTTGTGTTGGAATTAGAGAAGTGATGGCAGATGGAGTGTTTTCGTATGGAACGCAGGTTCAACGGGGGTATGACGACGAGGAGGTAAGAAAGGAAACCCACTTGGACTCCTTAGCAAAATTAAACGGTTTGAAATATGACTCTTCAACTCAATCTCAACTATCACAGCCTAAAGAAATAATTGCGCAATCAAACAAATTCAAAGAAAAGGTAAAGGCAAAGCGGAAGATTCAGAGGAGAGCAATCACAAGTGGTAGTATTGAAGTAGAAAGTAAACGAAAACTGAGAAAATTTGAAACTGCTACGAAAGAAACTTTGAGAAGATTTAAGAGCAGTGGCGGTATTGTGGATAATGATTCGAGTCAAATAGGATGTGATGACCATTTGGGACAGTTAATTAGCCCAGAGGATTGGGAAAGAAATAAAATGGAACTAGTTAGAAGTGTTTCTAGTACTGAAGAAGAAGGATGGAAGAGAAAACGTAAGATAATAAGAGAACTTAATGAAATGCAGATGCTTAGAAATGATTCCAAAGGAGATACACTTGATCTCACAAGTAGTGGTACAGGAATCAGTTTTGAAGAAATTAGTAATGATTCAAAAGAATATTCACAGGTTAAGAAAATTTCAAACTTCGAAGATGTAATAAAAGCAAGTCCTTTTTATCAATCTAATAAGGTATCTAAAGAACAACAAAACTCACAGCAAGTGTTTAAAAGGTACTTTGAAGAAATAGGAAAGATATCTCAGCATAATGAGCCTGCAATCGTAGATATCGATCAAGCAAATGCATTATATGATACAAGTTTAGATCTCAATGAATGGGGTAGCTTCGTTAAAAGCCAATTATCAGAGGAAGATGAAATATCACCAAGGATTTTAAGTTTTAGTCAATTAAGATGTGCGAATAGTATCGACACAAAGGAGAGTGTTATTGAAATTAACGACAGTTATGATGAAGAGTTAATTGAAGGAGAATTGATTACAAAAATTGGTACTCAACAGGATCCTATTGAATTACATTCACCAAAACAAATTAGTGAAGACATAATTGAGATACCGAATACCTCTGAAGAGGAGAGGAGGGGGAATGAAGAAGAAATACGGAATCATTTAAAATCAATAAATGAAATTATTGAAATAGGAAATTCATCTGAGGAGCAGTATGAGTATGATATTGAAGGTGGCAATATAATTAAGCTTATACCAACTAGTTCACCGATTGATTCAGCTTACACTATTCCATTTAAGGAAGAACAAATAAATATGTATGTTTCGCCTATCAAACAAGTACCAGAGAGACAATCAACAATAATTGAAGTTCCCAGTAGTGACCCCGTATCACCAGCTAAGCATATTAAGGTTCAGCTGAGTGAAGATAAAAATGCATCTAGTGAATTGAACACTACAAGAGAAGGAACAGAGACACCAGTTCATGTTATATCAAATATAGAACAGGTACCTGTCGAAATATGCTCAGAAGACAATAACGAGTATAGACGAGAATATTTCCTAAGTACAAATAATATTGAAAGTGAAGAAGAAATTGGTCCATCACAGACACAAAATCAATATGAAACAGAAGAAGAAGGTGGTGATGATAACAATGGAACTCAGTTGGAATTGGAAATAGAAGAAGAAAATACAACCGTGTGTAATAAATTTGAAACACTAATTAAGGGATGGTCTACTGAAATGTTAGCGAAACAAATGGAAGTATGGGGTTTGAAACAAGCCAGTAGTAAAATTGGAATGGTTCGGAGCCTCTTAGAAATTAGCATGAGGATTCCTAAGGAGAAGTTGGAGTGGGTCATTGATAGACACGAAGGTCATTCTGTCATGGAGTTTTCCAATTACGAAGGTGGGGGCAACAATGTGGGGGGTAAATTAGTAGAGAATGAACGACCAGACGGAGCTGTTGAAGCAAATGCCGATACGAATACAAGTACGGGATTACGTAGTCGTCTAAGGGATAAGTTACTCTCAGATAGTGAAATTAAACACGCTATTGCCATTTATAAACCGATAGAATTAGAATGGGTTTGTTCCCGAATAGAACCACATTGGGACGGTTTGACATTAGATAGACAATGGGTTTCAATGGTATTAGATGATATGGGGGTTTGTTGGACACCAATAAATAGTGAATCACAGAGAATATATTAATGTTAATGTTGTTATTTATAAAATATATATAGAAGGTTATAAGATTAATTATACTTTTTAAGTTCTTCAGTGTCATCATATTGTAATAGTAACCTAGTATTAAGATACTTAAATATCCAAAAGAAAGCAATGACTTTTATAAGGATTGCCAAAGCATCCAACGATAATTGGGTCCATTGGGTGGCAATAACATTATGCCAATAAATGTTGTAAACAAGGGCCAAAAAAAGACAATAAGCTTCGTTCAAAAGATATCCCACCATGAACACCATGGTTAACATTAAGACCCCCGTCTTAACAAGCCTGGTAGCACTGAAGTCGTTCTCAGCATGGTACTTCATCGCAAAGGAACTGTAACCAATTGAAACGCGTCCTTTCTTGATCTCGTTTCACCCAATTGAAAAACTCGGAGTAGCGGCCGCGGAGCTGGAAGAAATATAACATGTTACAGTTTGAGAGCAAAGGGTAAAAAAATAAAAAGAGAGAATTAAAACACGTCCTTTATACACCTTCTTTCTTTCTAAAGGTACTCACCGTGTATGGACATGGACGCTCATACACGTAGAATCCATCAGCTGACTCAAACGGCAAGACCACATTTTGTACCAACTAGGTTTTCCCCATCTTATGGGCCTTCAGTTAGCCCTAAACCCGTTTCAAATGAGCGGAATCCATCATTATCCACTATTATTAGACCTCAACAAGACAATATAATTGATGATCATCCAATATCACAAAGTGTTAAGTTAAATCGAATGCCAAGCTCACCTGCTTCTGCAGGGCAATTGACTACTAGTTCATCTGATTCAAACTCAAATTGTAACTCCTCGGTATTGAGCGGCAGCATTTGTAAATCAACTACCAAGATGTCATATAAAGGCCCGGTTGCTCAAGAGTTTACAGCAAAGGGTACTACGCCAAGTGGTAAACCTCGCTTGTTTGTTTGCGAAACTTGTACGAGGGCATTTGCACGACAAGAACACCTTAAGAGGCATGAGCGCTCTCATACAAAGGAGAAGCCATTTGCTTGTAATATTTGCTCTAGAAAATTCAGTAGAAGGGATCTATTATTAAGGCACTCCACTAAGTTACATGCGGGTGCTGCAGATATAATACCAAGATTGAGAAAGAGAAGTGCTAAATATATTAAAAGCGAGGATCTTGACAGTGCTATTACAGAAACCACCAACAATTCATCTATCTCAACAAAATTTATTGAAGGCACTTCAGCTTCACTTATAACAAATGCAGCGACTACAATAACTTCAACTAACGAAAATAAGTCACATTTCACCAATAATGAAAGAAAACAGAAATTGGTTGATAAATCTAATGTTAAGAAGCCAAGGAATAACTCACAATCTTCAACAGCATCTACAAAGAGGAAACTGCAAAATTTAATTAAAAACAATAGTGAAGGCTTACAATTGCCTGTTCTTTCTGAAGATCTTGCTGCTTTATATAATACCCTTGATAACAAAAATACCCACTCATATAAAGATCAACATTCAAAGGGCAATGTTAATCTACTACCAGAATTAAATGATAATCAAATCCTGGAAAACTTAGAATTTGGCTCTTCTTACCGTCGTGTATCATTTTCAGCAATGTCTGGTATGAATTATGCAACTGGTGCGGATAATGATTATGCAGCTGAGGCAGTGGAATTTAGTACTCCCCAATATTACTCTGTTTTGGATGGTATTAAAAATACAGCACCTGAGAACGCAAATGAGGCAAGCAGTGAACAAAAGTCTTCTTCTGTTGATAATTGGCTGGATTCAGTTGATCATTCAAGCAATCATGCCAATGATCCTCATTATGCCGGCTATTCCTTTTACAATGAAATTGATGATGGTACTTTACAAATTACTGAAGATTTTGGTCGAGCAACTATTAAGGATTACAATATACCGAATCCGTTCAAACGTGGTTCCCAATTGGCACCTGAATCAACAATTAAATATTCTCATATCAATAGCACTAAATCTAAATTTGAAAATAATCAACCTAATTCTAAGCTTGGTGTTCAAGTTGATGAAATGAACCTTACTGCATTGGAAAATATATTGAATACAAAATTTCCACATCCTGTTGAAAGAGAGAGACATTCTACAAATCATATTAATAATAATAACAATATAGATGATGAAGATGAAAATGATGTTCCGATATCTGATTTGCCTCCTCTTTCTCCTATTGCTCCAGTGAATCCAGTGAATAATGCTGGTCCCCAATATTGGAGAACTCTGGGAATGAACGGTTTATTAAGTGGCCTTTATAGTAATCTCAAGGATTCTATCGCTAGTATGAGAACCATTTCTCCTGAACCATTAAGAGATAGTGGGGAAAGGGCCGATAATTCCTCCTTTAAGTTTAATAAATTTGCTGAAAAAGATAAGGAGGAGGAGGAGAATTTAGAATACAAAGTTAGAACCTGGCAAGAAACGCTTTTTAACCAACCTATTTCAGATTTAGAGAGGATTAATGAAATGCATATTTCAAATGGTTATGGAGTTCCTCAAGGTTATTCATTTTATGGTGAATATGAATCTGTCAGTAATTCAATCAATAATCCAATTGATAGTGATGCTACCATCAGTCCTATTTTATTAGAATCCCCTCAGCCAATTGATAATGATTTCCCTATGTCTGATGATAATAAGCATATTGAAACTAATGATCATGTTCATAACCATAGCAAACATACAAGGTCGTTATCATTTGAAGAAGAATTTAATCCTGCTCTTTTCAATTCTTTATCGCATGTTTTCCTTTTCACATCAAAAACTCGTCATAGAATCGACGACGCCTTAGCTGAATATCCTTATATGGGCGTTCCAACACCCATAATACCAGTAAATGAAATTTTAAATAGTTATGTTGATCAATTTATTAACAAATTTTTAATTCACCACCCATTCGTTCACAAGTCTTCATTAAATGAATTTTCTTTAATTTCTAGTGCTCTTGATGATATCAATAAAAATAGTGTTAGCATTGAAGAAGCTGAAAGAATTAAAACTGGAGAAGTTATACCTGGTATTGAAGATGGTGTTAAAGTTGTCAGAGATGAAACGTTTGATATTAATTTTAAGGTTTCTTTGGTGTGTCTTCCATTTTTAGTTACAACATTAGGTGCAATTGTTTCAAACAAAAAATCAGATGCTGCTTCCCTTTATGAAGCATCCAGAAGATGCATTCATGTTTATCTTGAAACAAGAAGAAAGCTTAGCACGATTGTTGTAGGTAAAAAGTCAGATACTGCCCCATCGTCAGGTTCCTTTGGTACCTCACCTCTTTGGCTTATTCAATCATTAACTTTAAGTGTGATCTACGGTTTATTTGCTGATGAAGAAATTTCTTTAAGTGTTATCATTAGACAAGTCCACGCATTGAACACTTTGTTAAAATCTTCTGGATTAAACACAATACAATATGATTCTTTATTTGATTCCGATTTCAATGCATTTATTAAACACGAATCAACTGTTAGGACAATTCATATGGTTTTCCATGTGTCAACGTTACTTTCAACGTTATACAACATTGTTCCATCGATAACAGTTGCAGATATGGGCATTGACTTACCATGTTCAAGCTCCCTGTGGGATTGTTGTACTTCTGAAGATTACTCTAAAATTGTTGAAAGTTTTGATTTCAAAGCAAAGAATTTTAGAATGGTGTTAAGAAACTTAATCTCATTGGATTTCTCAACGTTTGAATCATGCGATGTTTTTGATTTAGAAAACGATGAAGATGCTGATCATTTGCATAACCCAAATAGCTTTTTCTTTGAATGGCATGTTAGTGAGTTTGGTTTAACTTGTATTCAAAATGGTTTGCACCAGATGGCATACTTTCATCATTTAGGTAAAGAAGAGTTAGAAGTTGGCGTTGGGTTACAACATTCCAATGGAGAATCGGTTATTTCATGGTCTAAATTAAGAAATTTAGGAAAGTGTTGGAATTCAATGGTTCATTCATGCAAATTGTATAATGAATCTAGTGAAGTGTTTAATGACAGTAGAATTCTCAACCATTATTTGAATTTAAAGCTATGTTCAATTGTCAGCTTGAATAAAATTAAGGAATCAGTTTGGTTAAAATCCTTTAATTCAATAAATGAAGAGTATTATAATTATTTCAACTATGGTGATAATGAATTGAAAGACGATAATTTTCAAAATGAATTGGTCAGATTAATTACAAATTCTATTGATATTATGAAGTTAATATTTTTCAATGATGATATTTCTTTACTTGGTTCTATTTCTCAACGATTAGAATTGAAGAATGATACAATTGATAATTTAGATCTCTTATATGCTACTCCACCTGCTGAAGATTTACCATTTGGAAAAAATCCAAAGAGAGATCTTGACGTTATTAATTTGAACATTTTGCATAAATTGAGCATTGATTCACAAATTTTATTTGATGTTATTCTTATCATTGTTAAATTCTTATTAAGTTTTGAAAATATTTATAAGACAAGAATTAAATTTAATAATTTATCAGCATTTACATTCCTGGATGAAAATGATAGAAATAAAAATATCAAAAACCAAAAATTTGATGAATTGTTGTTCAAATATTATGTGAAATTTTTCAAAATATATTTAAGTCTAGAACAATTTGTTAAAATAAATTATGGCTATGAAGATTTTGAAACAGATCAACCAATTACTGGTAATCCCTTTTATCCGATAGAAACATTACGTGCTAGAGGGTTAGCACCAAACTCAACACGATTCAATGAAAACGAAATAGATAGGGTGTTAAGAGAATCAAAGGAGCGCTTTAGGGAATGCGGACAATGGTTGAAAGAAGTTATTGAAAATGATATTGCTCTATCTGATAAAGAACTAATTATGAATGAGCTTATTGGGTTCAAATTGCCTTATAAATTTTTAAAGGTTGGAGGGTTTTTATTTGGTTTCATCTATGACAGAAATTTTAAATTTGTCAACTTTAGGCATTTAAGTGATGTTCTATTTCACTTAAGAGTGTTTTTAGAGAGCAAAGATGAAGATGCACAATGAATGATCACGCAATGAATTTTTTATGGAATTATGATATACGAAGTTTCTTTATTTTTGCTCTCGTGATGTACTACTGTATACTATTTTTTTTGGTTATGAATATTTTTTTACGATTATATATATATTAATTCTATGTTACGATTTAATGTCAAATATATTTATTTATTCAAAAGAAAAATAACCCTAATGGTTACTCGTTTGAATTAGTTAATTATAAATAACTTTAGTGGTTGCATATCCAGATAATCTTATAGGTAACAATTTTAATACCTTTATATTGACATTAATTATATTCAATTTATAATTAATATAATTACTGGTTTAAGTATCTAACTTAGGATTTATTATTTAAATGACAGGGAGCTATTACGCTATTTTGAAAAGTATTTTTCTTTTACGGTAAATGTGTACATATAGATCTACTATCTCTTTTTAGAAATAAGTCCCTTGAACATATCAAAGGAATTACCATCTGGTTGTAATTGGAAGACATTACCCGTAGGTTTTCCTAATGGATTAAGCTCTCTTGCTAAAAGTAAACCCCAATCAGGTGTAATACCAACAATTTGGGCCTTAACGAAATTTTGATCATACATCGTAACAACTTGGTCAGTATGGAACCAAAGACTATAATATTCCTTTAGGAATGGTTCAAAACCAAACATTTTGAATCTTTCATACATGTTATTAAAAATAACAAGATACTTTGCAAGAAGTCTTTCAGGTTGGAAATGCTTAATATGCGTACCACATTGAGAATTCATTGCATCAATAACGTTGTTTAATGAAGTAGTGGGTGATTCCTTACCAACATTTAAACCTGCACCCACAATTAAAGAAAAGCATCTATCAAATAAATTAGTATTAACTAAAATACCACCAATCTTTGTGTGTGTAACTTCTTGGGATTCCTTATTTACCTTTTTACCAATAAATTCAGGTAACTGTATATAAATATCATTTGGCCATTTAATCTTAACTGGTATTAAATTGCATTGATCCCCGTACTCCAAAATGGCTCTAGTGTACGCCATAGCACAAATGTATTGAACAAAAACTACGGGAGCCTTCTGACTGATTTCGAGTGGTAATTTAAATAAATTGGAAGCAGCTAAAACACCCTTTGGGCTAACCCAGTGATTACCAGACCTTCCTTTACCGAGAACTTGAGTGGTACCATAAATAGTGAACCCTTCTGGCAAGTTCATTAAAAATTGAGAATTAGAATCCATTAGGACTGACGTTGATGTAAGAACTTCACCATACATAAAAGTCGAACCTGTCAAATTTAGGTTATCTAAGGATTGATCAGTATCATGATAAAATTCCTTTAAATAATATTGGTACTGTTCAATATCAAAGGATGGTGTGTCCCTCTTTGGTGGCAAATTGGAACCGCAGAAGAATACATCCTTAAGAGCAGTACCTGGATCGTCGTTCACGTCTCGTTTTGGTAGAGTTTTCAAATCCTTCAAATCCTTATGAATCACAAACTTATCTTGTCCCATACTCATAATGTTATTGGAATAATAACCAACATTCAATTCTAATTTATCTAAAAGTTGAGAAGTGGATTCATTATTCAACGATGTCAGAAATAATGGCGTCAAAGCAGGACGAACTAATTCGTTCTCATTGACTTTCAACCCTAATTTCTTAAGACATCCACGTAAAAATTTCAATCTATCACTATTGCTTGCCTTTAATTTATTAACAATAGCAATAAACTCAGGAGTTTGATCCTGTTCTTCTAAGATATGAGGAGTGAATTCAATATGTGGACCACTTAATAGTACTTTACCTTTACCAACAGTTGATAAAATACACGCCGCTTTAACACCCTTGGGACCATCTTCAACATCTAAAGGACAACCGTAAGTAGCTAAGATATCCACATTCGGATACTCGTGTGCATTGACAAATAACCCACCTCCGTGTAAGTAAGCATGAACTGTTGGACCAACGTCGGTGATTAAGGATTCGTTAACATTAATTGGAATGGCCTTAGCACCAGCTTCAGAGTTATAAGCAAAACCCTTTAAAGCAGCACCACGACAAACACCGGGAAAGAATTTAAGCTCTCTTTGACCACTGACTTCCATCACAGGATCTCCGACTTCAAATTCACATCTCGCAGAACCGTAATAACCACCAGAACAAAATCCAATAAATCTACCACCCTTTCTAACGAAATTATGAATTCTTGTATTAACTTCACCGTTGAAAAGCTTGCAAATTGGTAAATCGGCGCCACCAGGAATGACTAGAACAGCGGTTTTGCTTTCCCATGGTTGATGCATAATGGTTTGTTCAGAAGCAGAAGAAACAGCATAGTGTGGGGATAACATGACTCTTAGAGATTCTACCACATGTTTCACAGAGTAAGGGGACGTACCAGGTCCTGAATAAACTAGGACGTTCATCAAGTGACTATTAAATAAACGAATGATTAGAGAATTTGTGTATGTATAAGATATAGTCAACCTTTATATTCTGAAAAATATGTTGAACTTCGAAAATTCAAATTCTAATTATTTGAATCATCTTCTTATAATATCAAAAACCCATGCTTTCGAGGTCAATATTGAAGATTGGAGGCCCTAGTTTTGGGAGAGTAAAGATATATACCCCCAGTTTGGTTGCATGCCGATTTTTCAGCTCTTCTTGTTGTTATTTGAACTCTATTGGGAAGTCAAATCCTAAAGTTAATCAACTGTTGAAGCAGAGAACCCAACAAATCAAGGACCAAACACAAAAGCTCAAAACACAAACACAGCAAACCATTCAAATAGGTAAGGAGACCATAAAAAACATCAAGAAGATTATTCCACAAGAAATCCATGAAAATATATATACTTTACCAAATATGTTAACATTTACAAGACTAATATCAGCACCAGCCATTGGTTATATGATTTTACAAGGTGAAGTTACGTGGGCTTTGGGTGTATTTACATATTCTTGTGTTACCGATTTCTTAGATGGTTTCATTGCTAGAAGATGGAATTTAAAATCTGTGATTGGTTCTGTTATTGATCCGATGGCAGATAAACTCTTGATGGTTATTTGCACTACCACTTTAGCCATATCATCATCTATTCCAATGTACATTGCTGCTTTAATTATTGGTAGGGATGCTGCTCTTGGTATTGCTGCTATCTTTATTAGATATATTTCATTACCAGCACCAAAGACGTTTGTCAGATATTGGGATTTCAGTATTCCAAGCGCAGAGGTCCGTCCAACGACCATTTCTAAGATCAATACCGGTTTACAGATGCTTTATTTGGGTTCAATGATGGTTAAACCTGTTTTCATGTTATACCTGGCTCAACAATTTGGTACTGAAACAACTACTTTGTTCTTAAACTATATTCAATATTTGGAATGGACTGTTGCAGCAACTACTTTATGGAGTGGTTTAAGTTATGTCTTCAGCCGTAATGCTGTCAAATTCATCAAACCAAAACCATGATATGATTACGATCGTTCACATTTACATTCACTCAAACTCTATTTTATAAACTATTCATCACTTCTGTTTTTTTTGTTAAATATTCATTTCTTTAAAAGTAAATTCTGATATTTTAATACTGTAGTATTTCCTTTTTTATATTTATTATCTTTTATTGTTGTTCAGTTACAAAGTAAAGGTTTAAAAAACTAAATTATGCATTTCTTAACGACTGATAGCAATATCATCAATTCTCAAGATAGATTTAACAGTTTCAGAGGCTAAAGTAATAGCACTGATATTAACAAGAACAGGTTGAAGGACATTTTCATTGTATGTATTAGAAGCAGCGGATCTTCTAACTGAAATACCAGCTTCCTTTTCACCGTTTTCATGTCTATTTCTTAAATCAGTAACAATTTCAATTGGGTTTAAACCAGCATTTTCAGCTAATGTTGTTGGAATAACCTCTAATGCATTTGCAAATTCAGTGAAGCACAACTGTTCAGCACCCTTTAATTGATGTGCTTCCTTTAAAAGAGTTCTAGAGACTTCAATTTCAGGAGCACCACCACCAGCAATCAATGCTCCTTCCTTAACAAGACATCTGACAACACAAAGAGCATCGTGAATAGACCTTTCAGTTTCATCTAAAACTTGATTGTTCGCACCTCTACATATCACAGACACTGTTGGATGAGTGGCATTTTTAATACCAGTAATTTCAATGATCTTAGAACCGGATGATTCAATTTCTTCAACTAAATCGGCTGAGGCTAATCTATTTTCAGTGAATGATTCAACATCAGCAACTGGTTTACAACCAAGTGATTTAGAAATAAATTCAATTTCTTCTCTTTCGATATCCTTAACAACCATGATATTTAACTTTGATAAGAAATGAAGTGCTAAATCATTAACAGCATCTCTTAAAATAGACTTTTGAATTAACAAAACGTTACATTTAGATTTCTTAATTTGCTTACAGATGTTTAAAATGTAAGCTCTTTCTTCTTTCAAAATTTTATCCATTTGTCTGTAGTCATTAACAACGATATTATTTTCCATATCAGGTTTAGGAGGGGATAATTGGAATTGAATTAACCCAATCTTAGCCTTATCCATTCTAATTGGACCATTGGCATATTTAATGGCAGTATGCGTTAAAACGACACCATCAACCAACTGGGTATCTTCAATAGTACCACCAAGCTTTTTGACTAACCTAATATCATTCAAATCAACGTTTGCAGCGCCTGCTTTGACAATTTTCAAAACAGAATCAACAGAAATTGGAGCTAATGTACTAGAATATTGTGAAACAATCTTTGAAGAAAGAGATGTATTAGCAGCTTTGATTAAGGTTTCTCTATCATCGAGAGAAATCTTATGGGACATGTCAATCATGATCTCACTTGCTCTTTTTGCTGCTCGTTGGAATGATTCCGAAATGATGGTTGGATGAATACCCTTGTTAAGTAAATTTTCAGCAGCACCTAATAGAGCACCAGTAACAACAACAACAGAGGTAGTACCGTCACCAGCTTCAACATCCTGAGCAGCAGAAACATCAACAAGCATCTTAGCAGCAGGATGTAAAACAGCCATGTGTTTTAAGATAGTGTGACCATCATTAGAGATGATAACATCACCACTCTTGGTTTTGATCATCTTATCCATACCCTTTGGACCAAGGGAGGTTCTAATAGCGTCTGCAACTGCACGTGCGGCAATAATGTTAGATTTACGAACCTCCTGTGGTTTTTCTTTGTTCTTGAAAGTAGCGTTGGAAGGCTTCACTTGAGTAGACATCGTTCAATTCCTCTAAAGAAAAGATGAGTTTGTCCATCAACAGTGTTGAAAAAAAAAATATTTCAAAATATCTGAAAAAAATATTTTGAATTTTCAAGTTGATCTTTTTCTTTAATTAACATTGAGAAATTTTAGTGCTTAGAATGTCTGATGATGGTTATATGAATGAAGATTTAGAATGTGGTGCCGAATCAGGTCAATTTGTTGGAATTTCTGTTTCAAATAACGATATTTTACATTGTCAATACTCTCATTGGTATAATATGTTCAAAGATTACGTTTTATATCCAGTGGTTATTTTAAAACCAATTCCAAACTCATTTCTAGAATATTTAGAATCCGATGATATTGCTTTACCCAAGGGAGCACCGCATGAGTCTTCTCTATTTCAAAAGGTGGCTCCAAATAGTGATAATGAATATAGTGATTGGGAAGAAGATTCAACTACACCAACCAATAATTTTAATGATGATCCAACTATAAAGTTTCAAGAGTTCCATGAAAGAATTAGGGATGTCATTAATGAATATAAATCAGTGGCACCGAAATTGAATTGGTCTTCTCCTCAAGATTCCACTTGGATGATGACAAATAAAACAATGCAATGCTTTTCAGCGTCTGACTTATATTTATTATTAAAATCATCAGACTATATTAACCATGATCTCTATCATTCATTTGATAGCAGCATTGAAGACATAAAGCCAGAGATCGAATATGAATTAGTGCTGAGAAAATGGATTGACATTAACCCATCAATGGAATTTAGATGCTTTGTTCGTGACAGACAACTAATTGGTATTTCTCAAAGAGATTTAAATTACTATTCATTCTTAGAGGAAATTAAGGATGAGTTATTAGAAAAGATAGCTATGTTCTTTGATGATGTTTTGATGGCAAAATTTGATTCAAATTCTTTTGTGTTTGATGTTTATATACCAAAACCACTTAACCACGTTTATTTGATTGATTTCAATACATTTTCAAGGACCACTGATTCATTATTATTTTCATGGCATGAATTAGGTACTGTAAAACCCGCTGAAGAAGATGTTGATTTTAGATTGGTTACTGAACAAAATTCAGGCAGATTTATTACTAAGGCACATTCTCAAAATCATGTTCCAAGAGATTTTGTTGAAGCTGGTGTCAATACTGAATCTATGGTCGATTTTTTAAAGAGAATGAAAGAAATGGAATTAGAAAATGATACAAGTGATGATGAAAATTAATTTAACCTTTACATTTTGATCTATTCATTAATTAACAATATAATTCATTATGATGAATCTTCTTCTACTCTATTTATTTTGGTAGATAAATGTGTGAAGACTCTAATTTAAACTCATTTTTATAGAAAGAAGATAAAGAGGGATCAAAGTTGTACTTTATACATAGTACAATTATGATTCATGCAATTGGGAATGCCATCTCTTGGCCTTTTAGTCCACCATCGGTATAATATATTCTTGGGCGGTAACTGGCATTGCATTCCAGAATCTTAGATCCCTTGAATTTTTGGACTAATGCTAACATACCTTGGACTTTGGCATATGCTAACTGACAAACCTTTTCCGATTTGAATTTGCTCCATTTCTTGCCATGCCTTGCTTTATAAAATGGGATAATGCTTAATGGATTTGCAAATGAAATGAATGCATACCCGACATTGCAATGATTTTCAAAATCAATTCGTAAATCTGTTTTAAAATAGTTGCTTAATTGTTAGTATTCTAAATCTTTTATATTAATAGAGAATTTATTTGTATTGGGCTTAACTTACACAAAAAGTCATACTCCCCCCAACTAGTAGTATCTATGTAATCTTTTAATTCTTCATGTGTGACTTTATTTGGAATGTTTCTCACCATTAATGTAACCCTGGTATCGTCACCGTTGGAAATTCTTGCAATGTCAATTCTATTTTCATCAGGTATATTGCTCATAGTAAATGGCAATGTAGCCAATCTTCTATGCTTTAATTGGACGTATTTTTTCCATTCCTTGTTTGCAAAATGGGTTGCATACTCTTTATTAAGATCTTTCAATGTTGATGACAATATATTTTGATTTTCTGATTTACCCTTTTGTAGTGATGGATTGTATAATTCAACTAATGTATTAAACAACTTAGCTTTCAACTCACCAATTTTAATAAAATTGATCTTTCTCATATGGAAGGGAACTCTGATATCATAGAATCTACATTGAAAAAATGTATTAAGTGAATTAAGTGATTCAATTGAATAGATAGCTCCAAATCTACTTAGCTGAAAATGCAAACTATTTTGAATTTGAAATGAATTGAAATTGTTAACTAAGGTGTTAGGTATTTCCACTTGAATATAAATTGAGTCATAAACATCATCAAAGAACCTAAAATTATTAGTTTCTATTACTTTTTTATAAGAATTAGGACCCAAAACAGGAGCAAATTTGACATCATCCAATCCATGTTTGGCACATTGGTTTGTTAGTCTGTTCATATCCAAAGAAACATTTCTGACATCAAACCAACCAAGAACAGCTGTATTTTTATTTTCTAGAAACATTTTCCATGGTGGTGTTATTGTCATTGGATCAATGTATAATTTAACTAAATTCAAAAAACCTTGCATATCCCTACAATGGGCTATCAACACTCTTGACATTTCAATTGGGTGTTGCACATGATCATCATTAATACTCTCACTTTTGACTAAAATATTTGAATCGTTGACAGTATACCTAATTAATTCTCTGTCAATCGATGAATCGATTGTAGTGTTTGAAAAGTCATTAATGAGACTGTGGTTTGTCTTTTTATTGCAAGTATCAAAAGCAATGGTATCCGTAATTTTTTTATTGTTAACAGGGTAATCTGTTTTCAGTTTCCATATATTAATTGTATCGTCTAAAGGTGAGGATAATATGGAAGCACTGTTCGATATATTAGAGATGCTTGAAAGGCCTAATGGCTTTTTAAGTTGATTCCCTGTTCCAAGCAAAGAATTTGTAAACAATTTGGGTTTTGCCAAAAGGTTATTGATATTTCCTAAATCATTGAACTCTAAATTAATAATATTATCATCATCCATAGATGAATCTAGTAAGAAATCCAAGTTTATCATGATAAAGTAAGAAACACCAAAGGAAGTTTACAACGATCGGTAAGTTAAAAGATCAACAGGCAAATCCTATAGCAATTAGTTTAGTTGCCCTTTGACGTCAACAGGGCTAAATACGAGGCCTTATTTCCAATACAAATATGTTACTCTAAAATGAACGAGAAATGATGAAACCCCCCTCCAGGGAGGGTAAACAGAAAATCAGAGTATAACTGGGTTTACCATTGTTGGGAAAGTCGGGACACCATAACGATAAAGATATATAGTGAACTGTCTATAATATTTCTTTGAATGTCTACCAACTTCAAGTTGTTCAATACCTATCTTGAAACGGGGCAAAACGGTTATTTGAAAAGATTTTGATATTTTTCGGAGACCAACTCCGAAAACAAGAAATTTTTCTGTTTCCATGCTTGTTCCTCTGTGGGAGCACACGGTTCATCTTCAAGTGGGTCATTGAACGGTTGGAAATAGAGTCATAAAAAATGAACGTAACCCTTGGAGACGAAATGTCTCCTTTGTTTGTATCTAGTGGTTGGGTTGGAAATAGCCATACCCAGGACAGGAGCCATTTGAAACGGAAACACGATGAGCTTTCTAATGACGCGTTTAATATACAAACGCAACATGAAGTGCAAGCTGGTGAATCAGTATTTAATACTAGTGATTGTATATTTTTACCAACTCTTTTTATCTTTGTATCCAATGGGAGGTTTGTGGGTGTCTTTTATGACCAAGAATTGGGTACGATGATGTTATTAGACCCAGTTAAAGTTTCCGATAATGACGATTCATTTGTTATTCACTCTGTGGTCTCGAGGTTTCTGCCTGATGTCATTGTCTGTAATAACAAGGCTCATTCAATTTTAGAAGCTACCAAGTTTGCACATTCAGATGAATTTCCAAGAATTGAAGTTAAATCGTCAAAGGAATTTCAAAGGTTAAAAGGAGATGAGTTTTTCAATGAGTTTGTTCACCAATTAAGAAATCAAGCTAATCAGCATGGTAACTGTACTCGAATATTAAATTTCTTGTGTCAATTGATGGTTACAGACGAATATTCACTTTACGTTTGTGTACACCAGAAACTCTTTACTTAAACCTCATTACTTCAATTAATAGTAAATACTAACATATGAAATTCAGCAGTGTCAACTAATGTGTTGCTTTTCAACTTATTTCGAAACATTTGTTGTTGGCGGAGGCATTAGAAGGTATAGTGAAATGATAAGCAGCATTGATTTTTGTTATTTGACTGATACAATGAACATTGATACGGAATCAATGTATAGTTTATCAATACTAAAACCAAAGGGGTCTAATCCAAATATAAGGACCCTTCTAACATTATTGAATAAGACTTCGTCTAAAATTGGTGGACTGACTTTGAAAAGTTATATTCTCAGACCTCTTTGTAATATCGAGTTAATCAATGAAAGATTAGATACAGTGGAAAAGATTATAAACGAGATGGGTGGTAAAAATTCAATACCTCTGAAGATAGCTAGTAGCCTGACGTGCATTTTTGATATCAAAAAAACCCTAAGTTGCCTATGTAAGGGAGATTTTGAACCAAATATTTGGAAACAGTTAAGAAATTATACGATTAATGTTGTTAAAATTAAGTCATTGATAGAATCAAGCTTAGGTTTAGAACAATGTCCTATTTTTATTAAATATTTGAAAACATTAAATGGTAGATTAGCTCAGGAAATACAGGATAAATTAGAATCAGTTTTAGATTTCAGTTCCGATCCAAAAGATGTATCTATTAAGCCAGGAGTTGATTCAGCGATGGATTCATATATTCAACAATATTCGGAGTTAGAACAGGTTTTGGAGACTGTCGCTAATTCAACAAGTAATAAAATGGGATTAGCAATATACATTGGGTATTTCCCACAAATGGGATACTTGGCATTCAGTGAAGAGGGAGAAATTGCAGCCGAAGGTTATGAGTTGATATTTAAAACCGGTGAAACAGCCTACTATAAAACCCCTGAAATGATTCAAATGGATCATCAATATGGTGACATTGCACTAATTGTTGGAGATAAACAATACGAAATCTTGTTTAATTTAAAAGAAATGATTGTACCATTAACAGAAAATTTAGTTCAAGTCTATCATATAATTGGCGAAATTGATGTTTTAATTTCATTTGCAAGAACATCATTCGAAAATAAATTTAATAAACCCCAAATGAAAACTACTACAGAGCTAAAAATTAACAACGGATATAATCCATTGATAAAAGTAGAAAACAGTATTCCTAATTCCTATGAGTTGAAAAATGGTAAGATATTCATATTAACAGGACCAAATTACAGTGGTAAGACGACATTTTTGATAGGAACAGGTTTAATCGTTTTCTTAAGTCACATTGGATGTTTTGTTCCAGCATTGGAAGCTACAATAGGTATATGTGATTCAATATTAACGAGACTTTCATCATTAGAAACCATTAGTAGAATGCAAAGTACGTTTTTTAAAGATTGTGTTCAAATGAGTAAATGTATCAATAGGGCGACAGATAGAAGTTTAATTTTGATTGATGAATTTGGTAAGGGTACGGATGTTACAGATGGGCCGGCATTATTGGCGAGTACATTGAGGTATTATGGAGGGTCATTGAAAAATACGTATGACGACCTAAATAAAACAGAGGGAGGGGCCAATGGTTGTAGTAGTGCTAGAATAATGGTTTCTACGCATATGGTTGAAATTTTTAAGAATGACTTCATCAAATTTAACAATAAGTTAGATTTCTATCAAATGAGTATTCATATTGATCAACATGAAACAATCAAAGAGAAATTTGAGATTACCTATCTTTATCAATTAAAGATCGGTAAATCTGATAATTCACTGGGGATATATTGCCTGAAGAGGAGTGGAGTTGAGATAGGGGTTGTTAAAAGAGCTCAGGAATTATTAGAACGACTGTGTGAAGCAGGGGATGCCTCTTTGCAAGTTGAAGCAATAGAAGCCAAAGTGGCTGGTGTGTTAGCATTGGATCTTGCTGAACGGTGTGATCTTGGCAGTGGATACCAGGGAGACCAGGTTCATAATCTTCCTTGTGACCTAATGCCACAAGTGCGAGATCAGATAAGAGAAATCTTATCTCTAAGTGGGGGCTTGGATGACAATCCAAAATATGGTACATAGAGTATGTAAGAGAGGATAAAGAGATGGATTATTGGGTTACCACTATGAGGAAGGAGGTTGATTAGAACTTCAAAGTAAAATTAAATTAAATGATAAAAACAATATTACAAAAAAAAAGAATATAGTAAAATATTAACATATAGTAAAGCCAAAAAACTGTAGTAAAAACGCCAAATATGCAAATAAGAATAACTAATAATATGGGAAATTAGATTGTCAAAAAGAAAACAAAAAAAGCTGTAGGAATTTAATAAATTAAAGAGAAGAATCAGTGATTGTAAACCATAAAGTATGCGGCAAAGAGAACGTGAAAATCTTTTCATAGCAACTAAAATTTTAACAACAACAAAAGAGGGAAACAGTCAATTTAAAGTTATGCAAACAAAGCCTTTAACTTAGCAAAGAATCCCTTCTTTTCCTTCTTAGCAGCCTTCTCTTTGGCAGCCTTGTTCTTGGCATCATCTGCTTCAGCATCTAAAGGAACTTCAGAAGCTAACTGTTGTAAAGATTTATTGGCGCCTAATTCGTCAGTAGCAGCTGGGTGCATAGCAGGAGAAACTTCACCGTAAGATTGAATAGATTTAACAGCCTTAATAGCCAGATCAGAAATAGGGTTACCATGCTTCTTTTCCTTTGGAAGAGTGGCATCTAAAGGAACTTCAGAGGCTAATTGTTGTAAAGATTTATTGGCGCCTAATTCGTCAGTAGCAACTGGGTGCATAGCAGGAGAAACTTCACCATAAGATTGGATGGATTTGATTGCTTTGATGGCCAATTCTTGGACTTTGTTGTGGTTTTCCTTAGTTTCAGTCATTTATTTAAAGGTTTTTCTGTTGGATATCTGAGAATAAACAAGTGATGCTCAAAAGAGAAGAAAAAAAAGATTGCTCTATTTCATGTTTTAGATTTTGCAGCGTCCTTATCAACAGAAACGGCACTAAAAAAAAAGGCGCTCAGCATTTTTCTTTAATATTATAAAATATATTATATATCTATATGTAATTCACTTTCTAAACTTCTTAAGAGGATCAGATCTCTTCTTGGAAACACCAGCACCATTTTTCTTTCTTTGTTGTTTCTTCTTGCCCTTGGAAAATGGGATAAAGCCCATCTTCTTTGGATCATTACGAGCTCCAGGTGGTAAAAGATAATCAGGAACATGTTTTAAATTAGTGTCGGCTCTAACACGAGAAAGATCCTTGTCGTGTCTAAGAGAAACAAGATCTTGAGGGTTTTCTTCAAAATGACGTTTCAACTTTTCACTTGTCATTAATTCCATTTTAATTTCTTTTAATCTTGCTTCACGAACAGCAGTTTTTGTAACAGCTCTGAATGAATCTTCCATTCTATATCTAAAATTATCCAATTGTTTAGTATCTAATTGATATGGTTCAATAGAATAACCAAGTTTCTTCTGAGTTCTTTCGATTCTATTGAGAACCTTTTCATCCTTTCTAGCTGTACTTAAACTTGAATATTTATGTTTACCAAACTCATTTTTTAAAACAACAAATGATAATGCAATACCTGATTTACCACCTCTTGCTGTTCTACCAACTCTGTGAACATAGGCCTTTGAAGAAGTTGGTAAATCAAAATTTAAAACACAAGCGACATTTTTAAAATCAACACCACGTGAAACACTATAATCCTTTGATTTAGAATTCTTTTTCTTTGGTTTATTTTCTTCCTCATCATCTTCTTCATCATCCCCACCTTCTTCATCGTATTCATTGGATTCATCCGTTGCAATTAATAAATTGTAAACATTTTTATTAAATTCTTCAACAATGTGTAATCTTGAATTAATTGGTAATTCAGAATTTAAAATACATGATCTAATACCAAAATTTTGCAAAAATAACTTCAACTTATAACCTCTATCTAAATCATTGACAAAAACTAATACTTTACCCTTTAATAGATTTAATTTTAATATAACATAAATGTAAAGAAATTTATCTAATTCATTCATTTTAATATAATATTGAGTTAATCTCTTTGTTTGGTTATCAACATTTTGTAACTTTAAGACAACTGGCTTATTACAAAATTTAGTTTTCAAATCATTAATTTCTTCGTTCAATGTTGCACTCATCATAAAAACTTGCATACTTTGTTTTAAATTTAAATATTGAGTTAATTTCTTTAAATCCTCATCATACCCATAACCTAGCATCAAATCAACTTCATCGATAACCAAATATTTCAATTCCATTAAATTAATGTTTGAGTTATTTTCTAATATGCTAATTAATCTACTTGGTGTTGTGACTAAAATTTCTGGTTTTTCATTCAAAACTGATTTCAACAATTGTTCACTTATAGTATCATTTAAATTGACAACATGACATTCCTTACCACAATATATTATTAATTCGTTAAGAAAATCATAAACTTGTTTACATAATTCCTTTGTTGGAACTAAAATAACACTTTTAAAGTTTCTTTCTTCAGTTGATGTTTCATTACTAGTTAAAATAGATTGAACAATTGGAATACAATATGCTGCTGTTTTACCTGATCCTGTATTAGCTTTTGCAATAATATCCTTCCTTTCTTCTAATGATAACCTAATTGATTGTGATTGAATAAGTGTTGGATGTTCAAATCCTAATCTATTAATAGCTTGGATTAACCTTGGATCTAAATTGAATGATTCAAATGTCTTTTCATCATCAACATAATCCTTAGTAACAGCGACGTTATTAGACATTATCGAGTTAGTATCTAATATAAGGGAAAAAGAAAGGGTTATTGAAATTTTTCACCTGGTTTTAGAAAATTTTTTTCAAAACGGAAAATAAAATAATACTGCACAGCCTTGAAATTGTATATATTCCATTTGCTCATGACTTTAAACTCAAAAAAAATATAAAAAAAATATATAAAGTTACTTAATTTTTGGCGGAATCTTCCTTTAAGGTAACGATTCTATTCAAGATAACATTATCAGAGGTGCTTTCCTTATCTAAACAGAAGTATCCCAATCTCAATGCTTGGAATCTAACAGTTTCAGGACCCTTTTCTTCCTTGATGTTAAACTTTTCATCAGTGTAAGGCATATTCAATGGAGATTTTGATTCAACTTCAATAAAAGCAGGTTCAATCATTGCATTATGAACAACTTCTTCAGATTCAGGGTTAATATCAGCAAGGAATCCATCTGGGTGTGCAGAAGGATTTTCTGACTTGAATAATTGGTTATAGGATCTAATTTCAGAAATCTTAACAGGAGATTTGTACTTAATGGATTCAGGAACCCATTGAATAAATGCCTTTGGCTTCCTATGTTTAGATGGATCATTTAAATAATCAACGTGAATACATATTGGAGTACCATTGGAATCTCTTTCAACTTCATTAACCTTGATGTTAAATGGAACTCTCATTAAACCAACTGGTTGGTCCTTTGATAATCTGAAATAACCATTAGATAATTCATCTCTGTAATCTGATGAATCAATATAAATGACCTTTGTCAATGGAATCTTTCTAGAACCAAATTCTTCACTGCCAGGTTTATATGGCATTTCAATTAATTCTTCAAAATCATCACAAACGTTATCCAAAACAACCTTTAATGGAGATTCAACCATCATTAATCTTGGGGTTGTGTAATCCAAGTATTGTCTGATTGAAGAATCAAATCTAATTGATTGAATATTAGTATCAGCCATGGTAACACCAAGGGTATTAATAAAACTTAAAATTGCTCCTGGTGGGACACCTCTTCTTCTAAGTGACTCTAAGGTATATAATCTTGGATCATCCCAAGATCTAACGTAATGTTCCTTCACTAATTTAGCAATCTTTCTCTTGGACATGATAGTACCAGTAATGTTTAATCTACCATATTCTCTTTGAGGAGGTCTATAAACGTGAAGAGTGTCACAAAGCCATTCATAACTTTCCCTGGAAGCATGAAATTCCATAGTACAAAGTGAATGAGAAATATTTTCAAATGAATCAACAAGACAATGAGTGAAATCATAAGTTGGATAAATTTTCCATTTATCACCAGTTCTAGCATGAGTTGCATTTAAAACTCTATAAGCAACAAGATCCCACATTTGAGGAGAACCACTAGTAATATCTTGTTTCATTCTTAATGTTGCTTCACCAGGTTGATAAAATCCATCTCTCATCTTTCTAAATTCTAATAAATTTTCTTCCACTGATCTATTTCTCCATGGGGATTCGTGTCTTTCACCACCTGGAGTACCATCTTCCTTAATACCTCTTTGATATTTAACTTGTTCAGGAGTGGAATGATCAACGTAAGCAAACCCAATTTCAATTAATTTTTCAGCTAATTCATATAATTTGTCAAAGTAATCGGAAGAATAGGTAATTTTCCAAGGTTCAAAGCCTAACCATTTAACGCATCTCAAAATAGAATCAAAGTAAATTTGTTCTTCGGCCTCTGGGTTAGTATCATCATATCTTAAATAACAATGGCCATTGTTATACTTAGCAAACCCAAAATTAACTGTAATTGCCTTAGAATGACCAATATGTAAAAATCCATTTGGTTCAGGTGGGAATCTAGTATGAACTTTACCATTGATAAATTTCAAATGTTCAACCATAACATCATCAAACATTTGAGGTTCTTCGCCAGCCTTATGTAAATCACCAAGGAATCCCTCAGTAAACATATTTCTAATCTTTTTTGGCTCTTCAGTTTTAGTTTCATTAACAGTAGCCTTCTTCTTCTTTTCCTTTTTAATAACATCCCTTTCATCCTTAGGACCACAAATTAAAAGTAATTCAGAGTCAATCATTGGTTTAAATAATGCAGGTGAAGCCCATTTTAAACTTTTTAATTTTCTTAAATCAGCTAATAAGCTATTTAAGATAGAATATCTCTTTGATTCAATAATTGATCTTTGAGATTCAACAAATTCATGAATAATATTGCCAACTTGCTCATCGTTGAGTTCTTCACCAATACCTGAATTTAATTTAAATTCATCAACTGAAAATCCAAATTCTTCTTGATTATTTTCAATATATTTCAAACCTTCAGAAATTTGCAATTTCATTTTAATTTCTTCATTACAAATACCAATAGAAATATACTTCAAGTTTTTTAATTCACGTCCCTTTAATAAACTGGCCAAATCATGGAAAAGTGTCAATTGACTCTTTGTTAATTCATTTGGAAGTTCATCACCACTCAATTCAATTACTTCCTTAAGTGACTTTGAAACTTTATCATTTTTCAAAATTTCCTTGATTTTCTTATCTTCAAATCCAACTTTATTAAAAAGTAAACAAAGTGTTTCCTCTTCGCTTGACATTGTCGACAAGTGTTAATATAACTTAGGAAAAGAAGGACTGTCTGCTTCTGGAGATGAAAAACGAAAAAGAAAAATATTTCTCGCTGCCAAAAACCATTTGCTCACAAGGAAGGATAACACGGCTCAGCACTTTTATATTTTACAGCAACAAGAAATTGAGGTTGAAACTGATATTAAAAGAAAAGATATACAAAGAAAATATAATAAAAGAAAAGAAGTATGAGAGGATATATAGTTGTGTGTAATATACACTAAAGGGAAAGGGGGGATAGAGGGCAAACAGCAACACTGGCAAATTCAACGACAACAACAGCAGCAACACCAATAAAATAATTAATCAACACAATAAATAAATAAAATATGGTTAATGGAGATATATAGTCCCCATTAAATGAAAAATGTCAATTAAAAATACAATGGATAATTATAAATATATAAGTTTGTGTGTGGATAGATGGAAGCATATTGGAAATTATTGGAGGACAATATATTGTATAATATATGAAAGAATGAATGAAAAAGAAATAAAATAACTATGATGATGTTGATATTAATAATGTTAATGTTGACCTTGAAGTATTCAACAATTAGAATGAAAAAGTAGTTGAATCAAGTAAATTTGATATTGGTGGTGATTGGTTTTGTCTTGAAGTTGTTTTTGCATTAGAAGATAAACTATTATGATTTGAACCATAGAAACAGAAATTTTCAATTAATTTATTGTAGTCATTAAGATTCTTTGGTACACATTGAAATTGATTAAAGGTTTGCTTTGGTATTGAAACTGTTTTAAAATGTTCTAACGGAGTATATGTTGCACTATTACTACTAGTATTATGAGCAGCAACAACAGAAGACGCAACTGATTTTGCTCTTCTATTTGAGTTTGATTTTCTAAGACCATTTGGTGAATCAACCACCTTTGTTTCAAACAGAGGTGGAGAAAAGAATTTGTTTTTCATGTTTGGCAAAGAAGATTCGGATTTCACTTTTTTAATATTGAATTTATTTTGTGGTGATGAAAAAGAAAATGAATCAACAAAGTTGTTATTATTTTTTAATTTAATATTCAAATCATCAAAATCATTTTTAATTTCACCATTAGTAAACCGTTGTTTAGTTAATTTTTTTAAAACTAAATTATAATTCATGTTGTTATTATTGTCCCAATAGGATTTATTGTTGACTATATATTCAATACAAAATTGAATATTTAAAAAATTTGAAAATATTGATAATGTATCTAATTTGATAATGAAAGAAAATTTGTCATAACTGCAAGAAGAAGAATCTGAATATTTAAAAATATGATTTGAAGAAATATAATTAGCATTTTCTATTTCGATGTAACTTTGCCAATTATCATAAGATAATTTAACAACTAATTTCTTTTGAAATGCCAAATTTTGAACAAATGCAAACCCAATTAATGCTGTTTTTGAAGCATTTAATTTTAAACTTTCCAGTATAACTTCCCTATGAGAATTTAATCTTAAGAAATTTAAAGAATGAGGATTAAAAGGAACATCATTCTTGATAATTTCCCATTTTGAAACAGGATTACTATCATTTTCATCATCAAACAAGGAATCTTCATCGTCTGAAGTAACATCAAGTATTGAATTATTGTCTTCATCAAAGTCATCATCGAAGTCATCGTCTGAATTATCTAAATCAAGTAATGATAATGAAACAGCCTTTGGTTTTTGAGACTTATCAAAATATTTAACGTTTTCAAGATGATCAGCAAATTTAACTGATTTAGTATTTGGCATTGAATTTGATCTATGTAAATGTTCATTTAATTTTAAAGATGATTTAACTAATTCACCTGATTTTTTTCTTAGTAAGGGATGTAATAAGCGTTTATCCCTTGTTGTTGTACTAGCATCAACCAATGAGTCGAAAGAAGAATTTTGACTCTTATTTAAAACTATTGTTTTAACGTCCTCATCTATTGTTCTCATATCATCTTCATGAATTTTTGTTGAGGGATTTATTTCATCATCATCGGAAGACGCAGAAGTTGAAGAAGGTGATTTTGACATTTCAATCAAGGAACTTGAAGATCCAGACACCGATGAAATGGAATTAACGTTTGTAATAGTTGTTTGATTTTGTTGGTCTGGAGTTGTTTTGTTGGTGAAACTAAAATTATTGTTCCAACCATTGTTATTGTTATCTGATTGTTTGATAGTAGATAAGTAAGCCTCATTTGAACTTAAATTTGGTTGTCGTATGTTGATAGACAACGGAATATCTTCAACAAGCAGATGTTTTTGGCTTGATTTTTGAAGGTGATGCTGACTTTTATCATCTTGGTGGCTCTTCTGGTTACAAATGTTTGAATCTAATGTTTTTAAATTAACAGAAGTCAAAGGAGCCGTTTGGAATGTTCTTGGACCCAAATATGGCATTTTTTATAAATCTATTCTTTATTTTGTTATAGGTAGATAGTATATAAAAATATACGTCAGGACCAAATAAATAGTAGAAGGAATAGGAGATAGTACGATTTATATAAAAAGAAGAAAGAGGCAAATTTAATTGTGGGAGTTGTTTTTTTTATCTCACTGGAGAACCCAGAGTATTTAAATGAAGGAGGCTCGACAAAAAAAGAAGAAAATACTGCAAAAAATCGCGTGGTGTGCGGGGGGACTGCGTTTGCGGAGACCCCAGATTGCAACATAAAAGCCTGCTCAACACCATCAGCATGCCCTCGGAGAACTTTATAATACTTATGGTTGCATTCTGCTAATGTATCGGATCATATGGATACCCTATTTCTATCCATAAAATTTCAGGTCCTTTTCCCGATGAGCTCCAACTATGAATCCAGAATCTGAGCTGCACGGGACTCAGGTCAAAGTTACCTCTTTTAGACTGTATTGTATCGGAAATTTTTTTTTTTATCACTTTGTTGGAGAGGGTTTAAGAAAGTGAGGGCTATCGTGTCTATGTTTGTATGTCGATATGTATAGGTAAATAAATATTGAATATTAGTTTATTTCTTCTATTTGTCTACTAGATGTCTATAACTGTTACGATTAAAAATAGTACCACTTATATGACATAAGCGTTCTGTAAAGTAGGTATATCACAGACAGCCTCCGCCCTCATCACTCGTGATAGAGTTGGCTGATACAGAGAGAATGTTGGGCCACAATAAATCCTATTGTTCTTGTGCTTCCTATCATCGCGTTGACAGAAAAAAGCAGCCATAAAGAATTGATTAGGAGGCCTAAAAAAAAGGTGGGATGAAAAACGAAAGAAATAAAAAAAATGCGCAAGCCCGGAATCGAACCAGGGGCTCAACGATGGCAACGTTGAATTTTACCACTAAACCACTTGCGCTTACTTGAGAAAGAAACAAAGTAGAAGGGGGAGCCTCACGTGAACATTTCTCAAGAATTGCAAAATTGGTTTCAAAAGGGGGAATATCTATGAAGATCTATTTTGAAACAAAAACCGATTGCTCTTGCCTTCTGAAGAAATTACATTACCAAAAAATGAAAAGCGGGCACTCATTCGCACCTACATAGGTAGCGTAGCTAAAAATAGGGAGTTTTTTTTCTAAAGTTTGCCCCCTGTCGGAATTGAACCAACGATCTTCGCATTACGAGTGCGACGCCTTACCACTTGGCCAAAGGGGCTTTTTCATCCCGTTTTATACTTCGATTGCTATACGCGTTTTTAAATTTCTTAAGTAATTCTTTTTTATCCTATTGTCACAAATTATCTAATTGCAGAATATAGCTAATGATAAATTAGGAAAGTATTAGCATAGACTAGACTTTCCAATTTATACTATCATTAGATATCACCATGCGGTATTACCTTCTTAAGGAAATCTTTATTTAATCTATAATGTTGAAATTGATTTAAATAGTTTATGTATTAATTCTTAATCTTTTATTGTTAAACCTTAATAAAGTAATAACTGTCAAATTAAATGCAGACTCAATTAATGGTTTTAATAAATATTACTTATCACAATTAAGTTAACTATGTTATG
Source organism: Saturnispora ahearnii (assembly GCA_030564945.1). Taxonomy (NCBI): domain Eukaryota; kingdom Fungi; phylum Ascomycota; class Pichiomycetes; order Pichiales; family Pichiaceae; genus Saturnispora; species Saturnispora ahearnii. The sequence goes on along the minus strand of JAJMAQ010000005.1, from coordinate 176,941 downwards.
AGAAGAAATTAATAATTATGATTATTAATATAAAAATGATTGATCATAATCAATAGTAATCAAATACCTTTGATTATATGACTATGACTAAATTACTAAGATCTCAGCATTCTAATACTATTTTTAATAATCATTATTTCATCTATAAAAGGAGGCTTTCTTTACCTCTACTTTTATTATTATTTATAACTTCTTTAATTAACTTAGATATAGGATTTTACAATAACACTTCTAATAATTATAATAGGATTTACTATTATTAGTACTCCAATCTTTGGGCGTATTCATTGGGGGACCACGAAATCCTTTGCTATATATTAGAATTCGAGATCATCAATAGTGTCGGATCTTTTCATCTAGGAGATTCTTCCGAACTCTTATATCTCCTGTGACAGTTAAGAAATTATTTTAAATGAACATTCACTTTACAGAGGCTGCTTCTACACTCTAATATAAAGGTCTATGATTAAGTGGAAGCGTTCGTTTTTTCATAGTTATTTCTTCAATAGCTAATAGAAGAGGGTTCCTATAACACACTATACACTGTTAACTTCTTTAAACCCTTTGGTTCCAGAGAAAAGGCCTCTGTATTAGGATATACATGAATACTAAATCGATCTCCAAAGCGTGAAATTAAATATAAGAACCGTATAAGGTCTTTTCATTAATAAAACATCGTCAACCTGGTTTTATTACTTAATAATCATAATCTATTAAAATCTATGCTAATTAATTAAGCAGTTATCTTACAACCTATTATATAAAGATTATGAATAAAGAGCGAGGCATAACTCTTTTATAACTATTTCCATGTGTAAACCTCAACGTGGGTAGAAACAATTAGATGAAGAACTAACCTATTATGTTATTTCAACATTAACAATATCTTATAATAACAACTTTAGTTAGCTAAGTTTATGAACTATCTTAACTATGCATTATGCGACAACTGTAAAACGATATATTTGACAAAAACATTTAGTTATTACCTATTACCGCTCAGGGAGATTTCCATATTTATCACTTATTTAACTCTCCCTTTTACACATATGTAAATTTCCTTTGAATATGTATAAAAAAGCTTATTAATAATTTTAAGTAAACTTATACTTTTATATAGCTGCTTTTGAATTCTCCTAATAGGTAGAGGACACGTTATTTAATAAGAATTATTTTTTTAAAACTTATTTTTAAAACTTAAATTCAATACTAACCAAAATTTTAGCAAAACTTAATGACATTATAAACTCCCTTTTAATTTAGTTACCTGACATTAATTATACATGGAACATCAGCAACGTCACTCCAAATGAAGTAGAATAATATATTGCTTCTTTAATGAGCACTTGCTTTTGAACTCTTACTACAAAATTTTTTCCCTGAAAAATGTTCAACAACAACAACACAAGTTTACTTATATTTTAAACTTTCAGAAATTATTCAGCCTCCTAGCTGCATTTTAAAATGGTCACCGTTATTGAAAGTTCCGCTGCTTTGAGAAAGAAAAAGATCATGAAACGATCTCTGAATTTTACAATGATGGTCATTGGACAATCTGGTTCTGGCAGATCAACCATGATTAATACACTTTGTGATAAATTAATTGTGGATCCTTCAATGTCAATCAATTTATATGCCCCAGAGGAATTGGATAAACCAAATAGAGAACTTCAGCTAAGAAAATCAAATGTTGAATTAGAAGATTCCGAAGGTGTTAAAATTAATTTAAATATTATCGATTCTCCTGGTTTTGGCGATTCAATGGATAATTCAAAATCAATTAATGTTATTAAAGATTATTTGAAGTACCAATTTGATGAAATTCTTGTTGAAGAGTCGAGATTAAGAAGAAACCCTAGATTTAAAGATGGAAGAGTTCACCTTTGCCTCTACCTTATTAATCCAACTTCTCATGGTCTAAAGGAAATTGATATCGAAATTATTAAAAATTTAGGTAATTATGTTAACATTTTACCTTGTATTACTAAATCAGATTCTTTAACTATTGAAGAATTGAAATTAAATAAACAATTAATTATGGAAGACATAAATTATTATAAATTACCAATTTTTAATTTCAACAATAAGTTCTTTGAAATTGATAATAATGATGATGCTGATGCAATTGAATTGAATAATTATTTACAATCAACTTTACCATTTGCCTTAATGGGTTCAAATTCCACCATTATTGATCCAATCACAAATGAATTAAAAAGAATTAGACAATATCCTTGGGGTTCAATTGATGTTTTAAATTCAGATTTTAGTGATTTATTAACTTTGAAAAATACAATCCTGATAACTCATTTAAATGATTTTAAAGATTTCACCCATGAAGTTTTATATGAAAATTATAGAACGCGGACACTTGGTCAATATGATAATAATAACTTGGAATTAAATTCCAATAATATACCTAGGGTATTGTCAGTTTCAGGTAATGATACGGAATCTCTAAGCTCTAATAGATATCAAAGAGAATCAATCAATTTAGATTTCGCTGAAAAGGAAGACCAGATTAGACAGGAAGAAGAACGATTAAAGGAATTCGAGCAAAGAGTTCAAAGAGATCTCTTACTTAAAAGAGAAGAAATCGAAGCTAGGGAAAGAGAATTAGCTGAGATTGAAAAGAGACTAACTCAACAACAACTTTAAACTATTTCAACTGTTCTTTTCATTTTCTTCACTCTTTTTCACATGTTAAAACAACCTTTACCTTTTTTGGTCACACGACAAGAAAAATCTATAAAAGGATGTCATTCCCACAAAAAAAACCCAAACTTTATAGTCTTTTTTTTATATAAAAAAACCAGCTCTAATTCCCCTCCCTCTTTATTATCATCCACTACAATGTACCAAAAGTTAGCTACTATTGCAACAGATCTTTATAACGATATCGACTTCAATGATAAAACTTTCCAGAGTACGTTTATTATTTTATTTTTTATTTTTTTCCTCAGTGATATCTCAACTCCGAGTACTAACAGGTCTTTTTCCCTATTAATTTAAAAGCTTCTTTATTATTTATTATCTTCAATCCACTTTACTGGAATTTTGGTGCTCGTTTAGAATATTATACAAGTATTTTATCTAAATTATGCTTCGGTAATAAACGATTAGCCGTTTGGTCATTCGCTTTATCTGTTTTCACCTTAGGTTTGTTCAGAGATGAAATTTACAGGGAAGCACTTTCTAACCAAAATACTTCAGTTTATTTAGATAATTCTTTATTTAAATTAATTGGCTTGGGCTCATTTTCAGTTGGTTCCGCTTTTGTTCTTGGTTCCATGTATAAATTAGGTGTTGTTGGTACTTACCTTGGTGATCATTTTGGTTTCTTATTCGATGAAAGAATCGTTTCCTTCCCTTTTAACATTGTCAATAACCCAATGTACGATGGTTCAACCCTTTGTTTCCTTGGTACTGCTTTATTCTATGGTAAACCTGCTGGTTTGTTTGCTACTGGTCTTGTTTATGCCATGTATCAAGTCGTTTTACTCATTGAAGAACCATTCACTGCCAAAATTTATTCAAAGCGTGATGAAAAGAAGTCTTTATAAAATAATATTACTTATATTCTATTCAATTATTTAAATCCATTATTAGATGTGTTCCACAAATAAATACTATTGTTGTAACTAATTTTGTAACGTGTTTGGAACTAATTATTAAATTATGAATATCAACACCCTCGATTCCAATGGTATTAATACAGTAATAATTATTGTTATCTTGTAGCTTATTAACCCAAATACATTTAGCTTTTAAATCAATCGATTCATTCACTTCATTAGTCCAAATTAATCTAAAAAATGATCTAAATGTATTGATTTTTTCAATTGACATTTCATTTTCATAAAAGTTCCAATTGATTAACTTATGAAGTGGTCTCTTTGGTATATCACTTGTAATTTCAATTAAAAATTCTTTAAATTTTAAATCTTTTGATTCAACATCTATTAAATCAATAGATATATTGGAAACTGGAAACCTGTTGATAGTCCCATTAACAATAGCATCATTTAATCTACCCGTCACATAATTACCCAGTGAATTATTATTTTGTGGTATAATTGGTAAATACCAATTACTTAGTTCATAGGAAATTAAAAGCAAAAAATATTGAACTCTTGTTAAATGATCTGTTGAACCACGAGAATCTGAATTGATTATTTCAAGTAATATATTAAATATTGATTTAAAATCTTGATTTGTTAACGAGTATTCCCCTCTGTTGTAATAAATTGTCATTAATGTTTCTAAAATTAACATTTTATATTTCTCATTTTTTTTAATTTTATTCATTAAATCAATCATGATACTAATGTAATTGGAAATTAAATCAGGTGCTTCATAAATGTAACAATTAAGAAATTGCATTAATGGATTCATATTAAAATCATCGAATTTCAATTCAATAATTAAATATTTTATTAATTCATTTAATCTAATCAATGATTTCTCTGATTTGCATTCAATAAACCCATAAAGTGTATTAACAATTAATAATTCAATATCACCCTTAGTAACTCCCTCAGGAATTCTAAATTGAAAAGAAAAATTCAATTGAAGTTGCTCAATCAATATTTCACATATATTTTCAACAACTTCACTTTCTTTGTTAAATAAACCCCCATTTAAAAATTGAAGTTGAATAGTGTCAATAGTCAGATAATAGTAAACCCATTCATTACTTTCCTTGATATTATATTGATACAAATTTAATAAATCTTTAATTCTAATATTATTATCGATTCTATTTTCCTTATAATCACCAATTATCATTTTATTAAATACATCATCATCTTCATATTTCACTTTCTTCAAATACATTAATTCATTATTTTCGTTATCACTTCTTAAATTCGTTAAAATTATTATGCCTAATTCAAATATCTTTTTAAATTTATCACCTTTTTTTTCACTTGCAAATTTAGTTAACTCAATGATTTCATTTAGGACTAAATTAATCCTTTCACTTGATCCTTTAGAACCAACTCTATTAATTGAATATAATACTAAAATTTTCATTACTATAATAGAATTAATCTCTTCATCATTCTTGACACCTCTTGTACTATAATTCTTAATTATATCCTTGAATGCTTGAGCATCAACAATATTCAATACATCAACAATATCTAGCAATATGTCTTCATCTATCAATGGAAAACTTAAATTCAAAATACATGAATAGCATAGCAAATCCGTATAAAATTTCAGTGATGGTTCATCTATTTTCAATTGAATACAGGACATTAATGAACTCTTAATAACCTTGAAAACTTCCACTGGTGCTGTAAAATAATACCTTTCAACAATTTCCCTACAATTTCCTTTCCAATTACTCATGCCACAAACACATAAATCATTATCTGAATAATATTTAAGCAAAAATGATATGTTATATGATGTCAAGATTGAATAATTACCCTTGAAGTATTCAACAATCTTTTCATTAACGAACTTATTGGATTCAAATGTTTGAAGCTTGTTAAATACTTCTAACAAAACCTCTTGATAACTGTATGACATAACATTTGTCCCATCCCAGTTCAATTCTTTTAATGCTTCCCAAAATGTCGATTTATCAAAAAGGACTTTATAATATTTGGAAACAGTATATGGATTTTCAAATAATTCTATTATAAATTTTAATATTTCTATTTTAATTGAATGACTATGTTCCTTTGAAGCTAAAATAAAAACATCAAACATAAAATTTAAATGATGATTGTAATATTCTGTTATACTTTTACCTAATGGATCAAACTTTCCAAAGTATTTTAATGTAATGGATAGATATCTAATACATCCTATTTTCGATCTTTCACCAACTCTATGTTTATATCTAAACTTTTCAATATCACCAATATTTTTCAATAAAATTGATATTATTTGATCTGCTTTTGATGTTTCGGACTTCAATAAAATTTTATCGAATATATCTCCACATTTATCATCCAGCTCATAATCATCCAACCCATTTGCACATCCAAGAATTGATATTATAGTGTACAATTTATCATTGAAATTATATCCCATGTTCAACAATTCATTAAAAAACATAATAAAAGATTTCAACATGAGTTCATCATTTGTGCTAACACCATTTTCAATAACAAAATTAACTATTTCATCAAGTTCACCTTTTAGAAAGATATTTGGATTATACCTCAAAGCATCAGAAAGTAAAACAATTATTAAAACATTTACTTCTGCTTGTTTGTACTTATCAATTTGTCTAAATAAGTTAAATAAAAATTGATTTAATGGATATTCCTTATAGTACTGGAATAATTCAATTCCATTATCACTTTTCAATAACTCATCTAGACACATTAAAATCCACTTCAGGTCTTTATCGAGATGCTCTAAATGAACATTTTCTACAATGTCACAATAAAATTGCAGTAGCATTTCTGCTGATAACCCGTCTAGTTTAATGACTGTTGCCATTAACTGTAATGCCGAATTTCGGACATTATTCATTATTTTAAGATCAATATTTTTATGAACTAAATTCCAAATATTCATCCGATTTGATGTCGGTAAATTACCAATTTCCTCTTTCAATAAATTGATACATTCAACTATTTCTTTATTTGTACCATTATTTAAAAGTTCCTGAACTTTATCATCGAGGATAATGAATTTACCATCTCTATAGGCTATTAGACTCATAATATTATTACTAGTAGAAGTTAAATGAAGAGTTTGAGAAAGGGATCTTATTATCTTAGAAACACTAAGTCGTGGCCCCCTAATATCATTACCATTACCAGTACCTGTCATTATAATAACAATTACAATAAAGAGATGATTCTGGATCAAAAAAACAATTTAACAATTACTTCTCTTTGTCCCAATTTGGTATTAACCGTTTTTTTTGATGCCTTCTGGAAAATGACACAAGCCACATTATTTGGCAGCTGTGGCTGGTGCGCTCGAGACATGGCTTTGTGATTCGTCTCAAGCTCTTGTGAAGATTGGTAATATGACACCTGTGTACTTACGAGGATCACATAGGAGCCATTTCCCCCTTATCCATGTTAGTCTTTTAATGTATTCTACTTTCTTCTACAAAATCAAAATCAAGAGAATTAAAAATTGTATCTGTTTAAATCATGGCTGGTGCAATTCAAACTCAGTTCCAAGAAACTGCTGGTAAATTTATTAATTTAATTAGTTGCTGGAAACCAAATAATTATTTTATGGGTAGTAGTGTTGCCCTTGTTAGTTATATGATAAATTATTATATTATTAAGGACTCTGGTTCTTTACTAGGGAACGAAGAATTAAATTCCTTTAAACGTGAATTTATAAAAAGAGATGATTTTGTCAAGATCATTAGTATGTTAATGATACTTTTCTGTTGCTGGTGCCTTATTTTAACTATTGTCACTTTTTTGTTGATTAACAAAGTTTATTTCAATAAAAAGGCAAATGATTATTCCATAGATGAACTTCATAAGGTTGTTGATTCGATGTTAGGAGATTCTTTTGGCTCATCCAATAAACAACTAGATTTGTTGAAATTGGAATTGGGCGATGCTTTAACTAATTTATCTAATATGGTAGACAATAAATGTGTTCAAAATGATAATAAGTTAACACAATTTCAATCTTATTTTAATGATTGCAAAAGTTATATCAATTCTGAGCATCAACAAATTAAAACTTTAGTGAAACAAATTCCACAAGTGTTATCAAGTATTAATTTACTTGATAAAGATTTATCCAAATCCAATGCTAAGATGAATACTTTGAAGTTTGAAGTTAGTAACTTCTCAACTGTTATTGAAAATGAAATCACCGAAGTAAATCAAAGGTATCAAAAATTTAAAGATGAATTGAATTTAAGATTAGATAGTGAAGAGTTGCAAATGTTCAAATGCAATTCTTTATTGATCAATGCAAAACTTCTCTTTGAAGCTTCTTTAGCAAGATTTGAAAGTATTTTTTCTGTTATTAATCCAAACACCGATCTCGATGATTTATCTGAATCAAAGGAAAATATTTTACCATCTGAATCAGACACTAAATTAGAATCTTTATTAAAAAATGCCTTGAATGTTGTTAATATAATAAAGCAAAATGAACAAATATCAAAGGAAGCAGTTGATTCATTGTTAGATCTCGATATTGATGTTCAACTCGGAGCTTCATTGAACACTGAGGAAAACGCTTCTTCTTCTTTATTATTAGACGTTTCAAAACGTCTAGAAGTTGTAGAATCCCAAGTTTCTACCCAAGAGAGATTATTACACAGGAATGCTCATAAATTGAAAAGTATAAATACTGTTAATAATGAACAGATATCTGAGATGAAAAATTATGGTGAAGATTGGATAATCGCATGGGTTTCAGTTATTTATGGTTTATTCAACTCAAGCTTTCATAATTTACAAAATCAGCTGTTAGGGAATGATAACTTTGACAGCATTAATTTACTCATTGAAGATATTACCAAAATTGAAAAATGCAGTGATTTACTCACTGATTTTGTAAATCACTGTAAGGATGTTTGTCTTAAGGTCATGAAGGAAATCACTCTTTTGATATTCGAATATTATCTAATTCATAAAAATTTTAATAAAACTGGTAATTCCATTATCAATGTTTGCAAAGACAAAATTGAATTTGAAGTCAATAATCTTCACACCTTGTTTGAAGAGGCAATTTCTCATACTGATTTAGAAGAAAAGGAACAAAATATTCTGGTGAACATCATATCCAATTTTAGAGAAAAATTAAAACTTGACTTGAATATGAACACCGTCAATTTCAACAGTATGTTCAAACAAAACCTGCAAGATTTTTATATCATTCATGATACGATGAAGGTTTTTATCGATGAAGAAAATAATAATAAAAATCGAAAAGAAAGTAAAACTTATAAAGATGATTACTATGCTGATGATGTTATTGAAATTAGTGACGATTCTGATGATTCTGCCATCTCAATTTATACTTCAACGTTTTCTTCAGAAGGGGATACATCTCTTATGTCAAATAATTCTTACAAACCATTCAATATCCAGAGAAAATCTCAATGACATTATTCTATCTTTACTCTTATATTCTTTTTAAGTATTTTTGTTTGTATTTCGATTCATTTTAAATTTAGGGAAAACTTCTTGCTGAGCCAATTAAAGTAGGTTTACGTAATTAGAACTACTGTGGAACTTTTTGTGACACACTTTCATTAGGTTGGTGAACTGAAATGGTTAAAAATGTTATACTATTGAAGAATGAAACCACTCCAGCGGATCCATACCTGTCTGCATTGACCGAGGAAAATTATTCACCTATTTTTATTCCTCTTTTAACTCATACTCATATAAACCATCCTATAATAATTGATTTTTTAACTTCTAGTGAATTCTTGGATGAATTCAAAGCTTTGATTATTACTTCTCAAAGATGTATTGAATCACTTGATGTTATTATTCAAACATTGAAAGAAGATAGATTTAATCAATTGGATAAGCTTTTAAACAAACCAGCTTATACAGTTGGTCCTGCAACTTTCAAAGTGCTATCTAACCTTGGATTTACAGATATTAGAGGTGGATCTAATGCTGGTAATGGTAGTATATTAGCTGATCTGATGACATCCGACCCTCTTTTCCAAGAATGTGGTGCCTCAAATCGTAAAGTTTTGTTCTTGACAGGTGAAATTAGAAAGGATATTGTCCCAAGGAAACTATTATCAAGTGGATTTGGTTTAAAGGAATTAGTTGCATATAAAACAGAAAATAGAGATGATATTTCTCCAAAATATATGAGCGTTAACAATAATCTCTTTTCTGGTGATGTTAATGAAGATGAAAATTGGATAGTCTTTTTCAGTCCTCAAGGGACTGAAATGATCGTTGATCATATTCGGAATGAGGGTGTAGCATTTAAGATTGCTGCTATTGGTCCAACTACTGAACAATACCTATTAAAAAAAGGTTTAACTCCAAATGTTGTTTGTAAAAAGCCAACAGCTGATTCTCTTCTTGAAGGAATCAATTGTTTTTCAATGAATCAATGACTTTGTTCTATGTCATTTGCATCTTTACATAAGTTTCATATTATAGAGAGAAAAGAAAAATAGTTAAGTAGTTATACAGTCAATGCATTTGGGTTACCGTATTCAATTCATCGACAACAGTAACCACTTCTGATTTGTTTTTGAAATCTAAATGTAAATCAAGTTTACATCCATTTGGTAATTTAGCAGTAAGACTTGGTAATTCGATTTTACCTATTTTCAACGGAATAAAATCTAATTCAAAATTGAACTTTCTTGAGCATGTTATATCTGCTTCAATTTGTACACTTAAATCTTGAACTCCTGAAATTAACCAACTTTGACCATCTTCTAAAAATTCTAGTGTTAATGAAATATTGTTACCAGTACTTTGTGATTTTAAACTATTCGCATCATCAAATCTAACTTTTCTTTCAATTTTACTACTTTGAGCTTTACTAATTCCAAACTGAGCTCTTCCATCTTCAAAGGAATTAACAATTAAACTTATGTTGATTGCAATTGGTTCCCCAACAAGATATTGCAATGCTTTTTCGTAATTATATTCAACAGTTGAAATAAGATCAATATTTGGCAGTTTAACAGGAATCCATAATATTTGTTTAACAGACTTTCTAACCTTTTGAAATTGTTCTCTGGTTTCATCTTTACTACATTGTAAAAGGCTATTGACATGTTCCGTAACGAGCTTTGTTAACCTTTCCCTATCAGGTGAGGGTATCATATTTAAACTCTTTGAAAAGTTGTTAATGTCAAATTCATAAGGAGAAATGTTTCCCGTGAGAGCATAGTAGTTTGTTTTAAATTCAGATTCATTCCAAATTCTATTAACAATTGATAGATACTTAATTAGTTCAGTATCATGTTCTGAATCTAATAATCTTTTTTCAAATGTCTGTTGGACAAATTTTATTATTTCCTGTAATAAACTATTATATTCAATTTTTAATTTAACTTCCTTATCTTTTAATTCATTGATACAAAAGAAAAACGAAGAACCCTGGTCCATAAACACCATTACATCCTTTGGAATTTTCCAGTGTTTAATGTCACTTTTCTCTGCTTCAAGGGAAACGTTTTGTATACATATTGGAAGTTTTGGCGAAATTGAGTTTAGGGTGAAATAGCTGAAAAGAGAATCATGCTGGATTCTCTCATCAGCAGATGCTGCAATATTTAAATGAGTAGATAAAAGTTCAGTGTGATATTGAATGACATTGGAAGTTTTTTCCAACACAGGGAAGTATTCAAATGAATATTGTAAATTTAATTTTGTATTGGTGATATCAGCAGGAAAAAAGAAAGGCATACTTAAAATTAATTCAGTACCCCTGGTAAAGATAAGATCATTGGTTTTAAAAGTTATTTTATCTTTATGATCTATAACTTCAAAATCAATGTCTTTATTATTTGAAGTTAATGTATATTTAGGTTCAGAAACAATTCTATCAGGTTCAACTTTAAAAAAAGTAAAAGTACCCTGAGTAATATCTTTGTTTAAGTCACCTAAAACAACCGCAAATTCGAGCATATCCTTATGTAACCACCGAGTGGAAGGAATACGAACAGTTGCTCTAGTATTCTTTTTAATTTCCTCCTTCGAGCTAAACATTGGTATTTCAAAAATAGACACTTGTCTGGATATTTCTGGATTGTAACTGTGTGCGATATTGATTCTTTTATTACCTGATGTCCCAATTGTGGCAAATATTTTGCTAATCTTATAGGTTCCTTCAACAAAAATAGAATTTGTAACGTTAAAGGTGGAATTAGATTTCAATTCTTTTAATAATTCACTGTTCCATTCAAAGTAAACAACAGTGCTTGATCCGTCTGTTGACGTCAATTCAAGGACAATATTCTGGACCATCATACCTTCAATCGGAGTTTCTAAAGTGATATCTAATGCATATACATCAACACCAGCACAATACAATGGAGACACATTTGATAACTTGAATAATTCAGGAGTTTCTAGGGAAAGGTTGTCACTTTCATTTTTACTATCTGATTGATCAAAGTATAACTTGGTATACTTTTCAAGAGTTTGTTGGTTAAAGGCAGTTGGATGTAAAGAAATAAGAATCATATATGATTCAAGTAATTCTAAAATAGTTGAGTATTTATCCTCTTGTAAAAGGGTTGAATCATTTAATTTGATTTGTATGTGTTTAATATAAACATCAAGAAGTGAACGTGATATGCTATTCCATTTTGTTTTCGAAAAGTGATGATATGCATCATATAAATATTTTAATGTTTCATCGTCAGAATAATTATCAAACGCTTTGGAATTGAAATGTAACATTAAAGCTACTTCTGCTTCTAATGTTGCAACAGTATGTTCATTATTTTCCGTTAATCTGAATCTGTGAATTATATTTTTAGAGTTTAATAATATTTCGTTAGCAAAGGACTTGAAAGTATTCAAAACTGAATTAATTGCCTTACTCTCAATAGTGTATACTGTTTCATTTTCATCTAACGAAACATCAACAAATGCGCCTTTTATTTGATAACCCTTCAAAGTACCAAGTTTCAATAATTCATTTCTTTTTAAAAGTAATAATTTCGTAATTTCTGAAGAAATATGATTTACTGACTCGTTATTGCTTCCATTTGAGACTTCGATTAGTGGTTTCACGAACTCTAAATTCAAAAATTCAGAAATTAACAAGTATGAAAATTCATTACGCTTATAACCAGGTTCAATACTATTAATTAAATTCAATATCAAGGTGACCAAGCTAAGTATATTTTTATTTTTTTGCTTTAGAATAACATCCGAATTGATAAAAATAGACGCCAGCTGTTTAAAATATGTCAACTTTTCATCAAAGTAAGATTGAGGTTCTTTCATTTGGGGAACTTCACTAAATAAGCCTTGTATTGATTTCAGTTCAAAAGAGTTGAACCCATCTTCTTCTTTGATGTAATCAATTTTATTAAACAAGGTTTCATAACAACGTGATGCTTGTTGATATATTTTTAATTCAGTAAAAATTCTAGCTTTGCTAGCTTCATCATTAGAAAAGTAACTTAGTTTATTCCAAATAGATTGAGCTAGTGAAACCTTTAATTTCTCCTTTAACGAAGTCCACAAAGCCAACTTTTCATCATTTGTGTTATACATAGATTTAATTCTAAATATATTTAAATTTGGAAACTCAGCATTTGGGAAATCCTTTTTCAACTTAGACTCAATGGAAGTTTTCAATAACTTATCCGTGGTATTTTTAAGTTCAGTACTTTCAAATAAAATGAGAAATAGGGGAATACTAGGATGTACATTATCCACTTTTTGAATCCACTGCTTTATTAACGGTCTTGCGGTTGATCTATAGTCATCAACATTGGGTGCTACGATAAACATAAACTTCAAGTATGGATGAAAATCATTATGGTTAACAGGTAGTTCTTCTGTATAGTTTAAATGAATATTCTTTATTTGTAAAGAACTTTGATTAAATGGTGTTTTGAACGTTAATTGTGGGGTCTCTGTATGAGAAACAAAGTCCGCTTGGAACCCCCCCATGAAAACAGACAACGGATCATAGAATCCTACGTTCAATTTCAAGTTAGCCATCCTCTACAACGTGTTCTGACTTTTCTTTTGATGCTATTGTTGTCTTATGGCTGAAAACGATTTCAATTGCACTCAAAACTAATGCCTGCGCCACGTATAAAGTGGCGCATTAATGATTGAAATTTAAGATGTAAACATTAAAAACTTTTTTTCTTCAATGCTCAAAAACAGAGAAGGAGGATTCTGATATATACATGTTTTTATATTGAACGATTGGGAAAAATTGATACTGTATTTCTACCTGGACAAGAGAGAATTTATTAGAAATGTCCAAAGACAATAACACCAGAAACTATGAAGCTTCATTTAAAAGGGACGAAGAGAATCATCTTTCAAGACTTCGCCAAAGAAACTCCCATTTAGACAAGGTTAGCCATAGCCTTAATAATAATAACCCGAATATTGAATTTGTTTATGATGATGATGATAATAATGATAATGCTCAAACAAGTCCTCTAGAAGATGAATCTCAATATTTTAAGACGCTTGCTTCTAGAGCTAATATTAAATTATCTAACTTGATTGAAAATTCACAAACACCATATGACAAAGCTCAATCAGAGGTTCAATGGTATAGAGGATTAAAAGAAAACTATTCTAATTATAAGAGAATATCTGAACAGGAAGAACAGAAATATTACGCCAAAATTGAAAGTCAAATACAGAACCAAAAAAAGGCTGAAAAGGAACTTCACATCGAAAAGGAAAGAGAGTTTAAATTGAAACAATTTGTGAAGGCGTTAACAGAAAAGAGAATAATACCTGAGATGGACTCCTTTACTAATGGTCAAGCCGAAGAGGAGGAACAATGTGATGAGATTGATATTGAATCTGAAGGTGAAGTTTCAATAGATAATAAACAAACTGAGGACATTGAAGTTATTGATCTTGACAGTGAAAGTGAAACAGATAATAACGCCGAATATTTTCATGAAGAATTTAAGGAGTTAACCGATGAAAATGAATTGGATGTTGATTTTTCTGCTCGGGAAGACGATGAGGAGATTGGGAATGTCGATTTTAATAGCGGTTCTGATACCGGAATAGCTGAAGATGTCTACGATGATGGCTTATATGAGGACGACGCTGAAGAGGTTTATGAAGATGATGCAGAAGAAGTTATTTCAGATAACGATAATTATTCTAACCATCAGGACTTCAATGATAATGATGATCCATATGCACAAAGAGGGCCTCGAATGCCTGAGTATACAAGTGGTTTTCACGATAAAGATGGGTGTTCTGAGGAAGAAATTGAAGAAATTGAACAAGAGGAAGATGACTCAGATGATTCTTTAGAAGTTATTGCTGTTAATGAGGTTGTGCAAAGTGAATCATCTGAAATATATTCCGACGAAGATATCGAGCGAGAACAACAACTTAGCGGGGAGGGAGAAGAAGAAGAAGAAGAAGAAGAAGAAGAAGAAGAAGAAGAAGAAGAAGAAGAAATAGAAGGAGAGGAACCTGATATCGGGCTGATTGAAAAGCTTGCTCAAATTGCTGGTGATGTAGTTAATATGGAACATGAACTTATTGAAGATGTTGTTGAAAGCCTATCGCAATCCGCTGAAGAGGAGGAGGAGGAGGAGGAGGAGGAGGAAGGGAAATGTATTGAAAATACAACTGCGTCTCTCCATGGTTCATTTACACCTGCTGATAAAACTATAATGATTTTCGTTAAGGATAGTGACATTACGGATAATGATAACTACTACGATTCCATGCAACATGATTTTGCTGCTGATCCTGTACTAGAGCATCTTACTACAATAAACGATGATGATGATTCTGAACCAATTGATCTATCTGAACCGGTTTTAGGAATCAGGGAACCTCATGCGATAGGATTATCGCCATTAGTTGAAGAACCTATTACTAAAAAGTTGGAAGAAGTAATGCATCCTACGAACAATGAAAACCCTAATTTGCGCCCAATAACGAGAGAGAAAACTCCAATTCACTTTAAACTTTCAACGCCACCCCGTCCACCAACACCAGAACCTGCTAAAATTGATTCTAGAATTCTAGATGCTCTTGGGTCTGCATTGAAGATTCATGATTTACATAGCAAGGGCATCGAAGGTGAAAGTGATGAAGAAAGGCACATTGTTGAAGGTGTTGCTGCTAGAGTTGACGAATTACAAAAGTCTGAACCTATTCAAGAATTCAATAGATTGGAATTTCAAGATGTAGAACGCAGTAAAGAAGAATCTCTTAATGAAGGTGCTGCACCTGAACCGCTTTCCGAATCATCTGTTTTTGGTGCTGAGCGTGAACCAGAAATCGACGAAGAAGAATACATCAACTCTTTAAATGAAACTACTTTGAATTTTAAGGATTCTCATGTTGAAGATGTTGAAGATGTTGAAGGTTCTGCTGCTGATCAATCATTTTATTTAGCATCTACTGCTGCGAGTAAATCACCAAGTCCACCTGTTGAAGAAGAAGAGGAAGAAGTTGAGGAAACTCAAGTTATTGTCGTCAGAGATGATTCTATAGATGGAATTCCAATAGAAGAATTGAGACGTATTATTGAAATTGAAAATATTGATCATTTACTTCAAAGTCCGTATGCCGAAGCTCCTGTTGTTGCCGTCAATAATTCAATTTCTCAACACGATGATACAAGACAAGAGGTTGCGGAATTGGAATCTGTTTCTGAAAACGCACCTGAAGATAATCTCCAAGAGGAATTGGTTACTGCTATTAAGAGAACTAAAGAGGAGTTAACACAGACACCAGAAGCGAAACAAAATGATGACGGAACCGCCACTGAATGTGTCGATGACGAATTAGTTACTGCAATTGAAGAAGAGAATACACCTGTTTATGAACAACCTCACGGAGAACATGTTCCAGTTATTGAAAGTACCAATGATGAAACAGCTGCTTTAAATATTACTGACAATACATCTGGTATCGAACTCCAAGATACAAATGAAACTCACAATGTACTGCTGAAGAGAAAATATGAAGAAGTTGATGATAATGAAGACCATAACGAAGACGTGGAAATAGTTGATACCCGCTCAAATATGTTTAAAAGAGTTAAAAAAATATTTTCTATTGGCTCCTGGTTTTCGTCGTCTATTAAAGTTGATGAAACTGCGCCTGTATTGGAAGCAGAATTGGTTGAAACCGAAGATACCAATTATTCTAGCACTTCTGAAAATGCAGATGAAGATGAAGAACAGGACATCCCTGATGATGTTGCTGGAATGATCATAGAAGCTGGTGGTGTAGACGATGATGTTGACTTTATTGAAGCTGATATTAATGATGAAGTCAATAAAGAAATCGACTCTGATGCTGTTGCCAGCTCAGAGGAAGATGAAATCCCAGAAGATATTGCAGAGATGATCATTGAAGCCGGAGGTGTTGATGACGACGCTGAAGCTATTGATCTTGAAATTGTTAATGATGTTCATGAAGATGACAAATTTGAAGAGGATGAAGATATCCCAGAAGATATTGCAGAAGTGATTATTGAAACAGGTGGTGTTGATGATGACGTTGATGTAATTGAAGCCGATGTTAATGATATTGAAAAAAATGAA
Organism: Saturnispora ahearnii; assembly: GCA_030564945.1. Lineage (NCBI taxonomy): Eukaryota > Fungi > Ascomycota > Pichiomycetes > Pichiales > Pichiaceae > Saturnispora > Saturnispora ahearnii. Next base: position 159,753 of record JAJMAQ010000005.1, on the reverse strand, counting down.
GAATCAGGCCTTGATGAGGATGACATCCCAGATGATGTTGCTCTAAAAATTATAGCCACTGGTGGTGTTGATGATGACGTTGAGGAAATTAATGTTGAGGTCGATGAATCATCAGACAATGAAATCAAAGCCGTTAATACCGAAGATCATGATCTTGAGGTTCCTGAGGATATTAAAAATGAACTCATTGATAAGGGAGGTGTTGATGACGATGTCGATATCATTGAGGCCAAACTTGAAGATGAGGTTGAATTTGAAGAAGAGAAAAATTTAAATGATAGCGATATCCCTGAAGATATTCAAGAACAAATTGCTGAAGCAGGTGGTATCGATGATGACATTGATTTCATTGAAGCTGATATTGAAGATGACATTGATGGTGTTCAATCTGATGAAAACCCAAGTGAAGAGGATATTCCAGAAGAAGTTCAAGAGCAAATTTTTGAAGCTGGTGGACTTGATGATGATGTTGAGGAAATAAATGTCGATATTGAAGATGGCATCGAAGAAGTGGAAGAAGATGAAAATATCAGCGAGGAAGATATTCCAGAAGATGTCCAAGAGTTAATTATTGAGACCGGTGGTATCGACGACGATGTTGAAGAAATCAATGTTGATATTGACGATAACATTGACTATGAAAATCATTCGGAAGATGATTCTGATGTTGACGAAAGTGAAATTCCACTTGAAATTTTAAACGAATTTGAAAAGGAACTTAAGAGAGATAGTACAACCGACAATACAACCACGTCAGAACACAGTGGTTGGATCAAGAAAATTATTGATCCTCTTTTGCAATTTACTTCAGGTACTATGTTTGATGTTACAGAAGTCAACTCTGATGCGCAGCTAATTGAACCAGAAAATGAAACAGCTGAAGAAGCAGAGGAAAAAGAAAATGCAATTGCTACTGAAAATATTTTAGAAGGCAACGATTCTGAACAAGTAGAAGAAGTTTTGGCGAATGAGGTTCTTTCTGACCATGCTGAAGTTGATAGTATCGAAGATAAAAAATATACACATCCTGTTGTGAATACCAATTCTCTTTTGGATGCTGTTACTGAGTTTGTCAGAGATGAAGATGATGTAGATAAACCAGAGCAAATTACAGCTATTGACGGAGGACAAAATTCTGACGAAAAAGCGATACTTCTAGATGAAATTTCAACTGGGACTATACACGACTCTAAATTCGAAGAAGCCGAATCCCTTGATGTGAACCACATTAAAGTATTAGAATCTGAGATTAATCAAGAAATTAAAGAAGTCCCACCTAAATCTTCTAAAAGAAATCACAATGGTTCAATTATTAATCGTCTTGTTACGCTCTTTTCCAGCGATCCTTTAGAAGACATTACTAAATCGATGGAGCCAAATACTAGTGATCATGTTCAAGAAAATGCGAGTGAAGAAGCCATCACAGAAGACATCGAACATGAAGTTATTGATCAAAATGATACAGACGAACGTCAAAGAGCTGAATCTAATGAAACTGTTGAAATCTTTGTTAGTGGACCATCAATCATTGAAATCGAAGACGCCAGTGAAGATGAAGTAATTGAAGGTGATATTATCGAACCTCCATTGAAGAAGCGTAAGCCTTTGTTCAGTAGTTTAACCGATTTCTTCAGAAAAAGCCCTCAATCTCCAGAACCAGAGCAAGGTGAGGATATCAAAGAAGAAGAAGAAGAAGAAGACATTATTGGCGAATGTGATTCAAGGGAACAAATTAAAGTTAAAATTCTTGAAGACAAGGAAGTTTCTGACACTGAAGAAGACGAAACAGTCAAAATCAAAGTTTATGAACGTTCAGTCCCTGGAATTTCTATTGATTTAGTGGAGTCTAAGGATGGAAATGAAGCTGATAGTGAAGACAATGTTCAAATGTCCGCCATTCCAGTGTTGAGAAAGAAATCACGTTCTAGATCACGTTCACCCTCAAGAGAGGATACCAATCAAGATAATGTACACGGAGATCACATTGCGTTACCTGTTGCAGTCCGCACCAGATCTCGCTCTCCAGCTCGTGAGGAAAGAATGCATAGAGTCTCATCCAACTCTGGAGAACCTGAAAGACTTGTGAATATTACTAATAGAGTTTTGAGTTATGGATCTGGCGATGATTTGTTAGCGGAGGAATTACAAAGTTTTGAATTACCAAGGGTTTATTCATCATTAGTTCAAGAAGCAGATCAATTTATTGAAGGTAATATGAAGAGCGATACTGAAGTGGAAGCAGAGATTTTTGCTAAAGATGATGAAAATGCAACAACAGAAAAGGAAGAAAATGCTACCACGGAAAATGAGACACCACCTCCTTTATTAGTTCTTAAAAAGGTTAGAAAAAATAAGAGTAAAAAGGAGCCTATGTTTGAAAAACCAATTGCTAAAACCACGCCTACACCCAGACAATTCAGGAGAGTTAAATCAGCTGAAATGAGTCTAGATGATATTTTTTTGAAGACTTCATCTAAAGCAAAGAAACAGAAAAAGGTGTTAGTTAAGAAGGATTCTCTTGATATGAATGATCTCCCTTTCGGTGAAAGGCTGAAAAATACAAAAAGAATTAAAACTACACCATCGCTTAGAACTGATTCACTTTATTCACCTAAAAAGAAGATCAGAAAACCAATTTTGATTTCTGATTTACCATCGTCTGAAACACCGAAGAAAAAAAGATCATCAAGAACAAGAAAAAGTAAACGTTCCAAAACTGATTAAATGCCTGATTTGTGATAAACTACTGTAGATCTCGTTGCTTGTTGTCCTATCTACAGTTTTATTATTCATATTGCTTCTTTTATATTTATAATTTAAAATACAGAACATAAATACTTTATTGTCTTACATCGTTCATCATTGCAGATAGATCAATCAAAAAGTTCATCTTCATCATCATCATCTTCTTGTAACTTGACTTCACGAGATGCTTTTCTATCTTCCTCTTCTTCAAAATCGTCATAGTCTTCAGCATCATCATTAGCACCAGGCTTTTTATCAGCATAATCAGATTCTTCTTCAGCAACAGCTTCACAAGCATCAATCCAATTTGAATAGATATCAACAGGTTCAGTAAGTGAATTAATAGGACATTGAAAATTTTGTCCGCAGATCTTACATGTCAAAGTACCAATGTTAGTTTTCTTATCAATGGTACAACTGATTGACGATTCATGGTTACAAAAGAGACATGTGAATGTAGTATCAAGCTTTTGCTTGATTTTCTTTTGTGGTTTGGCCGATGACTTTCTTTTACCCTATTTCAATAAGCATCACATAAAAGATGTTAGTAACAAAATTTGCATTTTAGAAAATACCTGGATATATTTTTAAACACATACCATATTTCCACTTCTTAATCAATACACCTTTTACCTGTCTTTATAAAGTCTCCTTTTTTCATCATTGAAAATTTTTAAGGAAAATTGTAAACAAAATACACCAGCCACAAATCACGTAATCTTACATAAGCCACCAGCCACAAATAAAAATTAATTTTTTTCAAATTGTGAAAAAAAAATTTCAGTTGAAAAAAAAAAAAGAAAATTTTTATAATTTTTATATAGGAATCAACAGTAGTTTTTATTAGAATTGTACTGAAAAATGGTTAAGAAGGGAAAGACAGCTGCTACAAACAAAAAGAGTGTTAAGAATGTTGTTGCTAAAAAAACTTCACCTGTTTCTAAGATCACTTTGAAGCCAGCAACCATAGAAAAAGCCGTTTCAGCACTTTCTAGCTGGAACCAAAAGAAGAACGAATCATCTGAAAAGCAAAACCTTTTAGAAGAAGAAGATGATGATTTGCCATTGATTTTACAAGTTTCCTCTACAAAGTTTTTTTCTGATAATAAGATTCTTCATGTCGAACAGCTTTCATTACCACATTCTATTAATTCTGAAGATATCAAGGTTTGTGTTATAACTAAGGATGGATTTATCACACCTGAACTCTTAGAACAAATTGAAGAATTGCCAAACTTTGGTAGATTAATTACCATTAAGGATCTTAAGACAACTTATAAGCCATACCAATCTAGAAGAAGACTTTTATCTGAATTTGATGTTTTCCTTGTTGATGCCATGGTTGTTTCACTTATGCCAAAGTTATTAGGTAAGATCTTTTATCAATCTCCAAAGTTGCCATTAACTGTTAGACTTGCGAATGAAAGAAAATTTGATCTGAAATTGTTTACTAAATCTTACAATGATGCACTTTCATCAGTTGGTTATGTTTTACCAATGGGTAACAATATGGTTATTAGAGTTGGTACCCTTGGTCAAGAAGCTTCTCATTTAGCTGATAACTTGAAGGTTATTGCTGAATTCTTAAACAAGTTCCAAATACGAGCATTACAATTAAAGCTTAGCGATTCTCCTTCCTTACCAATTTACTCTGTTGACACAATTTTTACTTCTGAAGATGTCTCCACTGAAGAAATTAATGAAAAAGAACTCAAAGAGGCTGCAAGAGCTGATAAACAAATTGAAAAACAAGAAGCAGAACGTATTTTCCAAGAAGGTTTGAAGGAATTAGGATTTGACATTGAAGAAAATTCCAATGGAAACAAAAAGAGAGTTTCTAGTGTTGCCGAAGAAGAAGAAGAAGAAGGAGAAGAAGAAGCCAAGATTGTTAAGAAGGTCAAAAAGAACTAGATTTGCTTTTTCTCAAATTCAATATTTAAAATTGTGTATAATTTAACCATTTTACTTTGTTAAAAAGAAAATATCATGAGCATATTTGATTAAGTTTTTTTTTTCTTTCCCTTTGGCTATATATAATCACTTTATAGGCGTTAAAATGACAAAGGAGGTAGTAAATGATACAGCTGAAGAGTTGAGATCTAATATATTGGTTGTTCCAGCTACCGAACACTTTCCATTATTTAAGAATGCTCCTTTAGAATGGATTTCTTTGATTGAAGCTATGAAAATGGAAATCAATAATTTAATGGATAAACCATTGTCTTCATCCATGTCATCATCATTAGAATCTTCTACTACACAAGAGGGCATTAGTGATGTAAATACTAGTGTTAATGAGAATGAAACTTTGATTGCTTATATATTATCATTATTAAAACATATTCCATCTGAAATACATTCAACGCCATTACCATCATTTAAAAGATTATTGTTGCATTTTGAAGATTTAGCTTATCTACCAATTGTTGCCACTTGGTTAAGGAAATTTGGTGTTCATTGTTGGGTGGGCTGGAAGCATGTTACGTTAGTTAATAAATCAATAGATGCAGGATTAATTAATAAAAATAGAAATCACGCTATTCAAGAGGAACGATATATGGAGAGCAAGAGTGAAAGGAACGAAGAATTATCTTTTTTATTGCCTCCGAAGAGACCAATACAAATGCAATCTCCACCACCATCACCGTACCTTGGATGGATTGAAAGAGAAGAAGATGCCCCTGATTTGGCCACCGTAACTAACCCCAAATCCTTAAGAGCAGTTTTATTTGATGAAAATGGTGACCCTGTTTTCGAAACTGATGACACTGAAGATGATTTTTTCCTAGGTGAAGGTATTGATGATTTAATCGACGAGACAATTACCGAGGATGGGATTATTGTTGATACAGGACACTATGAAAATAGGGTTAACTCAAATATTCCTAGTATTGTTGTTAATTTAGTTGAAGCTGAATCATTACGTCAAATCGCTAGAGAATACGAGCTTAAAGGAAGCTCATCTGAATGAAATATATGGGAGTATTGTTATGGAGTTTCTCTCTTTTAAAGTTTACATATGTTTTATATTATAATCAAATACCCCAATGTTAAAGGAATTAAAATAGTCTATAATATGAAGAATGTCAAAAAGAGTTTAAAAAGAGTTTAAAAAGAGTTTGTTAAGTTTGGTTAAGAATTTTCAATTCTTAAGCAACAGATCAAGAAAGCAGATATACCTCCAAATAATGCCATAACACCAAAAATTAAAGGTCTCCAAGTTGTTAAACTAATAACATATAAGGTTAAGAAAATAATTGGAGCCACTAGATTAATCAAATTTCTGATTAATGCCAAGGCACCAAAGAAGGCACCATTTTTACCAGAGTTGGCATTGTATTTCAAAATTGCCGAATGAATAGTTGGTGATGCTAAACCTTCAAAAGCTGAAAATATAATGTAAAAGGCCAAACCAAATTCTGATGTGACAATACAACAAGATAAACCTGCCAGTAAAAAGGAGGATACAGCAACCGAGATAGTTATTATATCAATGAAATCAATTGAAGTTGAATGATAAATAAAATTATCTTTGAGTTTTCTATGCAGCCAAGGATTAAACCAATTTAATACAACGGCTCTAAGACCGGCAGCACTACCAATAAGAATACCAAGTTTATTTTGATCCCATGAATACCAATATAGACAATAAAGAGCAACAGCTGCACCAGCGCCAACTTGACAACTAGTGAGTAACGTTTCCATCGCCAAGAGATAAAGGACGTTAATTCTTGCAGATATATCAAGTTTCCTGGAATCTGGGCATTTTCTTGTAATCCATAATAATTTCAGGGAAGCAAAGGCATCAATAAGGTTAGTAAGTCTGAGTTTACTATACCACTGTGGTGTCTGACATATTAATAACTGCGAACGAGTTGATTCTCTTCTTGATCTAGTTCTTAATTTCGTAGATCTTGATTCAGGTAAGAAGACCAATACTAAGAGAGCCGAAACGAACATTAAGAAAACGCAAAGACGAAGTAAAGACGTGGCAGGAAGGGATAAAATAGAAGAAAGAACAGGACCTAAAGCCATACCAAGAAATAAACCAGCAGTCACTTTACCAAGAGAGTGTAAGCGATCAGCATTTTGAACAACATCAACAACATAAGAATTTGCTAACGCCAACATAACAAAAATAGAACCACCCAATGCATCAATCAATTGACATAAAATGTAAAATGAAGGAGAAAAGAATCTTGGGGTAAAGACAAAGACAAGAGATAAACGTGATAATAATGCCATTGTAAAAGTGTACAGGATTAAAGGCTTTCTTCCATAAAGGTCACTTAAAGAACTAATATTAGCACAAACAAGAATTTTCAATATAGCAGTCAGGGAGGAAGTCCACTTTTGTAAATCAGCACTTGCCTTTTGCACATCAGGAGTCTGACAATGTGAAAGTTGACCGTTTTTAGACCAACAGACAGCGTATAAAAGTAATTGTAGTTCACTCGTCATACCAATACCAACAGTAAAAGTATAAAGAAACATAACAATAGTAATCATTAACAAGGAAGGGCGTCTGTACCATTTGATCAATGAATTCTCTTCCCTAGCTTCATTTAAAAGCTGCGATTCACTAATCTCTGAATGAACTGAATGACTATCGTTAATAGCACCATAACGATTTTGTTTATTTTGTTGTGTATTATCATGTCCGATATCTTCGGCAAATATAGGCCTTCCATTTGGATGATAATCCTCTTGATCACCATCTTCATAGATATCAGGATACGATGAAGTTCTTGAAGCAAAGCTACTTTCACGTTCAGCAAAGTAGCCAACGTCCTCACTTGTACTTAACAGAGCTGATTCTTCCATAACGTCTTCAGCTAAGATGGCATAGTTATAAGCATTGGCAGACGGACGACCCTGATTGGAATTGTATTGTATTGGGAAATCAGAGTTGTGGGGATGATTGCTTCTTTGGGAGTTATTAATATTGTCTTGTGAACAGGGAGTTGACCCCAGTGTCACGTTCGATTGATATGACCCCAGTCCAACTGGCATTGTTATTTATTTATGCGCAGATATAGTTGTTACAATGTTATATTGAACAGCGTTAAAGAAGAACCATCTTAATGCAACATTAACTTTCTCTGTACGGAGTTGTCAACAAATCAAGATCGCTTTTTCCACTGACTGGATATAGTAATATACACCCAATGCTTATGTAAGCAAGACAGCAGCAATATAAGACTCTGTTGCTCATAGTGTGCGTTAAGCAAATCTTGTAGCTTAGGCTGTGTTCACGTGCAACAAAAAACAATAAGCGTTGCTGGAAATGGATGTTGTTAATGTATAAATTGGCTACTAAAAGAAGAAGATGATGCCTTACTTTAGTGATACTTTTAATAGTAATATTAATACTGAAGTAAGTTCTGAGGTTATATGTGCAATACAAACTTCTAAAGAAGAAGTTGTCATTGAAACGATAGACTATTTTTTTCTAAAAAAATAAGAATGTAACAATTATAGTACCATTTTCCTACGTTATAGAGCTAAAGCTATCGTTTGTACTCTTTTCTCAACCTTAAAAAAACTATATTAGAATAAGTTCGAAATCTCGAAACAAAGAAAAGATTCCTTAAAACAGATCCATATTAACTCCTTTCCCCGTTTAAAAGAACCAAGATAGTCACCGTATCTCTATACAATGGATCATATATATGATATCCACTTCTCGTATTGAATACTACTGACGTGGAATAATTAATCATGTTATTGTGGAAATCTCGCTTATACATGGAAATTACGTAAACACTTTCTTGGCAATTGCCGCCTGGCGCTGAGCTTTAATTCAGGTGGGTTCTAAGAAAAAACAAAAAAGGAGAGTGGATAGATCATTCAATTATTTGCCCTTGAAGAGTAACAACACTTAACATAGGATGCAGAAGATAACACCGCTCTTCACGGTGGTGGTTACCAAATACTACTCCAATGACTCGGTTCCTAACACACTTTCTATAGTTCCAGATGACGTAATTCAAGTGTTGGCTATACCTAATAAGATTTGGTGGGACGGAATTGTTGTTGACCCAGTTGGTAATGTCACTAGAGGCTGGTTCCCTGCTAGTCATACCTCCATAATAAAAAAACGTGGTAGTGGTAGTACTGGGCATAAATTTCCTCTTAATTTTATCAATTCCGAAAATGATGTGCCTGTATTGTCACCATCGTCTTCAACTCTTGCAGAGAATGGCCATAATACTTCTTCATCTGCATCACATCCTGCGACAACAGAGGTTTTAAATCTTCGTCATGATCTATTGTCATCCTCTCCGGTTAGATCTAGAGGGAACAATATTATTAATAGTCATCAAATTCATCAACAAAGTTTTATCAATCATTCTTATAATTGTCATCATTTGCAGAACCATCAACCTCATCATCCAAGTCATTTACATGTTCAAAATCAACAATCATCCGTTTCTTCTTCTCGGCATTCGTCCGTTCAACCTTCAACAATACCCCCAATATCACATCAACCTTCCATCTCAACTCTGAAATCACAAAGTGCATTGCCATTAGATGAATCTTCTCCATCGTTAAAAGATGAAAACTTCTTTCAAACAAAACATGGCTCTTTAGCATCTGGCAAATCTTCATCTCATGAAATTTTAAGTTCAAGACAACATTCACAGGTACTGAACGAAGCAGCTTCTGGTACTGTTCATTTAGTGTCCAGTGAAGAAGCTGTATCCTATTTTCAACCAATCAATCCTGTAGCTCAGCCTGGTTTCAATTTTGTTCCCGTTTGGGTCCCCCAATTCACAAAAAATGATGGATTTGTCTATTATAACCAGGCACTTAATATTCATTCTCATGATTTACCTTTTATTCCGGCTGATTATATTAATGATAACTCTGAATATGAAGTTGCTGATTCTCAACGTTTAATGACCGAGTTGATTAATCCATTACCGGTGGGGTTGAAACGTGGTAGCACTTCAACATCTACAAATAGTGCTCCTATGAATCAATTTGAATCTGATTCAGCTTCAAATATGATGAACTCGTCAAATCAAACAAGCCAAGCTCTAAATTCTTCAACTTCTAATAAACAATCCCATATGACGATAACAGATGAATATCATAGTGCTTATGAACAAAACCAATTTTATATGGATTCAATTGATAGTAAAACTTGGTCAATGTTAATTGAAAAATTTATTGCTTTACTGAAAGGCACTAATGAATACCTGAAAGTAAATGATAAAGAAAATTTTAGAGCTGGTGTTAACGAAGTTTCTCAATGCACAACTTCTATTTATATTGCTTCAAAATTAATTAAGAATGAAATCGAGGAGAATAAAAAGAAAAAGAAGTTTAGTATTATTATGAATCGCTTAACAGCAGCAATACTAGATTGGAGAATTTTTGCTCAAGTTTATATGGTTTACAGAGAAATTAATGAAAAAGATGGAAATTCACAAGAAATTGAAATGTCTGAATCTCAAAAGCAACAACTGATTAAAACTGCTCCAGAACATCTATGGAAATCTGAAAATCAAATTGCTAAGATTCAAAAAATTTCAAATGTATTGCTTAAATTGATTAAAAGCTTATCATTACATAATAGAGGTGATGCAAATAGTTTACCAGTTGTTTATCCAAGATTTTTTAAATATAAATTTGAAGGTGGTAATTTTAAAAATCAATTTTGTGATACTCCTAAGGATGATTTATTTATTACTTCAAGAACCAATGTATCTAATATTCTTTTAGATGACGATATGATTAATTTGATGAAAGTTCATGAAAATCATGTCAATATGCAATTGAGTAAAGTTGAAAAGATTCTTAATAGGACTAAACCTACTAATATCGGCGTCAGAGAATTTGTTAGAAACAAAAATTTGGATTTGCTTACCATGATTTATCACTCTATACCAACTTTAGTAACTTATTTAAAGGCCGTTGAATCAATTGATTTTACAGTTTTTGCAATGATAGATAAATTTGCTACACAATCTAAAAATGAACGTCAGGATACAATTGTTTCCAACTCCGAATCTAATCCATCTGTACCAACTGATGACAATACTCAATGGTTTTATGACACAGCAGCGCAGATGATTAGACCAATGTTTATCGACTTTTATCAATTGAAACAAGGTATTCATTCTGCTGCTGCTGATATAGTCATTGATGCTCAGAATATGACAACGGAAGATCCAGAAGTTTTCTTTGCAATGAAATTAGATATCAAAGATGTATTATCTTCTCTAAATTTAAGTCATGAACATTCTGAAGATGCTTCTGTTTATGATAAAAATGTTGAAATTTATAGCAAAAATATTAGAAAGAGATTAGAGACTATTGATAGTGTGCTATTTAATGATGGACTTTATTCTGCTGAGCCTATTTTAAAGTTATTTGAAACTATTAAAATTCTTAGAGCATGTATGGAATCAATTAACATTTCACTATCCCAATTAAAAGATCAACGTTTATCAATTTTAAATTATTGTACTAGATTAATGAATTCTGATTTCAATATTGCAAGTTTATTTATTGCTGAAAGACACAATACCCTAGCTTCAACATCAAGCCAAGTCGATTTGTTTTATCAAACTGGTAGACAAATAAGCCCCGAGCAGGCAGGACCTTTATCAACTGTTGGCCTTACACAAGGTGCCCAGCATACTGAATCTAAGGTTCATATACCATGGTTCTTAGATCTTGATGATGATGAAAAGGATTTAGTTTACGATTTTAATGGTTTAAGAGGTGGTACTTCAAGAGGTTTAATCGCTAGACTAGTTGATCCATTATGCGAAAGGGATGCCGTTTATGAACAAACTATGCTTTCATTATTCATTTCATTTACAACACCACTGAGATTTTTTGAATTATTGATTGAAAAATATAATTTGAGTATGCCTGAAACTTTAAGTTATGAAGAATATGGTATTTGGTTAGAAAAGAAAGTTGGACCACAGCAATTAAGAGTTTTAGAAATTTTCCGTTCATTATTTTCACAATATTGGCTTGTTCAATATACAACACCTGAATTAATTCAACTATGGAGAGATTTTACAGGAGAAGTTGAAAATACTGCATTCCCAAATAATTTAATTGATATGGGATTTAAAGCAATGAGTATAACTGAACAAGATACCTATTATAAAACATTTAACCTCAATATTGATAGCTTTACACCATTGCCTATGTCTCCATTAACAACAGAAATAAACAAAATAAAATTATTTGATATAGATATTGATATCGTTGCTAAACAACTTACTGCAATGCAAGCATTTTATTATCGCAAGATCAATAAAAGTGATTTACTTTTCAGATCTTATAATTTCAATAAATTATTTAAATCATTTTCAAAGAAGAGAGATTCCCAAACTAATAAAGGATTACCAAGGGATGATAAGGTTGCATTGGAATCAAATAACATCGCCAATTTTATTAAGAATTGTAATTCAATAACTCAATATATTTCTCACATGATTTTAAGGAATAAAGACTTGCATGAAAGAGTTGAAGTTATTAAATATTTTATTACATTGGCTGAAAAATTGCTATATTTAAAGAATTTTTCTTCAATGACGGCAATTATTTCTGGGTTAAGTTCAACGTCAATTGCGAGATTGAAAAAGAGTTGGGAATTAGTTCCACATATTTTTATTTCAAAATTTAAAAAAATGGATAATTTAATGTCAGTTAGTAAGAATTATTCTGAATACAGGAACATTTTAAAGTTTATGGAAACAGATGGTGACCCATATTTACCATTTCTTGGTGTGTTTTTATCAGATTTGAGATTCACGACGGATGGTAATTCTGATTGGTTATCAATCCCAGCAACACACAAGAATAATTCATATAGTGTAAGTGAACAAAAGGTTATTAATATGAGCAAGAGAATGAATATTATCACTATTATCAACCAAATTTTATCATTTAATGATGTTGAATATGGATTCCAAATTTGCGAAAAATTAACATGTTATTTTATAACAATTTTTGAAAGTTTACCAGATAACGAAGCACTGTATGAAATGTCATTAAGTATTGAACCAAGAGTTAGTTTAGTAAAGAATTTACCTGTTAGCCATAGCAGTGTTGGTTCTAATGTTATTAGTGGCAATAGTGTTCCATTAGGATCGTCAGTACCTGGTATTGGAAAGAGAGGTTCATCAATCACATCAGGTCCAACAGTACCTGGTTCAATTTCTGGAAGCTCGTCTAGTAATTGGATATATAATGATAATGCAATTAATATTAATAATAAAAGGAAGATAAGGAATTATAGACAATTATTATCAATGAGTAATATGGATAGGGAAGAAGAGAATAATAGCACTACAGGTAATAATTCCAATATTAATACGGGATCACCATCTGCACTTGGTATGAGCCGAGGGAATAGTGGGGTTAGTTTAATGTCAACCATGAATATTGATGGAGCTGAAAGTAGAGCTAGCAGTGCAGCTATTAAGGGATCTGGACTGGGTCAGCTTAATGAAGTTAACAATGATGGTAAGAAGTCAGGTAAAAAGATAGAGAATAAAGAGGGGAGAAGTAAATCTGGTAAAACGAATAGGTATACTGCGAGGGCAGTAATTTGAAGAAAGATAGTTTAAATATGAACATTTTTATTATAACAAGTTTATAGTTTTATTTTATTTTAATGTTTTAAGTTTTCTTTTTTGATTCATTAATATTTAGTTAAATTATAAAGAATTTAAATATAAATTAGATAATTCTAATCTTAACTCCTTTGCATCTTTTATAGCATCGTTCAAAGATTGTTTTAAATCATTCGAATTATGTAAAGATGGACAATACATAACTAGTAATTCTTCATTATCGATATTTTCTAATGAATCATTGTTATAATTGTTAGAATGGATTGAATTGACTAACATTTTAGTATTACTGTTTTTATTAATAGAAACACCACAAGAAGGTAAACTTTTAATACCAATACCAGAATCAACAATTGCCATATTAACAGTATTATGAATTAATGATAAAAGACCAACATTGCAAATATCATTTGAGATGAAAATGATATTGACAAAAATATCAATATTAGATTTTGGATATTGATCTAATAATATTAAATTAGTGAATGCAGTTTCTAATGTTTGTAAGATAGTTGACTTTTCAATAACTTTATCAAGTTTTAAATAAGGATTTGAATGAATGTTGATTTTTAATTGTGCTTGACTATTGAAAGTCTTTGTAAAACTAGGTCGAGGGCCATACACAGAAGCAGAAATAATGGTTTGATTACTTTGTAAGTAACAAGATCCAATAGCTGATGGAATATGTGATAAATTAACAAAGAACTTGGATTTTTCAACTTCCATAGATTTGTCTTCTAATTTGGGTTTAACTTCATCAAAAACCATAGCAAAGGCACTAGATGGCGCTAAGCGCCTTCTTCTATCGACAACATTCATAATTCAAATTTAACTAGTGCAAATATTTAATGAATTAGAAAGGAAATAGAGTTGATGTTAGTGTGTTCTTTAACTTGGTAAAATTTTTAAGTGAAAATTTATGAGAAGCTGAAGATGATGATTGAATAAAACATCTACATCTTGAATTGAAACCTTATAACGCTTTAAATGGATTCTTTGTTTAAGCCAGTTATCGATTACTTTGTTAAAGAGAGCAAAGCGATTCAAACAAATGTCTTTGTGAATGATTTATTTGAGTTTTACGAGAATAATAAGGGTCCTGTTTTTGTTACTATGGGATCCATTGCTTTAACAACATTGCTAACTGTTTGGATAGCGTCTGCCCCAAAGAAGAGTAAGAGACCTATACGGCCAAGAAGAAGAGTCAAGCCTCCTGTTCCTAAGATCATCTTGAGCCCTGATGAACAAATTGAATATGTTTTAAAGGAATTTAATAATGAAGTTTCACCTTTGATATCTAAATTAGTGGATACTGTTACTGATAGACTGGAAGAATTGAAGACAAATCCGAACGTTAATATTAAATCATTCAAAAAGGACAAGACTTATAAAGATGCCATTGAGTATCAGTCCAAGTACTTAGAAGAAACTATTTTGAAATTGATCATTTCTTTAGATGGGATCGAAGCGGATGATGACTTTGAGTTGAAGAGTAGAAGAAAGAAAGCTGTTAAGATTTTACAAGCTGGTGCCAAGTCTGTAGATTCTCTGAGTTCAAAAGTGGTTGAGTTGAAAGCAAAGGGTGTTCAGTATTAAGGTCCGTTTGAATTCCAAGTTTAAGTAAATTTTGACAATTCATAATAGAGAAAAGATGAAAAAAGGGTGGCCGGTTAATGTTGATTTTATTTGTTTTATATAAACTACTATTCTATAATATAATCGTATGTCTTCTTGTCTTAACACACTAAATACATAAATGATCATGAGCCAAATCTGGGTGTTTCCCTATTAGGAAAGAAGAAAAAAAAGTTTTCAGTTTTGACTTAGTGAATTGGGACATACTTTTCTTAATAAAGAACATTAGGGAAAATGAATAAAGATAACGTCTTGTTCCAGTTGGATTTACTTCAGGCTTATTTTCATAATAAGAAATCCAGATATCCAAAAACCTACCAGATAATCAAAGCTTATAAGTATAACCAGGAAGCTAAAAATACTCATAAGTTATTGAAACTTAGTAGAAATGAAGCTGAATTAAAGATCAAGGAGTTGTCCATATTAGCATTTGACAGAAAATTCCATGGTTATCAAAGTAAATTGATTAAACAGTTAGTTAAGGTTCTAAAAAAGGAGAAACAAAGGTTATCTTCAAAAATGAAATCTTTGAAGGAATCTGAAGAATCAAAGTTAACTGTTGGAAATCATGTGAAGGCAGTTGATGAATTATTGAATTCTAAAGAGAAAGGTCTTTTGGTGGATAATGTTCATCACAAATTGCTTAAAACTATTTTAAAACTCTATCCTGATTTAAATGGCGATTACATAGTTGTTCCAGAATGGTTTGCTCTGGATTTAGAGAATTTAAAAGAACAAAATCCATATAAAACTAATTCTAAGGAAGTAAATGATGTCTTATCAAAGGCATTTTCTGATAAAGAGATTAAAAGTGAGATGGAAATTACTGGGTTTGAAATTGTTTGGAAGAGAAAGGATAGAGAAATTAAAGAATATCAAGAAGAAATTGACGAGGAAGGTGATGAAGAGGAAATTCCCGTTAAAAGATCTCAACTTATGGCCAACAGTAATGGTGATAATAACGACGACGAAGAAGAGGACGTGGATACTCAATATGAACAATACTATGAAACGTATAAGGATGCGATTGTCGCTTCTTCCGATGAAGAAGAAAGTGATGGTGAATTAGATCCTACTGTGAATTATAATGAAATCACAGACGAAGAACCATCAGATGATGATGATGATGATGATGACAACGATGACGTCGCAGTTGATAATAAAAGATCAATTGAAGAAGATGATGATTTTTTTACATCTGATGAACCAAAGACTAAGAAGACCAAATCTTTATTACCAGAGCTAGCCACTGGATACTATTCTGGAGGTGAATCTGATGAAGAAGCAGATAATGATAAGGTTGTTCAAGAAGTTACTAGTCAACGTAAGAACCGTCGAGGACAAAGAGCCCGTCAAAAGATTTGGGAAAAGAAGTATGGTACTGGAGCCAAACATGTTGTTAAGAACCATGAACGTTCCAGATCAGAGAAAGAGAGATTAAGGATAGAATATGAACAAAGAAAGGTTAAAAGAGAGGAAAGAGACAGCCGCTTTGCTGAGAGACGTAAAGAACAAGAAGCCAAGAAGTTGGAACAAGAAGCCCGTGCCAAGAAACTTGGTATTCATCATCCATCATGGGAAGCCAAGAGACTTGCAGAAGAGAAGCTCAAGAACGTCAAGTTCCAAGGTAAGAAGATGACATTTGATTGAAAATGGAAATGATTATCATGAGCATAATTCCTTAATAGGAAAGGGAAAAAATTTCACCTGAATATTTCATCCTTATAAAGAAACCATAGATATATTCTCTTTCTTTCTTTACTTTTAATGCCAATTTGGCAATACAATAGAAGTATTTTTAAACGTTTTGTACATTTTAAAAGAATTAATTTGAAATTTGAAATGCCTAATTCTTTGAACGTGCCTAAATTGGTCTTGGATGATGTTGAATTGAGTGTTGTGAAGGTATTACGCCAATATACAGAATTCTTCAATAATAATTTAGTTTCCAAGGATCAAAAACCATTGACACTACGTATCACTGGTGGTTGGGTTCGTGATAAGATTCTGAACCACCCATCTCATGATATTGATATTGGTATTGATCATTTATCTGGGGAATCGTTTGTTAATGGATTAAAAGAATGGTTAGATTCTAATACTGAATTGAAGCACGTTGACCCTGATGCTCAGATATCTAAAATTCATAAGATTAAAATGAATCCAAGTAAATCGAAACATTTGGAAACCTGCACAACCCATTTATATGGACTTGATATTGATTTTGTTAATTTACGTTCGGAAACTTATTCAGCGGATTCAAGAATCCCTATCATTGAAGCTGGTACTCCATATGAAGATGCACATAGAAGAGATGCCACTTTAAATTCCCTCTTTTATAACTTATCTACTTTGGAAGTTGAAGATTGGACAGGCCAGGGTATCCTGGATTTAAAAAATGGTATATTAAGAACTCCATTGGAACCAAGGAAAACATTTTTAGATGATCCATTAAGATGCTTAAGATTAATCAGGTTTGCATCGACTTATAAATTTAAAATTGATGATGAGACTTTGAATGCAATGTCACAATCCGAAATTAAAGATGCTTTAGATCATAAAATTTCAAGGGAACGTATTGGTGTTGAACTGAAAAAGATTATTATTGGGGGTGATGTTTTACTTGCGTTGAGTTTACTGCAAAGGGTTGGATTTGGTAATATTTGGGGGGTTGGTGATACTCCAATAGATGAACAATGGCTAACAACAAAGGGTGTTGAATCTGAATTAAAAGCAGTCAATTCAATGAATGATATCGTCTGTAATTTACCCATTGTTATTGAAAATTCTACTGATAATATATCAAATATCATTAATAGCGTAATGGATATCAAATTTAATGATGAAAATGAAAAGGTTTCATTTTACAGTTCATTGGTTTTGCATTATTGGAAAGATGAACGTGTTAAATGTAATGGGAAAAAGGGTAGGGATAATTATGTTTCATTTTGGTGTGTATTAAATGGTATTAGAATGCCATTAAAAATGGCTGATTTATCATCTTTGATTATTCGTCGTCGTGAGCAATTTGTTAAAGATGTTAACGATTCAATAAATAAAAAAAATGAATTGAATGATATTAAGAGATCAATTTTAGCAGAAAGATTCATTTTACCATATGCAACACATTGGAAATTAAATTTAGTTATCAATTATGTACTAGATTGCTTTGAAAATATGTCCTCTGTTGCACAGTTGAACCTCAACTATAATGCATTATACCAAAGACTAATTGACTTGAATTTACAAGATTCATACAAGGAAAGTATGTTAATTAATGGTAAAGAAATTTTGAAGCTGCTCAACAAAAAGCCAGGACCATGGTTAAAACCATTTAATGAAAAATTGTTCATTTGGCAGTTGGATCATCCAAATACAACTAAAGAAGAAATGATTGAATATATGGAAACAATTCCAATTGAATAATCAATAAAAATATATACAGAGATAAAGTATTTATATTAGTGATATTTTTTTTCCTTAGGGACAGCTTATTGTTCTTATATGTAAAAAACTTAAAATTAAACTAAATAATGAATACAAAAGATTAATTTAGATCTTTTCAATGTTGACACCATGCTTCCAGATAGCAACGTATGGGGTTTCACCATCTTCTCTGTAGTTCATCAAGACAATCATGGCATCTGGGTCCATGGATTCACCAGTGAAGAATTCCCAGTCCTTGAAAGAACCAATAACCTTCTTGACGTAAGTAGTAGCACCCTTTTCGAAAACTTCAACTTGGTCTGGGTTGGTTTCTGCTAACTTAGCCTTAACAGCCTTCATGTAACCCTTAATGTAAGTTAAGAAAGACTTCTTGTCAAAAGCGGTTTGTTGTAATCTGAAAGAGTAAACAACATTGTTAACGGTTTCAACACCTTCTTCTTCAACATCATCTTCAGCTTCAGCGGATGGGTTAGCACCAATATCAATATCACCACCAGCTTTAATTTGAATGTTTTGACAGTCGGCTTCGAAAATAACACCATCAACTTCCTTAACGTCATAAGCGTCAGACAACAATTCGTCACCGGAAAAGATATCCTTGAAAATCTTCATTTCTATTTAATTATTGGTTAAACAAACAGAATAAAAGAGTGTTGATGACATGTGGAAAAATTTAAATAATTGAAAATTTTTTTTTCCATCTTCAGGTTATTGACACGATTTTAAAGAGGGCAGACAACATGCGCCACTTCATGCGCCACATTCTCCACAGAAGTCAGATCGCCCGAAGTAGCATAATGCGCCACATGAGATTCAAGTTGAACGCTTGATCCAATCTCTGTATCCCTAATCAATCCAGGTTGAATACAATGAACATTGATTCTCGGACCACGCCGACGAAGCTCCATTTCATCTCTAATTGTATTACTAAATTTCAAAAGTGCCGATTTACTAGCTCCATAAACACTTGCACCAACTAAATTTATATTTTGATTTGCAACAACTGAACTTATATTAATAATATGGGGATTGAATACTTTTGATTTAGTCATTGATTTAATAAACAGTTTACTTAAAATCATTGGTGAGATTAAATTGACATTGGTAATTGATATGATTTCCTCAATTGGAGTTGACATTATCAATTTCTTTTGAGTTTGACCAGCACAATTGATTAATATGTTAACATTTTCACAAATAGGTTGTGATTTTATAAATTCTTCTAATTCATTGGATCTCTTCAAATCAAATGACATATATTTATGTTGTAGTTCATTTGGATATTCCTTGTTTAATTCAATAATCTTTTGATTTAAATCTTCAACTTTCCTTGACAAAATAGTCACTTGACACCCTAATGAAGCTAATTTATGGGCAATACCTCCTCCTATCCCTCTAGAACCTCCAGTAATAAGCGCTCGTTGACCAATTAATGGCCGTAATGTCATAATTTATGCTTAGAAATAATGAAGAAGTCTATAAAAAACTAGTGAAAAATTTAGAATGTGAGAGAAGCCGGTTTTAATTTCATTATAAAAGCCTTGAATTATTCAATTGTCACATATTAATGCTTTGAATAAACGAAACCAAGAGGTTATACTAGATGAAAATTGTTGTTAACGCAGAAAAATTCAAAGTCATGATCTTTACTGTTACGAGTATTGGTCTCAAACTATGCCAATATTAAAATACGCTCATGATACTCTTTTCTTGATTAACATACAGTTATTTTCTAAACTCCATTCTCTTTTACAATATTTCACCAATTCAACATCATAACCCTCCAATTCCATAGCATATACACGAGATTGGTCTAATATTCTTCTCATTTTCAGTCCAACATCTTCTCGTTCACCAAATGTCAGTCCTGTAAAATGATCAGCTGTATCTTCTTTATTAAATTCTTGTTTCATACCATTAGTTGCCCAAGAAAACATCTTTCTAAAGTACTTGAAATTAGCAGAAGTAATTCCAAAGTTTTGTTCTAAATACACCTTCGATTTAGGGAGTAACCAATCAAATTGACAACAGTGTCTACAACACATTGCAACTAAGAATCCATCGAATTGAAATTTATTATTGGAATCATCATTAATGGCATTTTTTAAACAACGTAATGTCAAATCTGTGGCGACGCCACAGAGGTGCTTAGAAATACCGACGTAGTTCAGATTAGATTCATTTTCAAATTCCTTTAATGCTTCAAATAACTTTAAATCTTTGATATCAACTTTTAATCTCTTTGTGGTAGGAGTTAAGTTGAATTTTTCCTTAGAATCAGAGACAATCTTATTATCAAATTTCAACCTTGGATTATCACGATCAATAAATAAATATGATCCAGCAGTATTTTGTCCTCTGGTGATTTCGTCAGCAGCTTTATTCAAATATCTAGAAAATTCAGCTCTACCACAACCAAATTCAACAACAATTCCTCTTGGTATATTCTCTCCAATAAGTCCATGCTTAACTAACTGTCCAATTAAACTACTCTGTTGTCTAATATGCTTTTGATTTGAAACTTCCGCAAATCTATCTTCAATACCTTCTAGGTATTCAATTTCATTTAATTCTAAATCATTAGGAAATACATTTTTATATTCTGTTACTACGCTATTCATAAAACTGATCCATTCCTCATTGTCAATATTATTCTTATCATCAATAATGGTTTTGCAATCTAAGACATTATAATCATTCGAATACCAGCTAACATTAGCTTCCATGTCTTCCTTTTCTTTCTGCTTTTGGATAACGTTACATTTCTTTATATGAATACTCAATTTATCCTCCCAAACGGTGTGCGATGGATCAATCGTACATTTGACTCTATGGATAGTTTCACCTCTTTTATTAGTTTTGCTAACCTGCATTGAATTAATATTGATATTACCGTTGATATCCAAGATATCTCTTTGACGTTTAGCATCCTTTTCTGAAAGTTGATCCTGTGATATTTGTTCGAGTACTTGCATATGAGCAAAACAATACCTTTGATCCTTACGACATTGCAAACCACATTGTTTGTTCTTTCTTGGATTAATATATTGACACTTATTTAATAATACACCGTTCTTATTGTGAGTTTTCTTTTGTTTTTTAATTTCTCTATTTTCCCCACTTCGATTATTATTCCTCTTTATAAAATTACCATTAGTTTCATCTGACATTACAGTATTATAAGATAATAATACATGAACCTCTAAATTCGTAACTGAAAAATTTTTTTTCTGGCTCTAACGAAGAGCTATAAAAACAGGAATCATAATATTACAACTACATTTATGATGACAAGATAAATATTCCTAATTGAACAATTTTATGCATAAGAAGTTTTGAAATTGAACAGAAACAAGCCCGAAGATAGGGAATATAAAATAATAAATAAATAAATGTGAATTTGATAATAACATATACTTAATAAATCAGGAATCCAGTAAAGAGTCGAAAGAAAAAACCCCAAAAACCAATGCAAAGGAACTAGCTTTGTATTGGGTGTAATGCTGTTGAAATCATACCAGTGGAAAATATGACTCCTGATTCATTTAAATATTTTTTTTCTTATTTGTTGGCAGCAATTTGTGATTCTAAGGACTTAACATGAGCTTCTAAATCTCTAATAGACTTTTGTAAAAGTAACACATCAGAAACAACGACATTAGAGGTAATCTTGTATTGATCTAAGAGGTAATAATATGCACCAAATCCAGTCAAAGAAGCACCGGCAAAAAATCCAAATAAAACACCCTTAAAAGAAGACACGCTGGAAGGAACAGTGGAAACAGCTCTTCTACCAATCAAAGACTGTGTGGATCTCTTAGCAACGTAGGCAATCATTTTTCTATGAATATTTCCCCTTTTCGATGTAATAAATAATCTCAGAATTTAACAGATTTTTTTCACTTTAGAAAAACGAAAATTTCGGCGAGCAAACTACGCACAACATAAATTATGTCGTAGTTAATACTCTATATATGAAAAAAAACATATAATTACATGATAATAGAAGAGTTAACTAGATACTTTAAAGCTATAAAGTGTATATATTGATAATTAAATCAACACGATTAGTCAAACATACCGAAACCCATGTCAGCATCGGATTCTTCTTCGGTTTCTTCACCAGCTTCTTCAGCAGCAGCTTCAGCAGCATCAGTGGAAGCAACAGCAGCTGGAGCAGCAGCAGCGTAAGCTTCTGGGTTGGCAATTCTGTCCTTGATTTGTTCAGAACCTTCGTAAGTGTATTCAGTAGCAACAGACAAAGCCAAGACGTTCTTGTAGGTGTTGACAAGTTGGTGAGAAACAGCAGCAACAGTTGGGAAACCAGAAGCCAAGGAGATTTGACAGATGTTTTGAACAGCACTGGTGAAGTGAGCAACCAATTCATCGTCAGAGATATCCAAGATAGAAGGTGGGAAGATTTGACCTTCGTTGAAGACGTTTTCAATAACCAAACCGTAGGTGAATGGAGAAATGTTCAACATGTTCAACAATTGAGCTTCAGAAGGACCAACCTTTTGACCAGCGGTTAAAATAACAACATCGTTGGTAATTTCAATGGTACCTCTAGCAATCTTGGTTGGAACACCCAAAGCTTGGAAGAAAGAAGTCTTACCTGGTTCCATACCAGTGTTACCGGCTGGAACAGAGACATTTTGTGGGGAAACAGCACCAGCTCTGGCTGGAGCAGCAACCTTGTTGTCTAAGATAACATCCTTAATAGTCTTCAAGTCAGAGTTAGTGAAAACAAAACCAATGTTACCTCTGATTAATGGCAATAAGTTTTCGTATTCTGGGAATTCAGCAACGAAGTTTCTGAAAGCTCTTCTGATCATGGTGTTCTTACCCATCAAAACAACAGCGTCCTTTCTCAAGGCCTTTCTGGTTTGATGCATTTGTTGGGAAGAAACGTTATCAACACCAACAATGAACAAGGACTTGTATTCGCCCATTAATTCCTTTAACTTGGAAAAGTAGTTTTCTTTCTTATCTCTGGTAGCTCCCATTTCGTTATATGTACGTTAGGCTGTTTAAAGCTGACTTAGTAAGAAAGAAGAGCTCTTTTAGTTAAGATTGTAAAAATTCATTGATATTTATTTTCAAGATTCCACTTTGAAAATTTTTTGTTTGCGCGAGAGGGCTTATCACGTGTTTCAAATGAGGGTTTTTAATTAGAAAACGCTCAGCAGGGTAATCTACTTCTTTGAATGCATGTTTGCCACTTGCTCTCTTTCATTATGTGTGTTAAAGGGAAGAAAGAGGAGTTTGATTAAATGGATACTTTGGATTTGGAAATACCATCAGTCAAATTAGAAGTTGGTGGTTTACCTTATCAAACAACTTCTGAGTCTCATGAATCTGAACTTCATGAAAAGTTAGAAGATGACATAAATGATATTATCAATAAGACTAAGGTACCTATATTGGATCCACTAATTCAGAGACATACTTTAGAGTTGATTGGAATTATAGTGTTCCATTTCTCAAACCATGAACTCATAATCGGTAATTTGTCAAATGTATTCGACAACATTATCGATAATTTAATTATAACCTCTCTTGATGTCATAACAGAAACAAATAACAAAGACCATAGAGAGTTACAAAACATCCTAACTCTCTTATCGTGGTATTGTATGGGTGATTTTCGTGCTCATTTACAAGTTAAAATAATAGAATTTAAAAGAACTCTTACTTTATTAGAAAGGCTCATTCAATATGTTGGGAATTTAGAATCTAATGATAATTCAACCTTTATTTTTCTCAAAGAGGTTATATCAATGCTTATATTTTCCCTTTCGATTAAATATGATGAAATGTATTTTTATTGGATTAGAAAAAAGTTTGAATTAATCAATTTGAACTATGATGTTATTAACAAACTTATTACAGTGTTAACACAGGTAGCCTTGGATAAACTATGTTTGACTGTTAACAAAACAACTGGCGCCATGTATGAAACACATTTTACATTCTTATACGAATTTCATTTATATCATATCAGTATTTATGATAAATGGTTATCAAACTATGAGAGGTTTCATTTGAATTTGCAGTTTAAGCATTTAAGATCACACTTTGTTGCCAAAACCCTCTTTGAATGCGATGTATTTCATGATGAGCATGATGATGTGAATAGTGGATATACCAGCTCTTTAGTAAAAAGCAAGGATAACGATGGTTTGCTCATGAGATGGGTATCGTTATTTGATACACAATCTGCATTCAATACAATAATAAGCAGAAGACCAGCAAAGACAAGATCCCAGTTAGATTTACTTGCCTTGAATACAATGACTACTGACTCGTTAGAAAATGAAGAATTGAGTAATGGTATTGAAGAAACAACGGTTCTAAATTCTAAATGGCACTCAAAAAACCCCTATTCTACACGTCGAAGAATAAAAAATTGGTTTTGGAACTGGTACTATCCTGTAAAAGACGAAGAATTACCCAAACGCCTTGCGAACTAGACATGTTTACACTTTAACACTATGGTCTAAATCAGCAACATGTTACATGAGCTAGAGATGAAACCAAAACGCGTTTGAAGTAGAAAAAACATAAAATGTAATTTCTGTTGTTTCAAAAGCAAAACAATAACTGGAAAGATTGTGAACGATAATGTCAGAACCTACGGCAATGGAAAATATACCTAATTTAGCTCCTGAAACAGAAGAAGAACAAACTCCTTTATCAATTGAGGAAAAAAGTAACAAGGGAAACGCCTCACTTTCACCTAGTGTGTCTATACCATCATCAATTTCAAGTTATTCACCTGAAACACACGATGTTACCAACAGAGAATCGTTTACCACCAGTTCATCCCAAGTTATTAGAGAAAGTGTTGACCCAGTAAGTATGTCTACACTGAGTGAACAAATGGAACTGGGTTATGATAAATTTGTTAATGGTTCAAGATCCCAATTAGTTGTATCAGAATCGAAGGATTCAATTAAAACATTTTCAAGCGAAGAAGATGCTGTTGTTAATAAATTTAATTATAATTCAGAAGAAGATTCTGATTTGTTTGAAACATTTAATGGTTCTACAAAGGACTTTGCAACTAAACCAGCTAAGGTTATATCAGTTACCGACGAAAGGGAAACAATTTTAAGAAAATATTCTGATAATCTTAAAGATAAAACTGTTGAAGTTATTGATGATTTAGCATCAAATGAATCTCAACCAGCGTTTAAACCAAATATTCCAAAATTCACAGTTCGCCAAACATTAAATGAAGAACATACATCTTTGAACGTGAATAAAGTAAGAGGTACTGGTAGTGATGCTGGTAACCAATTTAATCCTAAGAGAGACCCGCAATATAGAAACCTCTCAAGATCCATCATTCCAGTTACCCAAAGTAGTCCAGATTCTCTAACCCAAAGGTTAGAATCTTATGAGGAACAGGTGAAGCAAACAGAAATAAAGCAAGGTAAATTAGAAAAGGAGATCTATTATGTGAAATCATTATTATGTGGAAGAGAACTTGATGACTCTGTTGAAATGAGGAAGATGAGATATGCCCTTGGTAAGTTAGAAGACCGACTGAAGGATGCAATTAAAGAACGGTACGATCTTGGAATCAAGATCACCAAGTATCGAAGACGTGTGTACGGCGATGAAAATGGTCCACTCACTGAGTACTTTGTTCGAAAGGTCAGTTTGGATTGAAGAACACGATTTCTTTACTCTGGTTAAGCATGAAACCCTCATCCTCATGAGCACTGTTAAGAGTTGAAAGAAATTTCTTGGTATTTAAACGGGTTTTATTTTTTTTTCATCTCCATGGAATTTATTCAACACTTGTTTTTTCCCTAAGCTTGCAAGAACTTTTCTTCAGTAGAGGAAACTTTGATTGCTTGTGAATGTGTGGGAAGTAAATAAGAAACAGCAATGCTCTGTGAACTGCCACAGGGCCTCGCTGTTTTTAGGAAATGACATGTGATGATTTTAGATCTTATCCTGACCCTTATACCTCGTCTTCCAACGAGTTCCATGGAGGTAGTTTTATAGCTACAACGGTATCTGATGTCTTTCGTTAATAACACGCTTTCTCTATTATTTGTATTGTAATCAGTAGAACCCATTGAAATTACGCTCTTTTGAAGTTCATTTAACTGCAAGTTTCTTAACTCTTTTTATTTTAATTCTTCGTTGCCTAAACCTTTTTCTGTTTCTTTAAGTGCCAATGTCTAAGAAGTTTCTTAACAGCTACAAATACCCACGTCCGATCCCCCTGAACATCCTATCGTGGCCACTGATACATCCAAGGAAACCGGTGATACCAAATTTATCAAATGACAGAGGTCATAAAAAGAGCAATCATCATTCAATTATATCAGAGTATATAAAGTCAATAAAAAAGTGGTTAATTAGAAGATTTAATATAATAATACAGATTCTGAGATCAATATCATGGATACCAGAGATATTATTTGGTAACAAAACTATACCAGTGGTTTTAGAAAACACTACTTTTAAAGTTATGGATTTGGATGATATGAATTATATTTGGTCAAGTGGTTTTTATGGTAAAGGTGTGTTAAGTAGAAGTGAACCAACGTGGTTGTTAAGAGAAAAAAAAAGAGTTATGGGACTCTTGGAGAAGACAAATGGGAATGTCAATGACAATCTTTCATCAATGATAAATGATGATGATGATGATGACTTCAACAAGGCATTCAGTGAAGAAATCACAAAGATTCGTAGAATGTACCGTGAAGAGTGGAAAGTTGAAAGAGATGCATTTTTAAAATCAGAGAGGGAGTTGAAACAAAATGCCATTAATGGTAAATTATCCAAGGAAAACGAAGACTTGTTAGATAGAGAACGTAAAAGGTTAACTTTAATGAAAGAGGAACTTCACAAAGGCCCAAGAGGTATCAATAGACAAACATGGAATGATTTGAATAACAAAAAACCACCTATTTTGACTGATGATCAATTAATCGAAGAAGATTTAGATATTTTGGTTGATTTCAACAATATTGATAATATCGAGTATTTACAATTAACTCCATGTGAAGCTTTATTCCTTTTCCAAATGAATATAATTGAACTAGATCATTGGAATCTTAAATCTCTTGTTACCCATTTAGTTAGCCAATTGGGTTATCAATTTATCATTGATTATGCTGTTTATTATCATTATAAATCCCTTGGTTGGTGTGTTAAACCAGGTCTTAAATTTTCCACTGATTTAGTTCTTTATTCTAGAGGAATGCCCTTTACTCATGCTGAGTTTGCTATTAAAGTCATATCGGACAGAAAAGAGGGTACCATTGGTACTAACGGAGTTGAGAACTTAGTTGATTATTCTGCTATTAATAGAGTTGTTTCTGGTGTTAAAAAGTCACTCGTATTATGTTACGTTCAAAATTCAGATGAAGAAGATGTCCGTAGTGCATGGGACACATTCCAGATCGATGGTGATTTGATTTCATTAATAAACAAATTTTACATTGCAGAAGTTGGGTTTAAACGTTGGGCACCATCTAGAACTAGAATGTAGAAACATTGTTTTAATCTTCTGCTATCTTAGTTTACTAGTTAATCATTACTTAAGTTATTGGTATAAAATTACGTTTTTATGAACAATTCTCTAATGACATTACGATAAGACGGCGACATTTATAGTGCTTAAGTGTAAAAAATGTACTTTTATCAGAACTTTTATTCTTTATCTGATATTAATATACCACAATGGATCCAGGGTCCAGTGCATCGACTATCTCTCTTGATAGTACAATAGTACAACCATTGCTTTCTCCAGTTGTTTCTGAACCGGGGCGTACGGAAACGTCAGCTCCAGAAACAGATCTCAACGATGTTTCAATTTCATTAAACCATTTAAAGTATAACATATCCTCAGATTTTTTGCCAAGGTCGGAGCGCAGCTCTTCAGCATGGAGACATTACACAGATGATCCGAATGAACCGGAAAGCGCATCACATGCTCAAATGTATTCCAATCTACATCGCCGTCAAAGTATAACGGAATCTATTACAGATTCAATAATCCAAATGAGAGATGTTGCATTGAAAGAATTGAAAAGAGATAGATTTATTATCATTGGTGTATTTAGTGTTATCTGTATTATTATTTTCCATTTAGTCTTCTTTCCAAGATCTTCATTAGATAGAGACTTACGAAGATTCCATGGACAGAAATTAACGATTGATGATTGTTCAAGGATATTTTTATCTTCATTAGGGTATAATAACACTGTTAATCATTATTTAAATGAATATATGAACAAGAACCACCTTTCTGGAGAAAACCATCAATTCATGGAATCACACTTTAAACATTTCGGTAATTATAGGGTTACTAGAGAGGAATATAATGTTTGGAAAAAGGAAGGTGTTAAATCAAAGTTGACCTTTTCCGGTATTGAGCTTGATGCTAGTATGATCCCATATTCAGCTAATGGGACGTTTGAATCTAATTACGTTTACGTTAATTATGGAGTGAAGGAAGATTATGAATTATTAGACAAACATTCAATAGATGTTAAAAACCATATTGTTATTATAAGACAGAACAACGTTCATGCCTCATTGAAGATTCAACTAGCACAAAAACATGGTGCTTTAGCTGTCTTGATGTACAATGACCCATACGACGATAAAAAATTTACACCTTTAAATGGATATGAAGAATTTCCTTATGGATTTGCAAGAAATTCTAATTCAACTGATTTATTTTCAAGTAATTTTGTCTTTTTGCAACCAGGTGATCCATCAACTCCAGGATGGTCTTCATCTACGTTTTCTAGACGAGAAAATCCAAAGACAATACCCAAGATTCCTGTTTTTGCATTAAATATAAATGATTCTAGTATATTACTAAAGCATTTAAAAGGACCTAATTTAGGTTGGAAAGGTGAACTGGAATCTGATTACACACCTGGTCCCTCTAAGCATGCAATTAATATTCACATTGAAGTTAATGAACACATAAAACCAATTTATAATATCATTTCCACAATACCTGGTGTTTTATATGGCGAGGAGATCATCATCGGTGCATCGAGAGATACAATTAATGGAATGGGTGGTGCAAGTAATGGTGTTACAACGTT
Organism: Saturnispora ahearnii; assembly: GCA_030564945.1. Taxonomy (NCBI): domain Eukaryota; kingdom Fungi; phylum Ascomycota; class Pichiomycetes; order Pichiales; family Pichiaceae; genus Saturnispora; species Saturnispora ahearnii. The sequence continues at coordinate 130,226 of JAJMAQ010000005.1, read as the reverse complement.
GATGGAACTTAGTAGGGGCTTGAACGAATTGTTAAAAATTGGTTGGAGACCATTAAGAACTATTAAACTAATATCATGGGATGGTGAAAGTGATGGCTTATTAGGGTCAACAGAATTTGCAGAATATCATCAATCATCATTAGCCGCTAAAACTATAGTGTATATTAATTTAAGTGGTATTAAGGGAACACATCTAGATATTGAAAGTAATCCATTGTTCAACAAGTTATTAAATCAGACAATGAGTGAGATTTTTATTGGTGAAAACCACAATAGTTCACTTTATGATTATTTCCAATCGAATGGATCTATTACTGGAATTATTGGGATTGGTGATTATTCAGTATTTCAATCTGATATTGGTACACCATCTATCAATATTGGGTTTTCCAATAACAAGGATATCAACCCTGTCCAATATGCGAATGATAAGTTAGATTCTATTGAATGGGTTAAAACATTTGATAATGACTTAGAATTACCTAATATACTAGCACAATTAGTTGGTAAATTCGTTATAAATCTGAGTGAAGGAGAGTTACTCCAAATGAAAGTAAGTGATTACTTTCAATATATAATTACTGAATTTGAGTTGTTGAAAAAGAGAGTGCCATATGAATGGAATAAGGAAAAAATTGATGATTTGAATGTTAACATTACTGAATTATTAAATACAATATCAATGGCCCTTATTCATGGTAAAGCTCAAGCGAATGAATTTGATAAAGAATTGACCAATTTGCAAGAATCGATATTTGAAGATTACCCATGGTATAAATTATTTAACAAGATTCAAACAGCTAATTCCATCAAGCGATGTAACCTCCAATTGAAGACTATTGATAAGCTATTTGTTTCAGAAGTTGGGTTGGGAAAGGAAAGTAAATGGATAAGACATTTGATATTTGGGCCTAATTTAAGCGGGGAAAATGAGTCATTCCCTGGGCTTTATAATGGCATCTACAATAATGACTATATTCTTTTTGAATCGAACTTGTTGGCGTTGAAACAAGCTTTGACTATGGTAATCAGTGGTATTTGAATAGTTATTGCTGAGCACATTTTATATATTCATTTTTCTCTGTTAATTGAGATTTCTGAATCTTTTTTTCATTGACTAATTTAATTAATTAACCCTTGTTCTTCATTCAACGATGTTCAGAAGACAATTCTCCACCTCTGCTAGAGTGCTTTCTAAAGTCTACTTTGATATTGCCATTGCTGGCGAAAAGCAACCACGTGTTACCTTTGAACTCTTTGATAAGATTGTCCCAAAGACCGCTGAAAACTTCAGAGCTCTTGCCACTGGTGAAAAGGGCTTCGGTTTCAAGGATTCTATTTTCCACAGAGTTATTCCACAATTTATGGTCCAAGGTGGTGATATTACCCATTTCAACGGTTACGGTGGTAAGTCCATTTACGGTGAAAGATTCGAAGATGAAAACTTTCAAATTAAGCATACTAAGCCAGGTCAATTATCTATGGCTAATGCTGGTCCAAACACCAACGGTTCTCAATTTTTCATTACCACTATTGCCACTCCATGGTTAGATGGTAACCATGTTGTCTTTGGTGAAGTCATTGAAGGTTTAGAAACCATCAAGGCCGTTGAAAAGCAAGGTTCTCCTTCTGGTAAGCCAAAATCTGAAATTAAGATTGTTGAATCTGGTGAATTAAAGGACTAATTTAATGTTTTCTTTAAACAATTACATTCCATTAAATGAAACGTTCTTATGTTATTTATTTTGATTATAATTTGACCTAGTTAGAGAAGGTATTAGTGTTTATTTTTCCTTTTATTTATGATTTTTTATTTAAGTTATATATACTTAACAAATACTATACCTTGTTTTGCTCACTGATATATTTATTATATACTTGACTTTTAACCTGCTCTCTCTGTTCATTAATGTTTTGAAACACAGAATGTGATGCCATAAAGAAAGCTGCCTGGGATGTCCCAAAATCCTTGATGGTTTCCATCTGTCGGGTAGTCTGTTCTACCATATGTGCTACATCAGCTGTCTGTTCCACGATTCTTTCTAACAAATCGTTGATTTCCCCCTTCATTCTACTCCTAACAGGCAAATATAACCCGTGATCAACGGTTTTTTTGTATGTCATATTTCTCACCTGTAGAAGAAAGGCTAAGAGGTTTAAACTTGTTTAATGCCAATACTAGAGAAGTTTAAGCACAGTTTTAGTGCTTTGTTCCTTCAGGGCGTTCCTGATAAACTGGCGGTTGCAGTTAGTGGTGGTGTTGATTCTATGGTTTTAATAGATTTGCTAATGAAGGTTAAACCTAAGTATTGTAAAGTTTCTGTAATAACTATAGATCATAAATTACGAAAAGAAAGTACAGAAGAAGCGTTTAAGGTTAAGCAAATTCTTCAAAGATATTCCTTAGATCATTGTATAATACCCATTATGGAAGCAATTAATTTAAATCAATTAGAAAGAGATGCTAGGTTTTATCGATATAAAATATTAAAGAATTATTGTAATCAACATAATATAAATAATATATTATTAGCACATCATAAGGATGATCAACTAGAAACGATGTCGATGAGATTATTACATAATTCTAGTTTCTTTGGGTTATGCGGAATGAATGAAACAAAGCCATTGACAAAAGTGATCAATGCAATTAGACCAATGTTATCAATTTATAAAAATGAAATTTATCAATATGCCAAAGAAAATAGACTTGAATGGGTGGAAGATCCAAGTAACCAGGATCCAAATTTAACTATTAGGAATAAAATAAGGTATCTACTATCAAAGGATGAAATATTAAAATATAAACTAAACTATCTACATAATGATATTGAATTGCTAATTAATAGTGTCAATAAAAGTATCAAGGATTTTGAAAATGAAATTCAATGGTCAATTAATTCGAAATTGGGGTCTTTAAATATTTCATTTGATCTTAATTTACTGAATAGATTTCATCCAATTGTTATAAATAGATGCCTTTATGAATTAATAGGTAAAATTAGTTGTGATAAAAACTACAGCTTGAAATATCGAAAATTTGATTCAATTAATAGTGGTATTATCAACGGACAATTCAGTTTAATAAATTATTTACAAAAAGAAAATACAAGTATTCAACTAGCTTATTGTTATATTAATAGTGTCATCAGTGACAATAATGAAATTAAATTGGAAATAGTGAGACAAAAGGAAGGATTAAATAATAAATCAATTAGTTCAATTAAAATTGATGAATGGATTGAATTCGATAATAGATACAAATTTAAATTTCAGAATTCTTATTTAAATAATAAATTCATTGTTAACTACAACTATAAAATTCATTATCAATATTTGAAAAACAAAAATATAAATAAACTTGCTACTAAATATCAATTACCAGCTGTTGTTAATAAAGAAAATGAAATATTATTGTTTCCAACTTTAGGTGGTTGCGAAATGGATATGATTTAGAAGATAGGGAAGGTTGTAAAAAACGAAATGAAACGAACTAACAATAGAGAACAAAAAAACATGATAACAATAATAACGAAATGAAAACCACATGAACTATTTCTTTTAAAAGAAACCAAAAGAAAACCCTGAAATAAATTAATTATCCTTTATCAAAATCATACCCTAATAATAAAACACCTTTATTTTTGCCCCTACTAAACTCTCTTCCTTTTTAAATATCTCACACATAGTACATTAATTTAAAAAACGTATATTTTTATGTGATCCATTTTTTCCCCTTTTATTCAATTCAATTAATGCCCTCATCGTTGACACCTTGAGTAAACCATTTATGATTAAGAGCATCCCTTGCGGTAATTCTTTCATTTGGATTCCAAACAAGCATACATTGAACTAAATCAATAAAATATTTCCAAAATTTATCATCCTTTTTGTGATGGCCAATCTTATTCCAAACTAATTCATCAATTCTTTGCAATGAGTTAACCTCTTTAACAACTTTGCTATTAAAAGATTGACCTTTTTGAGGAAATTTTAAATAGCCAGTTGATTTCTCAAATGCTTTAACAATTGATGCGTCAAATCGTGAATTTGCCTTTGCTCCATTACAATATAAGTCCAAACAGGTCCTAACCATTTTAATATCAACTTGTTTACCAATAACCCTTTGCATCATTGCTAAATGTTGTTCATTTTCATGAGTTTTAAAAAGCGCTTCACCTATTAATAATTCAATTAATATGCAACCAAGTGACCACATATCACATGGAAATGACCATCCAACTCCTAATATAATTTCAGGTGCCCTATAATGTCTTGTTGAAACAACACTTGAATGATATTCATCGTTGAAAATTGCAGAACCAAAATCAATTGTATATATTCTAGGATCTCTAAGCACCTTTTTTCCCATCCTTTCCTCAATACTATCGTCAATTAATAAAATATTTTCAGGTTTTAAATCAGTATGAATCAAATTTAAATCATGAAGAAATGCAATAGATCTAAGCATTTGTCTCGCAAATGCTTGAACGTGTGAACCAGGGAAGGGAGCAAAATCATTATTCTCCATAAAATCATATAAGGAAACTTTTAGTAAATCAGTCACAATACAAATGTGATTTCTATAGTCAAAGCATTCTCTTAAATGAATACATTGAAATTCATTTAATGGGTCATGCTTTTTCAACATTGTTAAAACTCTAAGTTCAATTTTTGATGCTTCCCTATATTTTGGAATAGATTTAATAATCTTAATAGCAACCATATCATTTGTCTTTGTATCAAAAGCTTTGACAACTTTACCAAATGTACCCTGACCTAATAATTCCTTAATTATGAATCTATCATTTGCAAATCCTGAACTAATTTTGACTATGTAATGACCATCTTTATCATCACATTCCTTTTCTTCAAGAACTGAAGGACGTTGCATATATGGTACATCATGTTGAAATGAGAACTTTCTATTAATATTCTGATTGTCATTGTTATTGTTATAAACATATTGGGTATTTTGTGGAATTTTAAAGGCTTTAACTTCACCAATTTTCATAGAAATTGACTCTCTGTTCAAATAAGGATTATATGTCATTGTTGAATATGGTAATTGAGGTAAAGACCTTGTTCTCTTTTTATTGTTAGATATTTTAAAATCCATAATCATTGAACCATGAGAAGATGAATCTGATTGTTGATTATCAATATATTGATTATTATTGTTAATATTATTTGGGTGATGAAATTTCCTTTTAACAGATTTTAATAACATTGATAAATGACGAGATCTTGATTGTGGTTTAGTTTCGACTGATTGCAGATCAGGACTAAATGACATTTCATCAGAATCAACGGCAAATCCATTGTAAGAATTAAGAAAGTGTTCTTGATTCCGCTCATGGTCTCTATTAACTTGATCATTAGAGCTATCAATATCTATTGAATCCACAAATTCCACTGCTGAATCATTATTATCATCATTTATATCACCTTCAGTGTTATACTTTGGATCATTGAATATATAATCCTCGGATTCAGAGTCTAAATCAATTATATCGATATGTGGTTTCTTTATATTGCGGGGCTGTGGCTGATGAAATAAGCCATCAGCTGGTTGATTTGAAGCATCAACAACCTTCATATTAGAAATAGAAGAAGGTATGGATGCATCAGATGCCCTGTGTCTCTTCCTTGACAGTGAAGTTGCCATTTTTTATCAAATCGATTGTCCAATGTTAATTAAACCACTTCTCTGGAGTTAACGTGTTGATAAGAATTCAATTTCCCTGGTGACCCAATTTATTTTAGGGCGCGTGTATTGAGCTTTGTGAAAATTGGCAGAACGCAGAGAGCATCGTTCTATTCGTCACAAGTCTCCACTGGCATAGGCATATGAGCAGTTAATAATTAATAGTCGTAGTTCAATAGGATACATTTAGAGCTTTTCTTTGATACCTAAAATGATACACCTGACTCTATTGCTGCGTTTCAAAATTCCGATAAGGACGTCGTTCAGTTTGCCAAAGCTCATGCGCTCAGCGATATTGAGATAGCTAGCTATAAACGTATGCTATTACAACGAGTGTACAAATAGCATATAAGGAATATAGTGCAAGCTAAAGGATATTTCAAAAACGCTTTCCTCTCTCTAAACCTGATGTTCTATATTAAATTTTATAAAACTCTTTCCTTGAAATTATTGAAATGCACTTCCTCCTACACATAAATAGTATTAGCATTCTATGCAACTACTAACAATAAGTAATATAAGTAGTATAAGTAGGAAAAGAAGAAGGAGAAGAAAAGGAGAAATGGTATTAGTAGAATAATACTCAAATAATTGTTTTTTTCATCTTACAAGAAGTTACTAAATAGACATTCGGCCAACGTCTCTCTCCTCAATCATACAATATTGGTTGCCACCGATACCATGACATCTTTTCAGTAATTGAAAAGAGCGCGAAAAAAACCGCAAATGTGAAAATTTTTACATGCGCCATTTACACAAATGCTGCGCCACGTGCTTCATGAATTCAATGCGCCACTGCTATACGCCTCATATCACGTGATGTTTTTCTGCATCATTTTTCTTTAAAAATTTTCTTTTCACTTCGCAAGAAAAAATATTAAAATTTTGCGCCACTTTTCAAATAGTGGCTGGTAAAGCTTTCATTATCAATAAGATGGATGCTACGTTCGTTAAGGATACAGCAACAGCTGCTGTAGTTGCAGGAGCTGCTGTTGCTACGTTTAATCTTGCTACAAATGTCAACGGATCAAATTCACATTTGATTGAAGTGAATTCAAATCAACACCCCCACATTAACCATGAACAACAACAACATGAACAACAAAAGGAAGTTTCGAATAGTGCTAACTACTTTGCTGAGAAAGTTGCAGATGACAACGACGAAGAAGAAAATAATGATCATAACGAAGAAGAAGATGAACTTATTCATTCTCCTTCTTCTTCAGTGATATCCATGAATGATAAGAGGTATACCTGTGAAACATGTAAACAAACCTTCACTAGAAAACACAATTTGAAATCTCATGTTCTTATCCATACTAGTGATAAACCATTTAGATGTACAGATTGTGGTATTACGTTTCGTAGAGGTTATGATTTAAAGAGACATATGAAAACACACACTAAAGAAAAGCCATTTCAATGTAAACATTGTGGTAAAGGATTTGCTAGAGCTGACGCTTTGCTCAGACATACAAATTCATCTTCTGGTTGTGGAAATGATAACCAATTAGATACTAACTCTGATTTAACTACAACTGATGATCATGTTTCAAAGAGACCTAAGATTCAATTCCAAGAACCTGTTGTTCCTGTTGTTGAACATAAAACTGAACCAGTTATTGAAGACAGAGTTTCAAATATCGCAGATTCAATTAACAGAGATACACAAAACTCATCCACAAAATTATCATCCAAACAAGCTTCTCTTGATTCAACGTATGATACCCTTCACTCGATATTGGGTGTCATTGAACGTTCAGGCGCAAATCAACAAACTTCTGATGCCATGTTGAAACTTAAGGACGTTCTATTAGGTTTGGATGAAAGAATTAAAAATTTGAGTCAAAGACTTGATCAGTTACCACATCATGGATGATGATGTGATGTTCTTAACTTTAAAACGCAAAAATCTTAAACCATTGTACATTATATCTATAATCAAGTATTTACATAAATCTAGCTATTTCTTTTCTTCGTCTGGTAATCCTAAGTCCGCCCATTCAACTTTGTCCATCAACTCGTTATCCATACGACATCTAAGGTATTCCTTTGCTAAAAGTCTACAGTTTGGTGCATTTTCATTACCAACAAGTTTAAGACATTTCATATACTTTTGCATCGCCTCGGTACAATCTCCAAAGTGATCTAATGGGAATGACCCCCTCTCTGGCGGTGTTGGCTTCAATGCTTTCAATGTGTTACCTGGATTAGCTGACATTGTTATTTAACATGTCACATATATGGAGAAAAATTTATCACTTAACTTTTAAACCCTTATTATACCAATACTATTCAAATTTTTGTATTTCCATTTTTTGTATTTTTTTACCGAATAATACTGTTTAAATGATTAATATAGCAATTATTGTTTGGAATTGTCACAAAGCTCGAAAAACCAGTCTTTTTTGTACTTTTTTGTACTTCTAAAACATACGTTTCAATTTCAACTAAGACGGCCTTTGATCCTTCTTGTTTTTGTGATGTTCAAATTGAAGATAGTATATATATAAAAGATCTTATAAAAGCCAGGCATTTACCACTACAGCCTATCGTATCCCCTATATTCCTCTAAGAGTCATCCACACTACGGTAGTCCCGATGGTAACCTAGAGATGTTGAGTAAAATAACCGTACTATAAATTCACATGCTGAGCATATTTAATTCATACGATACCAGCTACATCTATTCATTGAAAAAATGTATATTTTAACGCTAATTTCACTGTGAATGTAATTCAAATTGTTTACTATACAACCGAGGGTTATTCATATTGCCATATCTCTTTCTGCTTTCTATTTTGAGTATATTTTCCTTTTTGAAATTAACCGGCGAATTACTGCCGGTTTAACCGTTTTATCGCTATCGGTTACTACCCCGTGTATATTAATTTGACAGAGTTACACACCAACACCTTCCAATAGCTATACATATATAAGTGTCATGAATATCCTAATATATAGTAAGTATATATTTCATGATCGAAATTATATGGAATATTTTTTACAGGATATTAATATGAAAACTATCGATGTAAAAGATATTTCGGTGATTTAAATGTAACAAGACTTCAATTTTAATTTCTAATTCCTCGTGTGTAATAGAATGCAATCCAGAAAAGGATATTGGTAATCTAACAAATGATGAATCTGATTATGATTTAGAGGCAAATAGTTTAAAAGTACATAGAACAGAATCACTTAGAGAAATATCAGAAGCTATATCTGATAAATTTTCTGGTTGGGGTTTATATTCAGTAATTACAGTTGCAATTTTCAATTTCAATACATGGAGGCCAAGTCCGATTATGCCCTTTATCTACAATATTACCTTCCAACAAACGTCTTTTCTGCTGCAACAAAATATGTTTATGGTATTATCGGTAGTTTAACTTTTGGCTCGGGTTTACCTCTTGCACCACTATTTAATTTTCTAATTGGTAAAGTAGGTGACTTTAAACCTCTCCTTATTGCTGGAATCTTCTTGAACTTCCTTAGGGTCTTGTTGGCTTCATTTTTCACTAAATTATGGCAAATATACTATTCTCAAAGTATTATAACCGGTGTAGGTATGTGTCTACTTTGTGGTGCTAATATTAGCATTGTTGCTTAATGGTGTAAAGATGGCCATGGTGGTAAAAGAAACTTAGCTATGGAGATAACTGCTGCTGGCTCTGGTTTAGGCGGTATTGTTTATAATATTGGTTTGGAACCTTTATTAAAGCATAAATCTTTTAGATAGTTTCTTAGAACTCAAGCTATTATGGGTATTGGTTTAAATGCAATAGCCCTTTGTTTTATTAAAACAATGAATGATAAGCTTAAACCTGTTTTTAAAATCTATGATAAACTTGTCTGGTCATGCTTTGGTTACATTTGCATGTTATTCTGGGTCCTGTCTACAAATTTTGGTTACGTTGTCTTGATGTACAAGCTTGGTGAGTTTACAAGGTCTCTTGGTTTATTCTTCGACTGAAGCTTCTTTGGTGCCAACTGGGGTTGCTATTGGTATTGTTTTTGGTCGTCCAATTTTTGGTAAATTAGGTGACATTATTGGCCCCATTAATGTAACTATTATTATCCCCTGAATAGTTGCTATTTTGTCATGGGCAATGTTAAACCATTGTAGAAATCTTGCAACCGCTATTGCCTTGGCTTTCCAAGTTGGTTCCATGATGGTTACCATTTGGTTAACTATGGCTACTGTCAATGCTGCTATTATTGGTTCAAAAATGTTTAGAATTTCTATTGCAGTTTTCTGGGTTGCAACAGGTGTGTTTGGTTCCGTTTCTCTAATTGTTGGTCTTTCTTTAAAAAGAGAAGGTCCAATTTCACTAACACAATATCAACCAGCTTCCATATTATATTGGCCTCGGTTATTTCATGGCTGGTGTTTGTATTTATGTTCTGAGCTCTTGGATTATTCAGAGAAATGCAAAGATTGATATCTCTAAGGATGAAGATGCCATGTTAATGATCACGGTTAGTACAATTCACGTCGTTAGGAGACTCATAGAATTGAAATGGCAAAAGGTTTAATACCACGTTCTTATCTTATTCATATGCATCATTTCTTGCATTATTTACATATACATTATTATATCGTAACGACTATTCAATTGATTATATATATCTTCTCTTGAGATTTCAAAGCTGAGCGATTTCTTCTAAAATTATGTTAAAACCGATAACCGCCGTTTATCGGAGTTTGTAATCGGCTGTAGAGTTACAGTTGATATTGAAAACACTCTCTCTATTCTCAGATTTGTATATGAGGCAACAAATTCCCCGTATATATAGAGTTATATTTCCTCTATATTTTCTCTGTTATATCAAATAACAAAGCAGCATAATGGATAGATCTGATAGAATGGAGTCAAAAGTTACTGATAAGACAGTTATATCAGAAGATGCTGAGAAAGTAGCTGTTAACAATGCTATTGATGAAATACCTGATACATTCTCTGGTTGGGGGTTGGCATCTGTCGTTGCGTTGTTTATTCTTAGTATGAACACTTGGGGTGCTAACTCTGCTTATGCACTTTATCTTCAATATTATCTTTCTACTGATATCTTTCCTGATGCTGACAAATATTCCTATGGTATTATTGGTGGTTTAGCTTTTGGCTCGGGGGTTACCTTTGGTCCATTGATAAATTTCGTTGTTGGTAAGGTTGGTATCAAGCCTGTTGTTCTTGTTGGTATGACGTGTAGTTTTGCTGGTATATTCCTTGCTTCATTTTCAACAAAGCTTTGGCAAGTTTATTGTACACAAGGTTTGTTAACTGGTATTGGCATGGCACTTATATTTATTCCTGTTGTTAATATCATTCCCCAATGGTTTAAAGGTGGTCCAGGTGGAAAGAGAAATTTGGCAATGGGTCTTGCGGCTGCAGGATCTGGTGTTGGTGGTATTATTTACAATATTGGCCTTGAGCAATTATTGAAAACTAAATCATTTAAATGGTCTCTTAGAGCTCAGGCTATTATCTGTCTTGGTTTGAACTTTGTTGCTTTCTTTATGTTGAAATCTAGAAATTCCTCTGTTAAACCAATCTTCAAGGTTTATGATAAACTTGTCTGGACTTGTTTTGGTTACATTTGTATGGTCTTCTGGGTTATGTTCACTATTTTCGGTTACGTTGTCTTGATGTACAACCTTGGTGATTTCACAAGATCCCTCGGTTATTCTTCCACCGAATCTTCTACCGTTTCGACGTGTGTTTCGGTTGGAATCATTTACGGCCGTCCTATCGTTGGAAAGATCGGTGACATTATTGGTCCTATTAATGTCACAATATTGGCTTCTTTGAGTGTTGCAATTTTCTCCTGGGCCATGTGGATACCCTGTAGAAACCTTGCGACAGCTATTATTTTAGCTTTAATGGTTGGCTCTTTGATGGGTACTATATGGTTAACCTTGGCTACTATTAACGCTTCCATTGTTGGGTTAAAGAAACTTGGTATTGCCATGTCACTTTGTTGGATTGCAGTTGGTTTGTTTGGATTTGCATCTCCTATTATTGGTCTTTCTTTGAAAAAAAACGGCCAAGTCTCTCCAACTCAATATCAACCGGCATCTATCTTTGTTGGTCTTTGTTATTTCATGGCTGGTGTTAGTTTATACGTTTTAAGATCCTGGATTATTCAAAGAAATGAAATGTTAGATGAAGATGCTGAAGAAGAGGAAATGCTTTTGATTAAAGTGCCATTTAATAAAATAATTAAGGATATGCTGAATCCCATTTGGCAAAAAGTTTAGATAGCTACATCATTGATTCTTTTATAAGATTTTACTTTAATACGCAACTTGAATAAGAAATTTTTGAAAATCAACACGCTGAGCATAATTAACGCACAGCCTGAAAAGTTTTGAATATTTTTTTCTCTCTTTAAAAATTTTTTTTCACTTCACTGTTAAACTAAAGTGCTATTGAATTTGATTTCATTCGTAATTATTAATGAGTGAAGAATATAATAAGGAAGAGTTTCTTGTTCCACCAGATGAAGAGGAATTTTATCTTGAGAAATTAGTTTTTGGTGATGCAGATGGGTTTGCAGAAAACTTGAAAAATATTGACAATCTTTATGAAACCGGTGACGAAATTGATACTGCTAGAAAATTAGATAGGTTTCACTTTTCAGATTCTGAAACAGATGAATATTTAGATTCATTATCTAAGAGTGCACGTCCAGAATTTTCGGATGTCAGTGATGACGAAGATGAAGGTAAAAATGATGTTGAAGATGAAGATAATATTGAAAAGTTAAATGATGATGAATTATTCTTAATTGATTCAGAAGCAGAAGATGTTGAAATGGATCTTGATGATAATGAAGCATCAAGTGAAGAAGACTCTTCTGATGAAGATGCATGGGAAGATTCAGATGATGAATATCTTAACATTTCACTTAACTCAAGTAATAAATTACTTAAATTGCGTTCAGCAGAAGATGAAGATAGAGTTGAAGGTAATATTTACATTTCACGTTTGAGAAATCAATTTGAGCGTATTTATCCAACACCAAAGTGGGCTGAAAAGCCAAATTTTGAACAGGATATTTCATCAGATGAAGATAATGAAAACGCTAATAATGAACAATATACTAATTCAGTTGGAGATAATCAATCCACTACTATTACTGCTTCTTCAAATCCATTGACATCTTTCCTTCAACAAAATCAAACATATAACTTAACAGAAAAGACAAAGAGAATCATCAGTTCAGGTGATATCAACATTGATAGACTCATCGATGCCAATATCAAGAAACCTTCACATGCAGTTATTCAATCAATGCATTTTCATCCCACCCAACCTATTCTTTTAACAGGTGGGTTTGATAAGTCGCTCCGAATTTACCATATTGATGGTAAGCATAACAATTTAATCACATCATTATTCCTTCGAAACTCACCTGTTAAGACATGTTCATTCCATGTTGATCCAAAGAATGGTTCAACAAGTATCTTATCCGGTGGTAGAAGGAGATATATGTACAAATGGAATGTTGAACGTAGTGTTATTGAGAAGATTTCTCATATGTATGGTCAACAAAATAAGCAACGTTCATTTGAATATTTCAAGATATCAAAAGATCAAAGATTCTTAGCATTATCTGGAGGAAGTGGTTGGGTTAACCTAATGAATATTTCAACTGGGCAATTAGTCCATGCTTTTAAGATTGAGGGTCAATTACAAGACTTTGAATTTTGTCCAAATGATACCATTATTATTATCAACAGAGCAGGTGATGTTTGGGAGTTTAATTTAAAAACATTTGATATTGAGAAGCGTTGGAATGATGTTACTGCTATTGGTATCACAAAGATCAGAGTTTCACCAAACGGTAGGTTCCTTGCCATTGGTTCAAATACAGGGTTTGTTAACGTTTACGATAGGTTAAAGAACAACTTATTAATAAAATCAATTGAAAACTTAATTACAAGAATATCTTGTATTGAATTCTCACATGACTCTCAAGTCATGTGTATAGCCTCAAATGCGAAGAAGGATGCGTTGAAGTTAGTTCACTTGCCAAGTTGTAAGGTGTTTAGAAACTGGCCAACACCATTGACACCTTTAGGTAAGATTTCAAATGTTGCATTTGCCCCTCAAGGTGGACTCTTGGCTACAGGTAACGAACAGGGTCGTGTCAGACTTTGGAGATTGAACGACTTGGTTTAAACCTCGAATTTGATGGACCGGCTATCATTAAAGCTACGTCTTATCATTTTATACGTTATATACATATATCTATCTACTCAATACTAATAAAATAATGTATTATTACCTATTGGCCATGAGCATCAACTGTGGGAAAATCGAAAGTCATCTCCGATTGAAACATAGCAACGGACTTTGAAAGTCCATTTTTACCTTAATAAATAACATTTCTGATGTCATATATATGATTTTGCTAGATGAACTAACCAAAAGTATAGCCAATGGCATTAGTGCTGGAAACCGAACAGTAGTTCTGATATATGGTGCTCCTGGATCTGGTAAGACGTCAATTGCCAGGCAATTAGTTGAAAACCTTAATGATCTAAACCCAAGATATGCCACAAGAGTGGATAATGACTTTAAAATTATGAAAACCATTGAAGGTATTGGTGGAGTAGCCAGTTGTATTAGGGAATATCAAACACATTCCAATTTCAAAGGTCCCTTTGCAGTTCATTTACAAATGGACGGCTTTCACTTGCCATTATCCATGTTGACGCCAGATCAAGTTAAAAGAAGAGGTTCGCCAAGTACGTTTGATGGAGAACAAGTTGTTAGGCTATTTAGATTACTTTTGGCTAATGACTGGGATTTACTTAGTATACCCGATTTTGATCACAAGATTAAAGATCCTACAAACCCTGGTAGCTGGGTTTCTAGAGACACCAAAGTTGTGGTCCTGGAAGGATTGTACTTGATGTTAAATGAATGTCCGTGGAACGATATATCTAATTTGATCAGGAAGAATGTGTCTGATATTGACGTGAAGGTTGTCAAGATTTATGGAGGTGAATTAGACAAAATTGCATTAAGGATTGCTAAAAGACATCATAATTGCGGGCTAGTTAACACTGTGCAAGAAGGACTTGAAAAGTATTACGCCAATGATCATTTGAACGCCCTGTTGATATCTACTCAAAGTAATGATGATTTAGTTAACTACTTTGTTGATAATTCAATTGAAAAAGTTATTTAAGATACCGGTTTCATTTTCACTTGCATTCATAACTAAGCATAAGATATATAATATATATATATCAAATAAAAAAAGAAAGTTCTTTAATTTGTTTCTGTACTTCGCAATTCTCATTTGTTTGCTCTGGCTGCATTTTCAATAGCATCGGAAATCAATGCATGATCATCTATTTTCTCAAGGACCTTTGTGATGCCTAAATCTAAAGATAAATCTCTTGCCTTTGCGAAATAAAACTGTGATTGTTCTTTATTGTCACTTTCCTGGTATAGAACACCGAGTGAGTAATAAGTCATTGCAAGATTTGTAGCTAATTCTGGTTTAAGTTTTAGAATATCGGAAAGTTTCAAATAAATAGCTTCTGCACGGCTCAATGCCACTGGTGATTTATAAGTTTGACCATACATAAACCAACAGGAAGCCAAGTTAAATATTTGTGTACTAGTATCTCTTGAATTGGATAGGTTACCGACAATAGCCCATAAGATATTGCTTTGGAGAATATGAATAGACTGTGGATAATTATTTCTTCTCATTTCCAAATCTGCGAAGTACTCTCGTAAAACAAGATACGACTCGATCCAAGGTGGCCATTCTTTATCGGTAAAGGATCTTAATATATCCCAACATTTCAAAAATTCTTTGCCTCTGTTGCTTGGAACATAATCCTCAATCCATTTATTTCTTAAGGATGGGTCTGCCCAAATGGAAAGAAGTTCAATGAGATCGGGATTCTTGAGCTCCTGAGTTTCAAGGTTTTCATACAACCAAGGGAACTTCAAAAGAATCTCATGGTTTTCAATGTATGCCATTCGATCTTTCAATTCGGTTTCCACACGTTGAAACCAACCATCTTTATTTTCTTCTTCAATTAACATTGCCCATCTTGTTATAACAATAAGATCTCTGTCAATGAGTAGATCTCTCTGCTCAGGAGCAAAGTCTCTTTTACCTTCCATCAAGTTCAAGAAGATAAACTCACTTAATTTATAGTAAGTTTCAATCAATCTATCTTTCATATTCAAGTTCTGATACATTTCAGCAATTTTTAAAATAATACCAGTATATTCCAACGATAATTGATCCATACCTTCATCTTTGGCTCTGTGAAGTGCCAGTTGATAATGTTTCAGAGCCTCCAGATAATTTTCATGTTCGTCTCTTTCTTCCCATAATCCCTTCCTAAGGTCCTTACTAACAGCAACTGAATATGAGTTCCATGGTTGCCATAAATACATCAACACTGAACCTCCGACCACAGCACCAACCCCATATTGGATGATTTTAGCCAAGCGATCGTTTCTTTTCTTTTCTTTGGTAAACCTAGCATGCTCCAGGATAGCTTTCTCTGTTGGTGACACATACTTGGTTGCCTTTATTTGTTGTCTGAGAATCCTAGACACTCTTGACATTTGGTATATGAAATGGTGTACACAGCCTGACTTTTCTTTTGTCTCTATTGAGAAAACGACATAATATGTATCAATTACGTAACCACAGAGTCATTTGCATTTTACAAAAGAAGAGAGATTGATCTCAGGTTTATACTTGGCAGTAGCTAACGGTTTCATTTTAAAAGAGTGTTGATTCAGCGAAGTAAGTGTTATAATCAATTTCTGATTTTGTTTTATCACAGTAGTATATTATATATACGAAAGATACGTAATATTCAACGGGTGTCTTTTGGATGAGAAGTTATTTTCACCTGTCTAGAGTGATACTCAAAGAGATAGAACTGTAGTAACTGTTCTATTTAACTTAAAATATAATAGAACAATATTATTATGTTCATATCAAGGCCTGTCTCAGTAACGTAATCTGGACAATGCTAAGCAGGGTATGTCACGAGGTTAAATTTTGACGACAGCAGCAACAACCAGAATGGACAAACTCGGTGATGCATTCCTTGTTACGAGATCTGTGCTAAATTGGTATAGCACTACAGTGCTTGGATTTGTCATCATTGGAGGTATAAATTCAGCGCATAAATCCTTTTAAGAAGTGAATTTCCAAATTGCTATTTTTCAATTAGACCTTCGTCTTTTAGATTATATATTACTGATTGAACATTCACTGAGAAGATGGTTTATGTTTTGAAACAACTAAACTCAGAAACTTGAAATTTCACATATTTCTCTAGTATTTTATCTGTCTCTTTAGAGAGTTTTGGTGCTGTTGAAAAGGAGGCTAATGAACGAGATGTTAAACTAATGCAAATTACTTTTGAACAGATTCCTTATCCATGGCAACAGTTTTACATCATGGACGATAATGTTGTTGTTGCTTCTCTTAGTACCATTATAAGAGAATCAAGCGATATTGGTAAAAAGGACATTTGCATATCTGTTGTGAGTACCAACACTAAATAGCAAAAGAAAGGGTTCATGAATGATCTTTTCAATTATGTCCTTGATATTTATGAAAAGAGAGAAGCTGGTTTAAATACTGAGAACTATCAGATGGAACCTTCTCTTGTTGCTGTAACTATTGATTTTTTGAACAGACATCAAATCTTTAATGGTTATTGGGTTTTATACAGTATTGTTGAATATTATTATACGAAGTATAAATTCTATGCTTTTAAAGACCTGAATCTATATGGTATAAAAGCGCAAAAACTTCTTCTCAATAAGGAATTCAAATTACTGGGAAATGGATCCTTGGTTTCATTTGACAATTACGAAGATCTCATTCATAATGAAAAGTATATCCCATTCCTGTTACTTTCTTCAGATCCAAATGAAAGACCATGTCATTTTAAGTATTCTTCAATTCATGTATTTATCAATAAAATGAAATGCTATTGTGAAATTGATAGTATTCCATTTAACGTTTTTGGATTGATAATTGATAATGGAGCCAATGGTAAGACTTACATTCTTATAATTAATCACTTTTCATTAGAACATTTAACTATCTGTCGTTTGTACACTTCTGTAACAGACAAACAAATCTTACAATCGAATCTAGACAGAACAATTCTATACAGCGGCAATTATTTAAAAACAGTTCATTTTAAAATGTCTACCAATGATATTGAAAGTGCTTTGCAGTGGGTTATTGTTTGTCCCAATGATCTATTTAATACAACTGAAACATCTAAGCAATTTATTTGTAATTTCTTTCAAAATAAGGAAAAATGGGCATATGATGAATCCAGTGAATTCAGTTCACCAATGTTAAGAGAATGGGGTGGTAAAGATGTCAAACGTTTGAAATAGACTCAAAATGGGTTTGGCTCATATGATTGAATTACTTGTTATGATATTTGTTATCTTTGCTGAGCACTTCTTGTTAACGTGCTGGTAATCGTGATATTTATGTATTTATTTTTAATCACTGATTAGATATTGGGAATACTGGGTTAACAACTATTAAGCTCTCGTCTAGTATTTGTAAAGGACCTGTGTTTGTATTCCTTTTTATCGTAGTGAATGAGATGTATTTTTCTAAGCCATATGAGTTGGAAGTCACCGATGGATTTAATTTATGAGTCGCCTCCCTTAGCCAAAATCGTACTACTATAAAAAATAGTGCAAGTAGAAAAATATGACGGAACTAGCAATATCAGTGAACCAAGTACAAGCAAACTTTACATCAAATCCTCGTAGTGTGGATGAAAGTATAGCTTACTTGAAAAAGTTTGAAAAGCTACTTTCAAGGGGCTTTGAACCTTTAGCAAATTCCTTAAAAGAGGATTTCAATAGACCAACTTTTGAAACATTTATCTCAGAATACTCTATTTTAACTGGTGAACTGGCACACATATTAGAACATATTAGATCTCTATTAAAAGTTTCTCCGGAGGGTCCAATCCCTGCAACATTTTCGACAATCAAAATTGATATTGAAAAGATTGCCTTAGGTACAGTTTTGATAATTTCACCTTTTAATTACCCATTAATATTATCACTCTCTCCATTCATTGGTGCATTTGCTTCTGGTAATAACATTGTTTTAAAACTTCCTGGTGATCAATTACCTAATTTCACTCAAGTTCTGAAAAAGATGATCAATAGTGTCTTTGTTAGGGACCATGTGCTAGTTGTTAATGGTGGTGTTCAGGAGTCTACGGCGTTATTAAACAATTTCAAATTTGATAAAATCTTTTTCACTGGTTCTACTAAAGTCGGTAAACTTGTTCATGAAGCTGCTGCTAAAACTTTAACTCCTGTTGTCTTAGAACTTGGGGGTAAGTCACCTGTTTTTGTCACAAAATCTGTTTCTAATCTGAAAACTGTTGTCAAAAGACTCTTGTGGGGTAAATTCACCAATTCTGGCCAAACATGTGTTGCTCCTGACTATGTTCTTGTGGATTCAGAAGTCTATGATGAATTCGTTGACGCTCTAGAGGCAGAGTTCAATTCTACTTATAGAGGAATCACAAGTGAAACTGATTTCACTCATTTGATTAACGACAATGCTTATAAAAGATTATCAGAATATCTTACAACAACTAAAGGGAAAGTCATTAATAGTGATGCTTCCTCTATGAAGGAAAGGTTCCTGGCCCCAACTATTGTTACTGGTGTTGATTGGGAGGATAGTTTGATGAAAGATGAATTATTTGGTCCAATTTTACCTATTTTGAAATACACGTCGCTCGAAAACACTGTTTCTAAGGTTATACAGGAACACGATACGCCTCTTTCTATTTACATTCTTGGTAATGATAAAAAAGAAATTGAATTGATCAAAAGAATTCGATCAGGATCCTTAGCTATTAATGAATTTCTCATGACAGCAGGATGCCATTCTACCCCATTTGGTGGTATTGGTAGCAGTGGATTCGGTAATTATCATTCCAAGTGGTCCATCGATGCATTTACACATCAAAGAGCTATAATGAGACAACCCATTTGGTCTGAGGTTCTCTTAGGTGATAGATATTTACCATATACTAATAAAAAGTTCTTCCGGATTAGCGTTTTGACAAGTTTACCTGGTTTACCCATTATTCCATTAAATTATGTTTATTTTGTCTTTGGTTGCTTCCTTGCTGTTTTGTATTTTTTTGTTTTTTTTTTTTGACATTATCTATTCTGTCAAATTAGAGACTCAATTAATAATTTTAAGTAAATATTACTTATCACAATTAGTAATTATGATTATTAATATAAAACTGATTGATCATAATCAATAGTAATCAAATACTTTTGATTATATTGCTATCACTAATTTACTAAGATCTCAGCATTCTAATATTATTTTATAATCATTATTTCATCTATAAAAGGAGGTTCACTTTTCCTCTAGTTTTTTAATTTTTGTAACTCATTTTTAATTAACTTAGATATAGGATTTTATATGATCTCGTTTAAAAATGACCCTAATATTATAGTTTTAGTTTTTGTATCTT
Organism: Saturnispora ahearnii; assembly: GCA_030564945.1. NCBI lineage: Eukaryota > Fungi > Ascomycota > Pichiomycetes > Pichiales > Pichiaceae > Saturnispora > Saturnispora ahearnii. The sequence goes on along the minus strand of JAJMAQ010000005.1, from coordinate 109,959 downwards.
AATCAACAAATATTCCTTCTCCTTATCATGAGCACTTTTTTTCTATATGTGAAACGCGTTGAGTTTCAATATAAACAAAACACTGTTTTCAGTACCGATAACATATACATGTCTCGTACTGCAAGATATGCTGATGAATCTAGCACAGAATCAGAGCAAAATTCAGACGAACATATATTTGGGTTTCCAACAGCTCAAAATGGAGATAGTTTAAATGGAATAAATCCAGATAGTAATAAGTATGGAATAATAGATCATGAACCAGAATCTCCACAACAGAGGTATTTTAATCGTATATCAAAATTACAGGCCCCTAATTTTCCTGATTTAAATCCATTTGAGTATGATAATGATATTCCAAAAACTTATCATACTGATGACAATTTACTAAATAATAGATCAAGATCAATATCTCCAATACGATCATTAAGGAAAATTCCAATATCACATTCACCATCACCAGCCAAGAGTCGATTTGCAGATTCTTATTTGGATGCTTCTAGAAATCCTTTTGTTGATAATAATAGTTATGAAACAAAGATACCCGATATTCAAGATTCAGTATTGGAGCTAAACAATTTACAATCAAGTAGTTTTATCAATAGACCTTTGAGATTTCACTCAAGTATAAAAGAACCAATTAATGAAAATCCCTGTGAATATCAGAAGCACAGTAATATCTTTGGTGCTTATGAGTTCGATGATGACGAATCAATTGATGGGAACGATAATCAATTTGTTCCATTTCCAGTACTTACTAACAGTTATCTACCTATAAACCTTCCAAGAAATGTTTACAATCCATTTAAAGAACATTACTTAGACTCAGATGATGCTGAAAGTAACGAGGAAGATGGAGAAGAAACTCTACTCAGGAGCAGTACAATGTACAGGAATGCAAAAGCTGTTAATGATACAGTTCGGGTATACACAGCTTCAAATTTATTTAGTGATGATTATGATAACATGGATGAAGCATCAGCCAAACAAGTTCGAATGGTTAATGGTAATTTAGTCTTGGATTGCCCAGTTTCAGAGATTTTATTGAATAAGTATAAAACACCTTTAACAGAAAACGACAGAGAGTTTCTATTTATGAGATTCCAAGCATGTACATCACATCCAGAAGATTTTGAATCAAATATGTTTTCATTGCGACAACGGTTTTACACAAGGCCAAGAGAAACTGAATTAATGATTGTTATTACAATGTACAACGAAGATGAATTTTTGTTAGCAAGAACACTTAAGGGTGTCTTTAAGAACATTAGATATTTATATAGTTTAAAGAATTCATCAACCTGGGGAAAAGATTCATGGCAAAAGGTTGTTGTTACAATTGTCAGTGATGGTAGACAAAAGATTAATCCAAGATCAAAGGCTTTATTAGCAGCATTGGGTGTTTACCAAGAGGGATTTGCAAAGAATAAAATTAATGATGATGATGTGATAGCTCATATTTATGAATATACAACTATGGTTGGTATATCGAAAATCCATAAGGATCATATTACCTTAACTACAGATAACCAAATTCCTATTCAGTTAGTATTTTGTTTAAAGGAACAAAATCAAAGAAAGATAAATTCACATAAATGGGCCTTGAAGGCCTTTGCGCCGATTTTAAACCCAAATGTTGTTATTTTGCTTGATGTTGGAACACAACCAGAAAATAAATCACTTTATAAATTATGGAAAAGTTTTAAAGATAACCCAAGAGTGGCTGGTAGTTGTGGAGAAATAAAGGCCAGTTTGGGTAAAAACAAAAAGTTATTATTAAATCCTTTAGTTGCTGCTCAGAATTTTGAATATAAAATATCCAATATTCTTGATAAACCAATGGAAAGCGTCTTTGGCTTTATTTCAGTGTTACCAGGTGCATTCAGTGCATATAGATATGCGGCATTGGTGGGTGAGCCATTAGAAAAGTATCTGAAAGGAGAAGATCTAAAAAAGAATAATGATGATGGAATTTTCAATGCCAATATGTACTTGGCGGAAGATAGGATTCTATGTTTCGAATTAGTTGCTAAAGTTGGAGAGAATTGGATTTTGAAATATGTTAACACCGCTGGAGCATATACTGATGTTCCTGAAGAATTAGATGCCTTTATTTTACAAAGAAGAAGATGGTTAAATGGATCATTTTTTGCTGCAATCTATTCAATTTTTAATTTTTACAAAATCTGGTTTACAAATCACTCAATCTTAAGGAAAATTGCATTACAAATTGAATTTATTTATCAACTTTTAAATTTATTAGTTTCCTGGTTTTCATTAGGTTCATATTATTTAGTTTTCAGAATTTTAAGTTGCTATTTAGCTGAACCAGATTCAAAATTTTCACCAGGTAATGCTTTATCAGTATTTTTCCTTTGGCTATATTTGGCATCCTTAACCACCACTTTTGTTTTAGCATTTGGTAATAAACCAAAGGGTACAAAGATATTTTATTTGGTTATTGTTATTTTCTTTGCTATATTGATGGCTTACATGATATTTGCTACGATTTGGATGTCAACTAAATCAATCACTGAAATTGTCGATAGCACAACTAAGTTTACTTGGAGATTTATATTTGTTGAAACCAGATTTCGGAATTTAATTATTGCAATTGCCTCAACCTATATTCTTTATCTGTTAGGATTTATTTTATTTTTGCAACCTCACCATATGTTAACTAGTTTTATTCAGTATTTATTATTATCACCCAGTTATGTTAACGTTTTGAATATTTATGCATTTTGTAATATTCATGATATCTCTTGGGGTACTAAGGGTCAAGATAAGATGAATGATTTGGGTGTTGCCAAAAAACGTGGTTCGAAGGAAGACGAATTAGAAATCGTTATCCCAACTATGAAACATCAAATTGATGAAGGATACTCTAAAATGGTGCAAGCATTAACTACACCACCAATCATGGAATCTAGTGAGGGTATTAATCAAGAAGAACAGACACAACTATATTATGCCTTTTTTAGATCTATGACAGTCTTAATGTGGATGTTTAGTAACTTTATCATTGTTGCGTTAGTTACAAACAGTGGTGGTCTTTATCAACTTATCTCTGGTGGGGTTGGTGATGGAGAGTATATTCTACCTCCAAAACAAACGTTTATTTTTCTTTCTGTTATCCTATATATTGTTGCATTTATGGCATTTTTTCGTTTTATTGGTTGTGTTGTGTACCTGCTCCAGCGTGTCCTGAACTCCTTCGGTTTCCACACTTGAATTTTAGACATCATGAGCATCATTTTAGAGACCAGACTTTGAGGAATTTCGAAGTGTGAAAAAAATTTAGAAAAGTATTTATTTACTTAGTTTTATCATTTTTCAGATCTAGAAGAACATTGAAAACACTGTAAAATGAACAATCCGTTTTTACCGAAACCTCAAAAGTCTTACAATGAGATGAGCCCTGAGGAACAGGGTGAAGTTGGTGCGCAATATATTATGGAATTTGTTGCTTCATGTCCTGGTAAGGCTATTTTATCTGGTGGTAGTGGTTATGTACTTGGTGGTCTTTTTGGGTTTTTCATGGCCTCTATGGCTTATGACACCCCCATGGGTCAATCATATTCACAATTAGCAGATTTGCCACTTCGACAACAAATGAAAATTCAGTTATCTGATATGTGGGGTCGTACAAAATCAAGTGCAAAGAATTTTGGTAAATTGGGGTTTTATTTTAGTGGTCTTGAATGTTGTATTGAAAGTTTAAGGGGTAAGAATGATCTTTGGAATGGTGCTGCTGCAGGTTGTCTTACTGGTGGGGGGTTAGCTATTAAAACTGGTCCTCATAATGCTGTTATCGGTTGCGCTGGTTTTGCTGCATTTTCAACTGCTATTGATATGTACATGAGAAGTGAAAATGGGAAACCACCTTCTAATGATTACGATGATTAAAGATCACAGACATTGTGTTTGTTAATGTATAATACCATTATATTTACATGTAAATAATAGAGATAAGTTTATAAAAACTTTAGTAATTGTAAAAGTAAGAGAAAGAAGCTATGAAATATATGCATAAAGTATATTAATTAAAGTTTATTAATTGCATAAAGGTATGTTAAATGACTACATGGTTTTGGTATGGATATTCAAATGTTAACAATTGATCGTGAACGTCCTTCTCTTTCCAAAGGGGGAACTTGAGCGTTATTGTCTTCTGTAACAGGATAAGCACCAAGCATACCCTTTGAGCAAACAAAGTAATCTGATCTCTTTGAAGTTGGATTATCGTTGTAGAATTCATCAATGATTGGATGCAACAAAACGTTCATACCTCTAATTGAAATTGTGGAGTTAGTTGGAACAGAAATCCAATCACCACGTTCAAAAGTCAAAGGCTCACTGGCAATCATAATTAAATTTTGAGCTCTGTTCAGTCTCTCCATTTTGAACCTACCAGGAGCAAATTCAACAAAGTTAGAACCAGTTGAAAAGTAAAGTGAGGCGGCCTCATCTGTTTTAGAGCTAACATAACGAGAAACAACAATATGCTCACCATCAGTAACGGCAAAGTTCAAAAGAGAAGGATCATCAGATTTGTCAGGGAGTTCATTTACCCAGTTTTTAATGAATTGAATGGCGTCAACAAGAGATTTTCTCAAGATATCAATATCACAGACTTCGCCAGAACTTGGATCAAAGTTATTCCTTTTCAGACAGTGAAGAAACAAAGCAAAGCAACATTCGGAATCAGTTGAACCATTAATATGAAGGAAAAATTCATCATCGATTTCATTAATAAGTTTTCTTTTGATTTTATTGAAATTTGAAACACCACCATTATGCATAAACATGAGATTTCTAAATGTAAAAGGATGACAGTTTGTTTCACTTAACACGCCGTATGTAGAAGCCCTGACGTGAGCAAAGATCAACTTGGAACATGTCTTCTCAGAGAGTCTTTGTAAGTTTTGGTTATTCCAAGCAGGAGTAATAGCCTTGTAAAGACAAGGAGAAGCGTCATTTTCAGTGTAATAACCAACACCGAACCCGTCACCGTTGACCGGCTGCGCGTCGATTCTCAACCTGGAGTCGTATGATTGGTTGATGATGGAATGTTGGGGCTTAGTAAGTAAGTCAGAGAGCGTTATCGTGCTCTTTCCCTTGTATATGAGGAAACGACACATAATATGAGTATAAAGAGCAAGTTGTTCTCAATAGAATAAAAAATTAAAGAGCTCTTTTGACCAACCTTTATCTTAAGAAATAAATTAGACAAATGGCAGATTCTAGTATTTTGCCGTCGATTTCTTCGTTGATGGTTTTGTCATCGGACTTAGACCATGACGATGATCATATTTCTGAGACTTTGGATGAGGTGGGACAAGATTCAACACCACTACCCAAGGATATTGGTATAATTGACGTTTCGGGTCGACTAGTTTTCGATCCGGAAGCTAATCCAGATACTGAGACTAGAGAGAACACAATGTACAATTCGATGTCATATGCGTTTAGTTCTGAAGGTATTACAACGGAAGATAGTGAAACTAGTTCGAATAAGGGACATACAAAGAGAGTTGTATTAAATACATGCACATCTAATGTTGAACTTAGGAAGTATCAGTTGTCATTTATTCAACAAAGCGTTAATTATGAATCGAAGACTAATAATCGGACGATTATTATTGCCTATGATGGTGATTCGTTGTCTACTGAGGGTATTCATTGGGCATTTAATGAATTTATTACTGATGACGATATCTTGATTGTTTATAAGGTGATACCTTTGGCTTTGGTGTTGAAAAATGGTATTAAGAATCATTATATTGAACATCAAGAAATATTTAAAAAAATCAAGGAAATGAACACCGGTAGAAGAAAGCTTCGACTTATTTTTGAAGTTAGAATTGGCAACGCTAAGTATATGCTTGAGAATGCGATCAAGGATTATGATGCTAACTTTCTTATTTTAGGTCATAAGGGTGGTAAGAAAAGTAAACTGTCTAACATATTAACAGAAGACCAATCTATGGAGAAGTATTTCATTGAAGGGGGGACAATTCCAAGTATTGTAATCAATCCGTTTTATAAGAGGCACCAGCATGAGCAATTACAAGAGATTAATGAGGATTCTTTTGTTAACTATATCAAGAAGTATCCTTCAATGTATAATCCACATACGATTCTTGAAGCCAGTGCAATAGAAAGATCTGTTTCAGGAGAAACAGAGGGACGAACATCAAGATTCTTAAGAGTTGGTAGATCGATGGCTAGAAGCGTTAGTAGAAGCAGTCCATATACATCACCAGATGGAACTGGATCATCAGGACATGAGAATACGTTATCACCAACTGGTTCATGGAATGATCTGTCACCAGCTAGATCATTATCTAGGAAGAAATCACCAACTTCTCCATCATCAAATGCGTTATCACCAGTGAGAGCACTATCACCGTTGAGTGGATTGTTTAAATCTAAAACCAAGTCTAAATGAGAAAAATAGAGATTGTAATATAAAAATGAGAAGAGTAATGGACATTCACTGATATTAACTATACATACATTCTATATAATGAATATAAGAAAACACGACTATTTGTCCTTTGTATCATAAACGATAGTAACAGGACCGTCGTTAACAATATCAACATCCATCATAGCACCGAATTGGCCATCTTTGACGGAATTGGTATCATGCATGCCTTTTCTTAATCTTTCAAGGAACTCATCATACAATTCAACAGATAGGTGACCCTTTTGAGCTTTATGGAAATCAGGTTTAGCACCCTTTTTAACATTAGCATAGAGAGTGAATTGCGACACTGATAAGATTTCACCTTTAATATCAACAATTGACTTCATCCATGGCTTACCAACCCATTCTGTTGAAGTACTAGCAGCTTGTTGAAGATCTTCAAACAGTTTCAATTTCAAGATCTTGTTAGCTAATCTTTCAACGTCTTCGGCAGTGTCATCTGTTGAAATCCCAACTAGTAAACAAAGACCCTTTTGGATTTGAGAAATGACTGTATCGTCAACAGTAACAGATGCTCTCTTAACTCTTTGGATAACAACCTTCATTGTATAAAAAAAGTCTTATTTTTATGGATTTGGATTTGGTGAAGAAAGAGTGTATGTGAGTAAGATCTATCCAAGTATTGCATTACGTAAGATATTCATAAAGCGGATTGCATGTAAGTAATATCTATTCAATAAATAATACAAATGTGTTCTCAAATAGTGTATCATACTAGCAGGGAACGAATGATAATGCTTCCTGAAAAAACGTATTAAGTGTATAAGAACAAGAGGGTTAGATCAATACAATTATATACACCATGAACAAAATAGAAAGTATCAATCACAAGAAGCCCAACTTATTATGTAGATCATACTATCTATAACACCGTGTGCACTGCTTATATATATATGTGTGTGTGTGATACATTAAGAATATATTAGAGTAAATGCAATGGTATATATATTAACATGAGTATATTATATTCAAGAGTGATTGTGGGCTAAAGGAATAGAGATAGAGAACCTCAAAAACATCATATCATCGCTTGTAAAAATCTCTTCCGGAATCTTTGATATGACTTTTTCCTTCAGCAATAGACATAATTCTATCCATTTTAACATTGGTGAAACCTTCATTAATGAAATAAGCCTTTGTACTATTCAATTTTTCATCAATTGAAAGTAAATTGACAAATCCAAACCTACCCCTATAATCATTATGACCACTTGGAACTTGCAAACTATCGACTCTAACTAATTCATTATAAGATTTAAACCCAGTCCAATTCAACTTTTCAATAATTAACATTTCATCAGTTGTTAAGTTTTCCAATGTCTGAGGTTTTGTTGTATCATAAACTCTCCAAATTCTGGAAACATAAGGTTCATAAAGGTAAGTAACTATTGGGAATGGCAATACTGAAAAAATAGCCACCAATTGTGAAAATTCTGTCCAAATTATACCAGTTCTATCCATTAAATATGCAAACATGCAACCAATAACACCGAAAGCAATTGAAAGTCTCTTTGAACCGATGACAAAATTGATCAAGGGGTTCTGATACATTGGTAAATTGCCCAATCTATATTTCTTATCCATTTTCAACGAATAAAAAGAGGTACCATGAGTTCTATATTTGATTCTTTCTTCAGATTCAGTATTTGGAACATAATATTTTGGTTGATCTTCACCCATTTTGATCCTATTGAGAGCATTAAAAGATGACGAAATAAACCTAATTGCTCCTAATCCAACTCTGGGAGTCATTCTATGGTACTTCAGTGGCATTGGCATCATTTAAACGCCTTTTTTAAAAGAATTTAATGTATGTATATATAATTTTTTTTTATGACAAGTAAGATATCAATTTAAAAAATGAAAAAATTTTCTATAGTTTGAAAAAGAAGCAAGAAAAAATTTTGAACAGCCAAACACCACTTGTTTCTTTTAGAATTAAAGGTAGTATTTGCAAGAGATTGAGAGAAATGGATTCCAACGATTCTACCAAGTACGTTCCAGAGTACAGAAAGGCTAATTTCAAGAACAAGAACAGATTCCAACAAGATGAAGTTAGAAGAAGACGTGAAAATCAGCAGGTGGAATTAAGAAAGCAAAAAAGAGAAGAAATGCTTTCAAAGAGAAGAAATTTTGTTCCAACTGAAACAGGAAATGAACACACCGATTCCGAGGATGATAATGGTGAAGATGATATGGTTTATGACGAAATTTTTTATACACAATTACAAACCGATTTGCCAAAATTAATTGAAGCAGTTAATTCAAATAATTTAGATTTTCAATTAGAAGCAACAATTAAATTTAGACAGATTCTTTCAAAGGAGCATAATCCACCTATTGATTTAATTATTGAATCGGGAGTTATACCAAAATTTGTTGAATTTATGGCTAATGGACCAGAAGTTTTACAATTAGAAGCGGCTTGGGCGTTAACAAATATTGCATCAGGATCATCTGATCAAACTAAGGTTGTTGTTGATGCGGGAGCAGTTCCACATTTTGTTCAATTACTTTACTCACCATCAACTGAAGTTAAAGAGCAAGCGATTTGGGCACTTGGTAATGTTGCCGGTGATTCGTCAGCTTATAGGGATTATGTTTTAAACTGTAATGCAATGGATCCAATTTTATCATTATTCCAATCGTCAAAGATGACACTTATTAGAACAGCTACTTGGACATTATCAAATTTATGTAGGGGTAAAAATCCACAACCAGATTGGCAAATTGTTAAAAGTGTATTGCCAACATTAGCCAAATTAATTTTTAGTGTTGATGTTGAAACTTTAATTGATGCATGTTGGGCAATTTCGTATTTAAGTGATGGTACTACAGAAGCAATTCAAGCAGTTTGTGATGCAAGAATTCCAAAGAGATTAGTTGAATTATTAGGACATGATACAACATTAGTTCAAACACCAGCTTTAAGAGCCATTGGTAATATTGTGACTGGTAACGATCTACAAACACAAATTGTTATAAATGCGGGAGTTTTATCAGCATTAGGTCCATTGTTAAGATCACCAAAGGAAACTATTAAAAAGGAAGCATGTTGGACAATTTCCAATATTACAGCAGGTAATCCAGATCAAATTCAAGCAGTTATTGATGCAAATTTAATACCACAAATTATTAGACTTTTATCAACTGGTGAATATAAAACAAAGAAGGAGGCATGTTGGGCCATTTCTAATGCATCATCAGGTGGATTGGCTAGACCTGATCAAATTAGATACTTAGTTAGCCAAGGTTGTATTAAACCATTATGTGACTTATTAAGTATTGCAGATAGTAAAATTATTGAAGTTACATTAGATGCATTAGAGAATATATTGAAAGTTGGTGAATTAGAAAGGGAAGCAAGAGGATCTAATATTAATGAAAATGCCATTTTTATTGAAGAAGCAGGTGGAGCTGAAAAGATCTTTGAATGTCAAAACAATGAAAATGATAAAATTTATGCAAAGGCATTCCATATTATTGATACCTATTTTAGTGATAATGACGAAGAAGATGGAATTAATTATGAAGATCAAATGGCTCCTGATGTTTCTCAAAATGGTGATCAATTCCAATTTGGTATTAATCAAAACCAACCTAGTGGTGGATTCAATTTTAATTAAGCTTAAAATTTTCTAATAATATGTATAAATCATCAATGGTGATGCTGAATCTATTTTTTTTTATTTTTTGTTTTGTTTTATTTTGTTTTATAATTATATATCCTTTTTTATATATAAACTATTTAATATATTAAACAGTAAGAGAAGGAGGCGAGCTTCATAGTAACAGAACTATTAATAATTAAACAACAAAAAAAAAAGATACATAAACGATAAAAGAGATGGAGATTTAAAATTAATTATGGTGATAAGAGTAGACAAATAAAAAGGAGCACACGCACATATATAGAAGACAACAGAATATAAACGGATATGAATTCACGGCTTATTCTTCATTTAAGAAAAGGTATCATAATAATGAATAAAGAGTGACTTTATTTTAATTAGTAAAAAGTAAAATCTAATACTTCAAAAAAAATCATCTGTTGTTGCAGTAAGTAAATGTCTATAATAAAGCAGCGGCGGCGGCAATGAAACCAATTGAACCAGCAGAAAGACCAATGACACTATTAATGTTTTGGAATGGGTTCATGATACCATTGGCACCATTGACAGCATCCTTGAAAACAGTTGTAGTGGTTTGTTCATGATGAGTGTTGTTGAATCTACCCCTTGTGTGAGTACCGGTAGAAGATGAAGAAGAAGTAGTTTCATGATGAGTGTTGTTGAATCTACCTCTTGTGTGAGTACCAGTTGAAGAAGATGAGGAAGTATTTTCATGATGAGTGTTGTTAAATCTACCTCTTGTGTGAGTACCAGTTGAAGAAGATGAGGAAGTATTTTCATGATGAGTGTTGTTAAATCTACCCCTTGTGTGGGTACCGGTAGAAGATGAAGAAGAAGTAGTTTCATGATGGGTGTTGTTGAATCTACCTCTCGTGTGAGTACCGGTAGAAGAAGAGGAGGAAGTAGTTTCATGGTGAGTGTTGTTGAATTTACCGAATTTGTGAGTAGATGCACCAGTAGCAGTCACAGTAACAGTGGTGGTTGGTTCCTTTGCGGCCATGACCTCAACGGCAAGGACAGAAAGGAGAGTAGCAACTGATAACTTCATTGAATACAATTAAACTATTGAAGAACCAAAAGTATTCTGGAGAAATAAGAGATGGAAAAAAAATGAAGGCGGTTTTTGTGTATTTCCATTTCTGCCAGAGCGCACTGCCAAAAGCGGAACGGGTAAACAAAAAAGAAAAAAAGGCGCTGAGAAAAACAAGAAAACAAAAGGCATGTTGGCTGGCTTTAACCTGGTTTTGAGGGGATAGACTCTCTAAAGTCTGGTGAACACATTAATATTACAAACATCATCTTTTTATTCTATCTACAACGGTTCCTAGTAGCTCCGTGTTCACTATCAACAACCGCATACCAATTAGAATATTAATAAAACCTTGGCGTTAAAAAGCGCGCCTTCCGCGAGATATTGCAAAACAAAAGCTCAGCGCGGAGAACATCTTGCCCATTTGGGTGGAAATGGCGTCTGCCCCCGACAAAAACGGAAAAAGGGCAACAAATGAATATGACGTATCGTTTGTTGTTGTTATTCTCATTGTTGGTGTTGCTGAGCGCATTTTTTAGGTTTCCAGGCGCGCATAGATTACGTAATGCCAAGTTGGACCCATGTTTACGCTACACTTCTGTGTCTGGTATGCGTAAATTTTGGTCTTAGCACTTTTTTTTTTTGCTTTGTTTGTTGTTTTTTTTTTCAATTTACACCTTCCGTAATTTTTTTGTTTTTGTGCTCCTTTTTCTTCCCCATCTTTGTATACGTTGACCTTCATATAATTCAACTTTACAAAAAAATAAATATTATTATTATTATTATCGATATCAATATCAATATCATTAGATCATTATTATTATTTTAAAAAAAAAAACAAAAATATTATACGTACTCCAAACAAACACATATTATATAGAAATTGTTTTATAGAATCGATATTGATTAATATAAGTAATAATAAGTAATAATAATAATAATAATAATAATAATAATAATAATAATAATAATAATAATATTAATATTAATATTAATAATAATAATAACATCATATGAATGGAGTAGTAGATAATATTAAAGAATCAAATTCATCTTTTCAAAATACAGACCCTGAAAGGCCATTCAGAAACCTTAGATCAAGTTATGGTTCAAAAGATAAGCCAATCTCGTTGGATTCAAGTGATGGTGAGTCAAGTGGCGAGGAATCAATTATTGAATTCGGTAAAGGTGTTTCACCTATAATCGTTGAAAAAAAGAGTCTCATTAAACATGCTTCAAATGATATTTCACTAAAAAGAAAATTATCTCTAACATCAACAAAAGATGACAATTCTTCACCTGCATTGAAAAATACTAAAATTGATGAAAATAATTCAATTTTAAAAGATAAAAATATAGCCTTTGATCCTAGTAATGTTGAAACAAATCAACCTATATCAAATGAAAATGTCCATATACCAAAGGTAAGATTTGATGTAGTTAAAGCAAAAAATGAGAAGTCACACAATTTGAATACTGATAATTTATTAAATATAAGTCCTAAAAAAAGACATCAATTAACGTTAGATGACATTAAACTTAAAAAAATTCAAATTTCTAATCATTCTAATTTAAATGCATTAAAATCCAATCCAAAATTCGATTTGTTAAGTAAGAAAGTTAAATTTGACATATGCTGTATTCAATGTTTTAAATCTAAAAGAGATGTTTATTGCGATAGGTATAAACGTTGTAATGTTTGCAGAGCTAAGAAAAAGAAGTGTCAATATTCTTTCCTCGCTAACATTGATTATTCTTCTGATAATTTAAGTGTTCATGATATTAAATCAAATGTAATAAAAAATTATATCAAATCAAAAACAACTTCTAATCCATCAATAAATAATAATTCTAATAATTTATCAAGTTTAATTAGGGACAATAAAATTCAAAAGGTTTCTGTTAATAATAAAAAGGATATTTCTAATGATCTTATTAATTCAATTTCAACTGAGGAGTTGAAATCTTTGGATAAAAATAAATTTGATGTTGATATTGATCAAGATAGATTGAAGAAATTTGATTCTGAAAAGTCATACATATCTGAGCAGAAATATAAATCAAAGAAGTCTGATAAAGCAAAGAAATCTAAACATAGAAATCTAGGTGAAAAGACATCCGAGAAACATAAATCAACGAATTCTGATGAAATGAGATCTACGAAACATAGGTCAAAGAAATCAAAACATAAGAAATCTGATAAAGGAGAATATGAATCCACAAAATCTCTTGTCGTTTCTGAGAAATCCAACAAACAAGTTAATTCATCTGATAATAAAGATTTTGAAAAGCAATTCTCTGTTAACAAGAAAAAACATGATAAAACCTTTACTGTAAGTCCTTCTAATCCATTTATGCAACTCATGTTACCGCATCCGATTGTTATCCCTGACAACATTAAAAAGCATTCTGATTTTGAGAAGAAGCTCGATTCAAAAATTGACGGTAAATTTGAACCTACGACGTCTTCAATGGTTAGTAAAGCGTCAAATATCTCAGCTAATAGTTCTCCTACTAAATCAAAAATTGATGCTGAGAAGCAAACCAACGTTCCAGATGAAAAGCTTAAACTTCAGAAATTCACTAGCATTCACGACAATAAGATGGTGTTTAAAAAGCCTATTGAAATCAATAAATCCACATCAGAGAATAAATCATTAGGTATTGCTAAAATAATAAAGAAAGTTGAACTTAAAAGGACAAATATTGTTGAATCTAAGGCAGAGCCTAAAAATTCAAATATAAAGATACATTCTCCCAATAATAATGATAATAACAATAACAATAATAGTTTAAGACATAAAGAAAATAATAGCATAGGGAATAATATTAATAAACTACCAGAAGTATCAAGTTCTGGTGAATACTCTAATGGTGAAGAAAGTGCAGATGATGAAGTTAGTGATGATGAAGATTCCCTCATAGTGACGCCTATTCCCCCTGTTAAAACACCAGTGCTGAAGAAAACGAAGGAATTAATTTATAATAATAGAGTACTGGCACAATTGCAAAGTTTAGATTTTGAAAACAAGGATATTTATTCAATATTTGAAGACGGTGGTTCACGTCGTAAGAGACGTGAAGCAACAAAACAAGATTATAAACTTCAAGGTGAATCAGACTATGAAGAGAATGTTTACGATAATAATGGCGAAGTTATCCTAAGTGAAGAAGAACAAGATAAAAGATTACTTAGCGGTCAGGTTGATGATGAGTTTCTTGCTACTATTGAAGAGCCATTAGTTGGCCCTACAGCAATTAACCAATCTTCAGAAGATGAATTTTCTGATTGAATTAATGACTTGTGTATTATTATTAATATATATTTTTTGATATAAAATTAAACTCAGAATTAATAGGTTGTGTTTAGCCAAGACAACTAACTGGGCACATCTTGATCTGACATTTCTGTTTCTTCCTCCAGATGTCGCTCAGCTCCTAATATTAAATTTTTTTTATGTTTTAAAATATTACAAAATTGACTCTAAAAAGTATTAGAAAAAAATGAACAAATCCAAAAGGAAAGTAAAAGTAAGAAAATACGAAAGATTTTCGTTTAATAAAAGGTGATCAACACCAAAATCTGTAAGCTCTAAAGTAAAATGGTTTGGAAGCAATGTAAGCCTTTTCTTCAGCAATTTCATGCTTAAGTAATTCCAGGTCAACTTCTCTTCTACCAGTATCAATATCAATTTTGGAAGATGGAATAAAGAAAGTAGTATCTCTCTTGTAAATAACCCATCCCAAGTAGAAAACAATTAAAACAGGAACAGTAAGATAAACTTCGAAGAAATCCTTAGCATCTGGAGAACCACCAATAGGGTAAAGGGCAACCCAGAATTGAGCCATTAAAATCAAACAATTTAATAAAACACCAAAGATGGAACCATAGATACCACATTGGGAAGTGAATGACAATTCCGAAGTATCTCTACCCTGAGTCTTAAGAGCATGTCTAAATCTTAAGTGACAAACACAAATGGAACCCCAAGTGAAAACAGATGACAAACCAGACAAAGCCAACATCCAAGTAAAGACATCACCTTCATTCTTAGAAGCGGCCAAGAAACAAAGTAGACCAATTAAAAGAGAGATACCAACACCAACTAAAGGTCTACCTTCTCTGTCAATATAACCACAAATTCTTGGAGCAAAACCTTGATCGGCTAATGAAGCAATAGTTCTAGAAGCACCGTAAACAGAAGAGTTGGCAACAGAACAAACAGCAATCATAATAACAACGTTCATAACAGAAGGAAGACCACCGATACCAGCATTTATAATAGCAATGACGAAAGGAGAAGCTGAGGCATCAGCAGAACCAGAACCTAACAATCTTGGGTCATTGTAAGGAACCAATAAACCAACTAAAGTTAAGGAAATAATGTAGAAAAGAGCAATTCTCCAGAAAACTTGCTTAGTAGCAGAAGGAAGAGACTTTCTTGGGTTTTCAGTTTCAGCAGCAGCTAAACCAACTAATTCAGTACCAGCAAAGGAGAAAGCAGAAGTAACAAAGACAGAACAGACACCCTTGAAACCATGAGCAAAAGCACCAGGATCGTGCCAGTATCTACCACCAATGTAACCACCTTGTGGACCACCACCACAATTTAAGACAATACCTAAGATAATGAAACCACAAATAGCAAGAACCTTCAACAGAGAAAAGATAAATTCAGCTTCACCATAACCTCTGACACCGAAGATATTAATAAAAAAGACCAAAGAATAAAAGATAGTAACCCAAGCAGCAGAATTAACGGTATCGTTCCAATATTTAATAGTAATAGAAGCAGCAACTAATTCCAAAGGTAAAACAACAAGCCATTGTAAGGCATAATTCCATGCCATACAGAACCCCCATGCAGGAGTAATAAATCTAGTGTTAAATTGAACGAAGGAACCAGAGACAGGGAAAGCAACACAAAGTTCACCAAGGGCTTGAACAGTACAGTACATCATAATACCAGTCAATATCCACGCAATAATGATAGCAGCTGGACCACCAGTATGAAGAGCAGAACCTGAACCAACGAAAAGACCGGTACCAATAGAACCACCAATAGCAATCATTTGTAAATGTCTATTCTTTAATGATCTCTTTAATGGAGCTCTAGCAGCAATTAAATTAGCTCTTTCAACATCAGTTAAATTAGGGTCAATTTCACCTAAATCGATTGGTTTAAAACCATCTAACCAACCTTTAAACCCAGTTCTCTTTGGTTCACTGGTTGGTTGATTGGTAGCATAAGCATCCCTTGATGTAGTTTCGCCAAGGGATTCTGACCCATGGACATTACTCAGATTCTTTTCTTCGTCGTAAACCTTTTCAACAGACATGATTAAGATGTTTGTTTGTATATAAGTATGTTTATAAAAAGATTAACTTAAAGTCTGAAGAGAGGTAAAGTAAATTAATTATAAAAGGGACGGGGAATAATACCCCTATTTATACAAATTCTATTTCTTTTTTCCCCTTTCTCATTATTTTTCAAATTTTAATTCGTTATCAGATCATTCAACTATCTCTCATTACTACTATTCCCCTTGTGAGGAGCCACCCTAGATCTCCAATTTTGGAAAACTGATTGTGGTAGATAAAGCGAAATCTTAGATAAACACTTTTCTTAGCACCTAGCGCTTGGCTATGCTCATAATAAAAAAAAGCAAAGTGCGATCGCTGTTTTTTCTAGATACCGCTGATAACGCCCCCCAGCTCAATCTCCATAGATTAATCTCCTTGTTTGATGATAGACGTACAAGGATACATACAGATACATAGAGGCACAAACATTCACAGCGTTTATGATAATAACACTGTTATACAAATTATTTAATTTTAATGGAGCCCATAACTAAGGCATTTATTCTAGTAAATAGTAAAGAGGGGAGAATAGAGGAGCCACATGCACACCGCTTAGCCCAATATATTCACAGATGTCATTCTCGTCGTCATCTTCATCCCCACCACCACTCTCAGCTTCCCCTTAGCGTCTTTACATATTTGTTATCTTCTCCTTTTCTCCAAACATCACCAACTACCGCTCGCTGTCACTTACCGCTAAGGCGCACTCATTTCATATCAATGCCGTGAAATTTCTGTCTCTAAAAGGCAAAAAAACGAGCGATGCCAATGCCGTTAACAGCAGGTTGTGATGAACGCCACAAACGGCATTATTTGCTTCGTCACATTAGAACACAATCCTCAGCTCCAAATCCATACACGACATTATCAACTCTTCGTTTAATAACATTCCAATCAATTCTACGTGTACTAAATTGATAAACCTCCTCTGGTGTGAAAACACCATTGTCTCGCCCAACGTCTATAATCATCCTAGCCAACTCTGTAATTTTAACACGATCATTTTTACATTCAACTAAATAAATTTGATCAACCATTTTAAACCCCCGTAAATATTCAATAGCTGGTTTAATCCTTTCATTTTGATAGAACTCATATAATTTATTTATATCAAAGCTAAATTGGATGGCTCCAATAGTACTTATGATAAATTTTCTCATCAATAATTGAATTAACAATGTGATGAACCGATCTCCAACTTCTTGCTTAAAAACATCCATTATATTCTTTTCAATTGAATTCTGTAATAATTTAAAATGTGTACCCATAATTTCAATGACAATCTTAATCCAATTCATTGTATCTCCCTGGTTCATCATCAATAGTTCAATGTTGTTAATATCATAAACCTTATTCTCTAAATCAATCTTATTATTTTCATTATTGGATACATTAGTGGATCCATTGCTCAGCATGGAAGACATAGTTTGAGATGACGAAGGCGGCGGATATTGAGCTCCATAAACAACTTCAACTTTAGCTTTAGTCGGTTTCTTTTTCTTACTCGTGCTCAGCAAGGGGATTGGCCCAATATCTTGTTCAATCCTTGTTTGAATCTCATTAATGATAATCCCAATACTTATATCTAATCCATTGGCAACATATGTATCAAGTGATGATTCTAACATTTTAATTGACTTTTCGATAACATTCATCTTTAAAAAATCTCTTGATTGTTGACCTTTAACGATTATTAAACCACTATTAATTAATTCCCTTTCATAAAATATTCCGACCATTTGCAATATTAAATCTCCAACATCGACTAATTCAATAAAATTAGATAATGGTTCTAATGTAATTACTTTACCATCCCTCTCATTCATTTGTGATGTAACTAACAATGGATCATATTTTCTCAATCTATTTAAGGCTTCCTTAAACCCCGCTTTAATATGTTTGTTGATTAAAATAACTAACATATCATTGAATATATTAATACATGATTCATTAATCTGCCTTCTGAGTTGCTCTGTTATTGAATAATTTGTTAATCCAATTAATAAATCATATGAATTCTTAATATGTTGAAGTAATAAAACAACTAAATCAATACTAACTAATGATTTCAATGATTCAACTTTATTCGTTAAAATCTTTAATTTGGCCGCTATTTTACTAATCTTAACTTCCTTTTCAACTTCCTCTTCTTCTTTAACTTCCTTTGGTTTCTTAAAATTAAACATGTTAGTAAACGTTGAAAATATTTCCATATTAAATTTTGAATCATTTCTTGAATCATCTTCAACATTTTTCATAATTTCATGCTCAATATTTCTTTGGGTTTGGGCATTTTGGCTATCCCATGAATCGATTAATTGATATAATGATGCCTTACATTTTAATGGTAATTCATTAGTAAATTCAATTAAATAATTCTCAAAACAATAATTCACTAACTGACAACTAACTCTAATATAATCCATATCTGATTTTGAGCCATCATCCAATAAAATGGCTGTCTTTGGATATTTCAACTCTTTAACAGTTTTAATTAATTTTAAATGAATATATGGTACACATTGAAAAAATAATGATCCTTCGTTCATAATATTAATTCGAGTATCTTCAACCTCGTCTTCCTCTCCTTCTAATTCCTGATGAATAAAATGTTCTTCCATTGAATCAATCTCCCGTGATCTTAAAATTATCTTATCAATCATTCCACCAACTAAATAATTACTTAGAAAGTGTTCCATTAATTTTAAAACAATTGGAACTTCATCCATATCCTCATCAGAATCTTTTTCACCCTTAGATGCTCCCTTTAAATGATAAATATCATCAATTTCACTTAAATGTTTGTTTATAATAATAGAAACTTTATCAAAAAATAAATCAAGATTTTCAAAGTTGAACTCAATGCTATTGACAACACCTCTCTTCTTAACATTTACTTTAATAAAAAACTGATCAAGTTGATCATTCCTTAATAGAAATGAATAATCTTCACTGTATCTCTCATAAAAAAATTCAACCAATGATTCCAATGGGTCAATTTTATCAGAATTCAATTGCAATACATCTAGTGATTTCACCAATGTCTTAACAACATCATAATTTTTCTGGTCTAACCTCTTACCTACTTCTTTAATAATGGAATTAATAAACATATTAATTAATGTCTCAAATTTAACTATCATAGTTTTATATTCAGGTGAATATTGATAAAGTGGTAAAATTTTATTTACATTTGTTAATAAGCTTGCTTGAGTCAATGGATTATTATATTTTTGAAATATAGTTAACGATTGGAAATTATTATAATCTTTAATTAATAATTCTTTGATAACTGGCGATAACAATTTCCAGATTTCAATAAATCTTTCCCTTGCAACACTTTCATCATTAATTTTATATCTTAAACAATTAATTGCATTCAATTTTATTTCTTTATTAGAATTATTATTAATCCCCCAAATACTGATGAGTTTTAAATATCTAACCCATAGATCGGCTTCTCCATTGATTGATTCATAATGATATTTATTAGCCATGCTAAAATTAATCACATCGTCAATACTTTGACAATGTAGACACACTAATCGAATCAATTCAGGTGTTAATTCAGCCATCGTAGTTTATCTTAGGTTATCTTGTTATCCTAACTAGTAAAAAAATAGAAGACACGGAGATGATAATATTTAGGTTAACTACCCCTTTTCCTCTTTGTATCCTCAGTTTTTGCAACAGAGGGCTGCTTGTACTCAAAACAATTAAAAAATTCACTTTCAGAAATTTCTGAAACTTTGTTGACAAACAAAATTTCACTTCGAAATATTGATAGTCTCGGATGTCGGCACTCGGGATGGATAACTATTATTAAATAATCTTGATGTATTCACATATAAAAACCTTTATTGAATGAATAACATTGGCTTAATTAATACAAAGTTGATTTCAGTAATCACTTACTAACCAAATTTTACCTTAAAATTTAAAAGTATAAAGTAACCAACACAAAATATATAATATTTTCGGAGCATCCTTAAAATAAGATAGAAAGGAATAAACCGGCCATAAAGGTTAAACCAACATTTAACGAAGATGCGCTAGCGTCAAAAGTACCTTGGTTATTAGAAAGTGTATTAGAACCTGCAGAGGCAGAAACAGTGACAGAAGCTGTTGCAGAAACAGATGTAACTGCAGGAACTTCAACGACTGAAGCAGTGGTCCAGTATGGTGCTCCTGTGGTATCAATAGCCAGATAACTGGTGACACCTGAGTAGGTAGAAACACCAGTACCTGTAATAGTGTGTGGAGCTGGAAGAACAATAATACTGTCAGTCACAGCGGATGGTTTACCATCCGCACCTGTAGTCGCATAAACATAGTTAGAGGTGAATGAAGAGGAACCTGTCCAGAAGTAAGTAGCATGAGTGGCCATAGTAATCTGGGAATTAATAGAGCTGGAGCCGTTACCTGAATTGGAGCCGTTACCAGAGGAAGAACCGCTACCAGAGTTGGAGCCGTTACCAGAGGAAGAACCGTTACCAGAGAAAGAACCGCTACCAGAGGAAGAGCCGCTACCAGAATTGGAGCCGTTACCAGAGAAAGAACCGTTACCAGAAGTGGAACCGTTACCAGAAGTGGAACCGCTATCAGAGTTGGAGCCGTTACCAGAGGAAGAACCGTTACCAGATGAAGAACCGTTACCTGAAGTAGAACCGCTACCAGAGAAAGAACCGCTACCAGAGGAAGAGCCGTTACCAGATGAAGAACCGCTACCAGAAGCATCAGTGGAGTTAGATGCACCGGTGGAGTTGGAGCCAGTATCAGTGGAGTTAGATGCACCGGTGGAGTTGGAGCCAGTACCAGTAGAGTTGGAGCCAGTACCAGTGGCATTGGAGCCAGTACCAGTAGAGTTGGAGCCAGTACCAGTGGCGTTGGAGCCAGTACCAGTAGAGTTGGAGCCAGTACCAGTGGAGTTGGAGCCAGTATCAGTAGAGTTGGAGCCAGTAGCAGTGGAGTTAGATGCACCAGTGGCGTTGGAGCCAGTAGCAGTGGAGTTAGATGCACCAGTGGAGTTGGAGCCAGTATCAGTAGAGTTGGAGCCAGTACCAGTAGAGTTGGAGCCAGTATCAGTAGCGTTGGAGCCAGTATCAGTAGAGTTGGAGCCAGTACCAGTAGAGTTGGAGCCAGTACCAGTGGCATTGGAGCCAGTACCAGTAGAGTTGGAGCCAGTACCAGTAGAGTTGGAGCCAGTACCAGTGGCGTTGGAGCCAGTACCAGTAGAGTTAGATGCACCGGTGGAGTTGGAGCCAGTATCAGTGGAGTTAGATGCACCAGTGGAGTTGGAGCCAGTACCACTATCAGAGGCACCGGTTGAGTTGGAAGAACCGCTGGAGTTGGAAGCATCAGTGGAATTACTGTTATTTGAGGAAGTGAAGGCGGAGACGGAGATAGAAACACCATTGGTTGGTTGAATAACATAGGCAATGGCGTAAGGAGTGGTGGTTTGGAAAACATTTTCAGAGAAAGAGTAGGTGGAAACAGATAATGAAGCAGTAGTACCAGTGTAATTAGCATCAGTAATGGTTCCGGCAACAATAGTAGAAGATGGTGGAGCAAATTGAACACTTTCAATAAAAACATGAGTTTCCGTACCACTGATAGTAGTTAGAGAGTCAATCCATTGCGTGGTAACGCTTGTTTGGGTTGGGTTTACAGTTAATATTTCACTGTATTGAAAAGTACCTTCACTGTCAGCAAGACATGCACCGTTTTGGATACTGTCAACTTGGTAAATGAAATTAGACCAATCAGCGGAAAGAATTTTACTTGGGGTTTGAACTTGAATATTCAAACCAGAACTACCCGCAATATTAAGCATGACAATTCTAACTGGATAGTAGAAACCCTGTTCCAAAGAAACATAAGCAGAATCGTGATCAAAAATTCCAGTAACCCAAAGTAACGCTGAATTTTGACTGTCTAATGGAATATCATGTTGACAACAACTGAATGCCATTTGAGTAGCAAACCAAACCATAACACCATCATTGACGTCAAGAACAGAGAATTGATGGATACCACTTTCGTCGGCCAAGAAATAACCAGTTAATTCAACAACATAGCCTACCCAGCTTTGCAAAACTGATACACCATAAATGGTGTCAGGTAGCAAGAGTATACCATTAGCTGAAAAGTTTGGATTAACGATACCAGTGGCAGAAGCAATTGTATTTTGAGAAGTGTAATCATTACCATAATATGAAGCTTGTAGAAGATTTAATGGTTGGTATTCAAAAAACCTGGCGGAGAAACCAGTATGAGTAGCAACAAAATGAGATGCAAAAGTACATCCTTGGCCAATACCAGTACCAGTAGCATGAGAAATAGTGCCAGCTTGTGTTGTAGTAGAGGAAGTTGAACCATCATTAGCATCAGTAACTTGGTATTCAACAGCATAAACAGAGCCACTCACAGTAGTAAGAGCAGTAGTGGTATACATACTAGTATTATCAATGTGGACAGTAGTGACAATTGTGGTAGTAGGAATAGGAGCAACAACTTGGTCAACAAAGAAAGTGCTTGGATTACCATTGTTATCGTAAGATGTTGTTAATGTAAACATATCGGTGACACCAGATAAACCAGTAGAAGCGGCGGAATTTGGAGTGTAGTAACTGTATGTAGTGGAAACGGAGACAGTATCAGAATTTGAAACAGAGGCACAATTAGAAATATTAGCAGTGTCAACACTGAAAACGTAATTCGTAAAATCATTAATAACCGTACCAGATGGAGTTCTAACTTGAACGTTCATAGCAGCATCATCACCATTGTTAAGATAAACCATTCTCATTGGGTAATAGTAGTTAGCAGATAAGTAAACATATGATGAGTGACTGTTAACATTGCTAGTACCAAGTAAAACATCATTAAATGCTTGCTTACCAAAGGTTTGTTGACAACAATCAAAACCAGCATTGGATGCAAGCCAGATGTATAGATACTGATGAATATCACTAATAGCAACAGTGTAAATACCAGTTTCAGTGGCCTTAAAATAACCGGTGTACTCAATAAGAGAATTGTACATGTTAACATACATGCCGTAGATTGAGGCACTTTGCCCAAAAACATTTAAATCATAACTAAAGGATAGAGCAGTAACGCCTGTGGCGGTAGTACTGAGCTGATTTGAGGTGTAAAGATTTTCAACGTAGGAACTGTCAGCCGTAAACAGATGATCAAGAATATCGTGGGAATAGAATTTAGCATTGAAACCAACTTTAGTATTTTGAGCATCAAATGTACATCCTGCCCCCTCTTGTGTAACACCCCAAACATTATCGTAAGCAAAAGCGCTTGCGATAAAAGTAAGAAGAAGTGACAGCAAATTAACTTTCATAAAATTTGCCATTTTTTTCTGAACGTGAAACGAGAAACATAACTCTAACCAGTAGATGTGGTTACAGTACCAGTTTAAATAGTTGAAACCCACCAATAATTATACTCCCAATATCAATAAAATAAACATAAATCAAAACAATAATAGAGTAACACTCCCAATGTTAACCTTGATATGACGGTTGCTGTTGCTATTTTTTCATGTACCTGCATATTTTCTTTTTTTTACTCCCATAGTTTGAAATTTAAGATTCTCGACAATATATAATTATTTTAAACCAAACGTATCCAATAACGACACAGAGTTCCGGTGGTTTGGATTGTCAAAAGTTTTTTATAACAATTGTTTTAAGCACAACATGTATAGCAATATTTTTTTTTGCATAATATTTTAAGAATGTGTTACACATAGGAGCTATTTTTCCTTCAAAAAATGAAAGGATAACATCCTAGAAATATCGTAACAGTTTTGAGACATTGCAAGTAAACGGGGAGGTTAAGTTAATAGCGCCAATATCTCCCAGATATTTGTAATTGTTGCCGATGCAAGTTGTTTTGCTGTAATTGTGTGATCTTCCATTCGTCATAGAACAATAATAATAATTTGAGAAATCGGGGAGGACATCATGTAGCAGCAAAAATGGCAACCTCCCAAGATTTGCAAAAAAAACCATAAACATTGGCCATTGAGTTAAGAGCAAAACGTACGAAAGCAGTAATAAAGATTTGATTGTGGCTTCGTTGCTTTGTTGCTTTGTTGCTTTGTTGCTTTCTTTGTTTTGTTCCGTAGTAGCCGTCTTATTTCATAATAAAATCATTAAAAACTGTTGAAGGAAGAGTTACAATTGCTAATGTTTACTTAGACTTCAACAGAGAAAGTGTTCTAGATCTTCTGAATTAGGCCAATAGATCAGAACAGTAGTATGAACAAATGTTCCTTTTTTTTAAAGACTAATTCTTAGTATTTGGGATATCTACCCTTCCTATAGTCAACAGATTATCATACAGTATCAAGTTGTAATTATATGCATATCATTCCCAGAAAACAGTAATTATTGGCATTGGGGGATGTATATATTCAAGCTGAAAGAATTGACTAAAAATGGTAGAGGAATTTAATATCTTTCCTTTAAAAATGAACATAGACACAAACAAAAATATGTTGATATTTTTAATACTCAAAGTTGTAGTGCTTTTAACAAAGCCAAATCTCATTCAGCTGATGTATTGTCTATATTTCAAGCAACAAAACGTTGCATGCACTTCTCAAAACTACTATTTCATTTTCGTCATCAAAAAGATTCACTGTTTTAAATTAAAATAGGTCTCTTCAAAGAGATCGACTTTGTAATGGTAGGTGATCAACAGTAATAAAAGCAATACAATGGAGTCAATCAATTAAAAATTAAACTTTCCATTAACATATTTTTACAATAACAGCATAACACTTACAGCATACTCTATAGGTATTTCTAAGGGTGGTTTAAAAAAATCAATTAAATCAAGAGGAGATTTGCAACTATATGTTTGAAAAATCATAACCTGAATAACGAATAAAACACAAGCCATAAGAAGAATACGTGTTAGCCTTGATATTAATTTCCCAGAATTGAACATTCACCAATAATTAAATGAGGTATTTGCCTCGTATAATGCAATGCCAAAGTATTCCCATTTCACATGATATTTCATCATAAGTCGAATTTGCTGTGGGTGACATTCTCTTCCATGTGATAATTAATGTCAAAATGCTAGATTTGATCAGTTTAATTTCTCGACAGCACGAGTTCGTTCCTTCTTAAGTTTTTTATTCTGTTATCGACATCTTGTATAGGTGTTCAATGCTGTTTTTGAAGATCGTGTGGTGGGATTCAAAAAATATACACCTGATTACTAATTCAGTTTTCGATATTTAAGTGTTTTTCTTCGCTTTAACCTGAGCTGCAAACTTCACTTGATCGCCTTCTTCTTCCAATTCAGAGATAGAAGTTTATTCTTTTGCCAATCAATCCATCAATCAATCTCAATGTCTGTCGGTACTGTTTACATTATGACTGCTTCCCCAAGATCCAACTGGCTTGGTGCCTATCTTAAGGAGTTGAACTTGGATGCCAAAGTTCAAGATAAGTCTGAAGATTCTGACTTTGTTACTGAGTTCCCATTAAAGAAGGCTCCAGCCTTCATTGGTGCTGATGGCTTCAAGCTGACTGAAACAGTTGCTATTGTTTCATACTTGGCTCACTTGGCTAAATCAGATTTAGGTGGTAAGACTGCTAATGAAAAGGCAAGTGTCGTTCAATGGTTATCTTTTATTAACTCTGATGTTATAACTCCAGCCGTCGCCCTGAAATTCTATGCAAAAACTGACGAAGAAAAGAAGACTCAATATGCAAAGCTTACTGACTATCTGAAACATATCGACAACCATTTATCTTCAAACAAGTACCTTGTTGGTGAAACTTACACTGCAGCTGATATCTTTGGTGTCTATATGCTTGGTATTTTTACTTCTTTGACCGGTGTTGCTGAATTCAGCAACATTTCTAGATGGTTTGCTGATGTCGAAACTGTTTCTCCATCTATCAAGGCTCTCAATGCTGCTGCAGCAGCTGCTGCTTAAATATAAAGCTACTGCTTATACATTTTCGTCTTATTTTATCATTATTACCGCCACCTCTGACCAACGATATTAGAAAGAAAATTTCCCTTTTTATAACTTATTTATTATATTTGTTTGCATAATTTATAAACTGGTGAATATATGTTTACATATTATTACGTGACTATCAAAATATACTACAGAATCATTACCCAGAGATTATCCAAAGGTTGTATTGGCTTTAAAATAAAATGATGCATCATATTTCCATTCGTCTCTTTCCCTCTTCTCATCATGGTGTATTTTATTATTAATGAGATAGCAAGAAACTGGCTTAACACTGTTAGTATTAAACCTTAGGTGTTGAACATTTTAATCGTAAAGGAAAAAATATCATATTGATATCCAACTCATTCAAAATTACTATTTTGTACATATTTTGGCTCTGTTTACTTTGAGTAAATACTCGCCTGGCGGAATATTGTGTTTAGAAACTCCACATTTCTATCTCCTATATAGAATAATATCTTTTGAAGTTTTATAATGCTTCCTGAATCAATATTGAGTTCCCAAAAATGAAATGGATGTCTAATAGTTAAGCAAACATATCATAGTGTTCTTTTAGAGTATCAAAGCTAGATGACACATTCATCTTCATAGTATTTGAGATACTACCTATGTAATAATATTGCTTCTTAAAACAGAATTTGGAGTTCCCTTAGGCTCCGTTTTTTCATAATTGGCAGGTATGCTGGCTATTTCCTATAACTTTGCATAGAGAAAATACTTTACGAAATAATTAAATTGCCTACCATAATCCAATTCAATAAATAAATACAAATGGCAGAGCATCAGCCACATTTTAAACATTGTCAGTTCTTTTATTTTGTTTATGGATATTGCACTGGGCTAATACTAGAATACGATCTTCCTTACAATAAACTTCAAATCTGCTCTTCTTTTAAAAGCAAATTTTAGTGTTGGATATAAAAGAAGTGGAGATAATTCAGCAGGTTATCCTCACATCTAGAACCTTTTTACTCTATGCAAAGTTCTTCCTTCACCGATCAAATGTATCAAATGTGTATTTTCTCAGTTCATTTTTCATTTGAATTTTCTCTTAAGCATAGCTTCTAACGTATTTACAATTGTCCAATATCCTTGAAAGCAGAAATTAAGGGTCCACAAGAAAAACTAAATTTGGATATTAGTGTGTTTCTTTAAGTATCCTTAAGGACATTATTGTAACATCTTCCTAGTACTAGTATATTGAGTTGTCAATACCTTCAACCTCGTATTTTGTTTTATTGCGAAAGAATGACATTCATTCGCCAAGTCTTTATGCTAAATACTCATAATGATATCACTCAGCCTTTTTCAACCTCCAGTGTATCAAAATATACATTCTCACAGTATAGTATGATTTGAAACATGGATAAAATTCTTTTCTTTTCTTTCTCTAGCCTTTTTTGAAGTCCTGATGATTTAAACTGGGTATTCTTTACTAAAAACCAATTTGAGCTTTTCAAGTTCGTCACGTGACCCCTTATATTTTGGTGGCTCTCTTTGATTACGTAAGACACATTATGTAGGTACTACTATTGAATAGATAGACCACCATAGTTAGTCCTATCTCCAACTTCAGACGTCCTAAGTAAGGACATCAGGAGTTAAGCGGGTTTTGTAGCATACACAAATGAGTGATTTTCTTTGATATCCACGTTAAAACTGATCCTTCTATGCTAAGTCCTTTATCTCCTTTTTTCAGTTAACTCCACACAACAATTAAAAATGTATTTAAGCTAAAGCAATGAAGGTCTAAAAGCCAATCAAGATACAATTGAACAATAAAACAACCACAAAAACAACAATCCCTATTTAATATACCTAAAACAATGACTTTCGGTACTCTTTTCTCCAATCCAGTTTCTCCAAGATCTGTTTTCATTGAAACTTTAGTTAAAGTTCTTGATTTAGATGTTGAAATTCAAAATGACCTAGCAGATCAAAGGTATGTCTCTAACTTTCCACTGAAAACTCTTCCTGTTTTTCTTACTAGTGATGGTGTGCCAATCACTGAAACTATTGCCATTGCAGTTTTTTTAACTTCAATTTCAAAGAATGCCGATTTCAATGGTAAGACTAATTTAGATAAAGCTTTGGCTTTGAAATGGTTATCCTTCACAAACTCTGATGTCATGCCAGCTGCATACCAAATCTATT
Source organism: Saturnispora ahearnii (assembly GCA_030564945.1). Lineage (NCBI taxonomy): Eukaryota > Fungi > Ascomycota > Pichiomycetes > Pichiales > Pichiaceae > Saturnispora > Saturnispora ahearnii. Next base: position 81,258 of record JAJMAQ010000005.1, on the reverse strand, counting down.
CTGCTGGTGATAATGAGGAAATCAGAGCTGCTGCTACTGAAAAGCTTACAGTGTATTTGAATTATATCCATGATGAGCTTTCTCAAAGACCTTACTTAATTTCAAATTCTCAAACTGTTGCCGATTTGTATCTCAGCATTTTAATTGGTTTCATCTTCAATTACTTTCCTGAAATCTTTGACGTCACGTCCTTCCCAAATATTGAAAAGTGGTCTAATTTGATGAAATAAAACCAGAGGTAACGAATTTTATTAGTGTAACTTGCTAAAAAGTTGGTGTTTATAAGTATAACTAATTTTATTTAAATATTTTACCTAAAGGATCCCCTTTTTTTCTTAATATCAGTTAAACAAGGTCCTGATATAGGATCTATATTCAATTGTATCCCTGATTTACTAAACTTAATCTTGTGAACAGGACCAATAGATTTACTACGAATTGCAAATCGTTTCCTTTTCAAATCTTGCACATTTCTACTTGTTGTTTTCTCCTGGTCTTGTACACCAGTACCTGTATCATAAAGGTTACTCTCCTTTCTCAATAACTCGTCTAATTTCTTAATCTTCAAATAATTCAATAATGTTGAAATAATTTCTCTTATAGTAACCCTAAATTTCATTAACAACTCATCAATAGTACAATCATCATTTACTTTAGTCACTAAAGGTAAAATGTTCTTCAAGTTCTTCAATGTATCGTCATCTGTATTCAAATCTTCGACTTTAAAATTCATTAACTCTGCATGAAGGTCTTTAGTTTTCAAATTCACTCCAAGAAAGGGTAGCAACTCTAAGTATTCGTCAATTTCCTTCTTAACAACAGCTCTTTCACTATCAACAAACCTTTTTTCATCCTTTGCTAGTCGGCTATAAATGGGTCGATACAATTCATCTTTTAAAATATCCTTCTTAATCATAGGTCGACCTCTAGTTCCACGAATAATCTTTCCATAATCCTTGTCCTTGTATTTTTTACCTTTCCTAAGCTTTAAATCCTCCCTAGACCCCTTCTGATCAATTAAATTAATAGAAAATTGATCTTTCAATTCTTTTTTCAATTCCTGGACGTTAAACCCCTCTAGTTCCTCATTCTTATGACATTTCATACCAGTATTATATTGTTCAAGCTCATCAAAAACATCTATGGCGTACATTTCGGGTATATTTGAAGAGAGAAACCCATCAAAGTCAAATTTGGCCTGATTTCGTTGGTTTAAAAGAGACGATTCAAGAAGAAGTGAATTTTGAGATTTTAAACTCCTATTTTTCAATCTATTGGAACTTCTGGATGTTGTAATACCATTTCTACTCTCAGATCGATTCCCCATTCCTCACAATAGCCATTTATTTAAGGATTTATTGATGAAATGGAGTTCCACATTATTTTTAACTTACGCGGTTAAATGTGGCCAAATAAATGATCACAACTACATCCGATATTAACGTTGACTAAATGTCCCTAATTCCCAGGCGACACAAAACTGGAGATAGAGACTTTTATGAAAGCGCTTTGTCAGTGTTTTCAGACAAGAAGCTGAGACCAATTTGGCTTTTAATTAGATGGAAACAGTTGCTGGTGGTTTTGTTATGGTTTACTTGCATTGTTCATTATTTTGAACGTATAAAGCCAAGATCAGTATTGAAAGCATGCCTGTGGGATCGTTGGGAGGATTGGCCAGAAGGTTCTGATCCCCATCATTCCTTTATTTACGGTGATCCTCAAATTGTTGATGATTATTCTTACCCTACTAGATCAAGGATATCAATGGGGATTACCCAGTGGATTAGTGATAATTACCTTCATAGGAACCATCAATTAATTGGCTCTGTTTTAAAACCAGATAGTGCTTTTTTTATTGGTGATCTTTTTGATGGTGGTAGAGAATGGGAGAATAATAAATGGTATAATGAATACATCAGATTTAATAAGATATTCAACCCAATCGAAGGTATGCGTCAATATAAACAGTTGCCTGGTAATCATGACATTGGATTTGGTATGGGAGTTGACTTTGACAGGTATTCAAGGTTTAGATCTTATTTTGGTGATGCTGATACATATGTAACATTAGGTAATCATTCAGTTGTTCTATTAGATTCAGTTTCATTATCTTGTAATAATGATACAAGAGTTAGAATGAGTTCAGAGAACTTTTTAGAAGCTTTCAATGATCCAAACTATATTGCAAAAAAATATCCACGTATTTTGTTGAGTCATGTTCCACTTTATAGATTCACTGAACTTCAAACATGTGGACCATTGAGAGAAAGTAAAAAGAAATTCCCAGTTATGAGAGGTAACCAATATCAAACTGTTTTAGATTTTGAATTAAGTCAAAAGATTCTTAATGTGATTACCCCATCAATAATCTTTTCTGGTGATGATCATGATTATTGTCATATTAGACATCCACTTGGCACGTTTACCGGTACAAATGTTGATGATTATACAATTAAAGACGATATGGTACCAGGTTTACATTACAGTGATGAAATTACAATTAAAAGTTCAGCAATGACTGGTGGTATCAGGAAACCAGCTATTCAATTAATAAGTCTTTGGAATCCCATTGAAGAAGACAATAAAGGTGAAAGGGGATTAAATAAAAAGGAATCAGAAATTGTCGATTCTAAAAGTATTAAATCTAAAGTTTGTTACTTACCACAACCATATAAACCACTTTTTCATTATTCAGTTTCATTAACAGTGTCACTATTGTGGTTGTTTCTTTGTACCGTTAGTGTTAATTTTGGCAAGAGGATTAATCGAATGTTCAATTATTACTTAAGCAAATGTAAGAATAGATTTATTGCTTTCACAAAACAAGAAAAGATTGATCTGGATGATATAAAGAAAGAGCGTGACAATATGGTTGATATTGCGTTTAAACGGGTATTCATGGATTGGCGTATTGAAGAGAAACCCAATTGGAAAGCATTTAGTATTAATACCGCTTTGGTTGCAATCGGTTATTTTACTATTCTGTGCCTGTATTTTAACTCTATCTAACGGTTTTATTGAATGCGATATTCAAGATATGAAATAGATAGATACAAACAATACTTTTTTGGTACCAAAAAAATAATGTTAGTTATCTTTTTACTGTATAGTAATATATTCTATTGTGCTGCCTTTTTGATATAGCGCATGTTGTGTCAATTCCATTTTTGACTATTGAAATATTATTTAACTAAGCTAAGATGCTTAGCTGTTGAAAATTTAACAAAAGGTTAATAACGAAGTATTCACCTCAATAATAAAAGTATGGAGAAGTTGATAAAAGTAGTAACACGGGGATGGTCTTCTATATAAGAAATTAAATTAGCTTATGTATCACCTTATAATGATGAAATTAATCCCGTTGTTTTTTTATTTGCAAAGTGAATTATGATCAATATATCCCCAATCATTTTTTGTCAAATTAAATCTATATCAGAAATACTGATAATGATCAAGTTAATTATGGTCTGAGAAGAAATTAATTATTGTCAGTTTACTATACAAATACCAGAATATACTCCTTTAAGAATCAAATATCTAGATGTGGCCTTATATTTAATTACTAATTCATTATTTTCTTAAGATTGAAATATTATCTTTATACTCAATATTTTGTCTATAAAAGGACGTCTACTTTACCTTTACTTTAATTATTCTTAATAACTTTTTTAATCATTAAGATATAAGTTTTTGTAAAATCCTATATCTAAATTATTTTTTGAAGCTATAAAAATAATAAAAGTAGAGGTAAAGTAAACCTCCTTTTATAGATGAAATAATGATTATTAAAAATAATATTAGAATGCTGGGATCTTAGTAAATTAGTCATAGCAATATAATCAAAAATATTTGATTACTATTGATTATGATCAATAAGTTTTATATCAATAATCATAATTATTAATTTCTTCTCAGAACATAATTAACTTAATTGTGATAAGTAATATCTATTTAAAACTATTAATTGAGTCTGGATTTAATTTGATAGTTTTTAACAAATCCTGTATAAGATACTTAAACCGTTAGATTATTAATATAAAATAATATAAAGGACAAGAGTTTTCTAAACTCTTTTATACAATTATAATTATGTTCTAGATTATAGTATTAGTAATAAATAAGCCTGTTACCAATAGATATTGGCCTATGACTAATCGTGATAAACAACTTTTATCTGACAAGTTTTGTATAACAATAATCTTATCATGTCATCTATCTATCAATAATAAAATTATCGCTTTCTTAAATAACTATTCTTAATCAATATTGTTATCCATGACTAATACAATAATAGATTAATATTACGTTATTCAACATTTTCACATGAGCACATTACATCTAAAGAACATGTTTTCTAAAATTTATTTTATTTAAAATAAAAATCTAGAGAAAGAAGAAATTTAAAAACTTTTATTGAAGATAACCTTAAGCTAACAAACATAAACGCTAAAAACTAGTTAAATAACATATCCAGGTTTTAAGTAATTTTGTTTAAGTTCTGTAATAAAATTCTAGAATGAAATTTGTAGCAACAAAAGGCTTGTCATGATCGGAAATATCTGATATCTGATTGCAATATGCCCAGCACTTTTAAATTGAAACGAATTAGACAATACTGATAATTATAATAATATGTACAAAAGAAATTAATAGTGCATACCCTTAGACATTGGAATGTAAGTCATCAGAGAAGGACAAATTTAAGCCAACTAGTTCCATCCAACTTGTTGAAGCAAATTGAACATCAAGGAATAGCAATATCTTTGCAAAAACAGCACAGACATCAAAATCAAATTCATAAGCGTTACTTTCAAAAGATCCTTTATAGAGATACCATAGGCAAGCCATGGCTGTTAAAGCAGATAGTCCAAAAAGTAATGATCTTTTGAACATAAGGACGGAACATTGGAAATGTGCACTCGTATTAGAGTTATTAATAAATAAGTGCTTAAGACCTTCCTTCCAAGTTAAAGGTGGAGCCTTTTTAAAGGAAGAATGTCCTTGAATAATAAATCTGCATTGGATCAAATGACAAGCACAGAATAAAATAAACATTTTAAGACGCATAGCGTTATTATCTTCATCTGTGATATAGCCCCAACATGAAAGAGAAAGTATCTTTCTAAAAGAGATTAGTCCGAAGGCAATGATATCTCTATATGCACTTAAGTCTGTTGTTGTTTTAGATTGTGATATAATTTGGTATGCTTTAGAAACAAGAAGTAATAGAGAATTTGCCAATTTAGAAATCATTGAAGGTACAAAATTCATTAATTGAATAATAACACCCCTATTGTTAGAGGTTTCCTTGACGTCAAGACTCTTGATATAAATAATAATACAATAGAAAGCATAGTTTATGATAGAAAGACCAATATGAAGGGCCAATGCTATTCTGAAAACACTATTTTGCACCGGAAGCATCAGAATCCAAAAAAGAGCACACAATTCAGCGTATTTCCACCATTTTGCTATAAAAGCAGTAGAAAATGATAGTTCCGTCATTGACAACAATAAAGATTTGATGCATGAGGGAAATATTGTTGAATAAAAAATTGAAATTATCAACACTCGCTAGTTACTAATCTTTTATCTTTATCTTTAATGACAGAAATCGATACCAAAACGAAGTTAAACATACACGAGAGTGTTCCCACGATTACAAACGATCCTGAACAACCTAATAGAGTTTTCGAAGTGATCAAAAATACGCCAGATTTGAGCATCTCCATATCTGATGCCGTGAAGTGCCACGATGTTCATTCCCAATTACAAGGATATATTGTTTATTTGATTCATCTAGGACCTCTATTGGTTAAGAGAAGATACTCGGAGTTTGAAAGCTTGAGATCTAATCTTACTAAGCTATTTCCCACTTCTGTGATACCGCCAATCCCTGAAAAGCAGTCCTTATCTTCAAATATAGCCACTACAACTACCAATTCATTAAGACGGTCCTCAATCACTACTGGGGAAAATGGTGAAGTAGCTACCACAACTACTACTAATAGTGAATCGGCCAATACTAGACTGCCGCTGTTATCAAACGAAAATAACAAGGCCATTAAGGTTGTTGAATATCGGAAACGAATGCTTACAGTGTTTCTAAATAGATGCTTAAGAATACCGAAGATTTCCAATTCTAGCTTTTTCATGTACTTTTTGGATCCATTGACTAATTTCCATGACTTTTTAAATAAAAAGGAAAACGCAACCTTTAATAAGTCATCAATATATCAATTATCACCTTTTGATCCTCTAGGACAAATTGAAAATCAATTATATCTAACATTACCTGTTCCTTCGTCATCCGATACCACCTTAATTAAGGATATATGCCAGGAAGAATCGTTTCAATACTTTATCAACTTTGAATCAAAGTTTTTGAAATATGAGTTTGTTTTGGGCAACATATCAAAGATCAATAAGCATCTTTTAAAACACTTTTCAGAATTAACAACAGAGCTTTCCGATTTAGGTTCCAATTTTAACAAGCTTTCACTTTTGGAAGATTCTGATAAAATTGAGGTAATTGGTAAAGCGTTTGAACGTCGAAACCTATATCTAACTGGATTATGTGATTCAATAAATTTGGATTTTCTTGATAAGCTAATTGAATTAAAAAATTTTAGTACTACAGCTAAGGAACTGATAGAATACAATCGGAAAAAACTGATACAACATAAGCTAGTTGAAAGGGATTTATTCACTAGTAGGGCAAGATGTCAAAGATACGAAGCGGAAGAAAAGAGGATAAAGAAAATTGATGATCAAACAAGGAGCGCTTTAGGAGAAAATGTAAATGATAATGGGCTAGATGCTCCGATAACAGATGATGAACTTCAAACTGCTCTTTACACAAAATCTAAAAAATCCTTATATGATAATATTCCAGGAATAAATAAAATCAATAGCATAATATTGAAATATGTTAATGATCCAAATCCAGATGAAACTAGAAGAAATAAGTTTTACAATATGAAGTTAAGACTTTTCCAATTAGAGAGACAATATGAAATTTTGAACAGTGAACTTGAAAGGGTTAACAATGATATTATTAAAGAATTAGAATCGTTTCATGACTGGTTTAAAGAGCAATTATCTTCTATTACCCTAAGATATGATGAAACTTTTAAAACTTTTGTTGGAAGTTGTAAAGCAACCTGGGATGAAGTCAAATGATAATTGTGAATTGGAAGTTCAAACAAAGGTACTAACAGAATGATTTGAAGTGATAAGATATTCATTCTCCTTTTTCTTTTGTTCTACATATATTTCTTTTTCATCTTTGTTTTGTTTTACTTATTAGTTAACCAATGAAAAAAAGAATTATGCAAGTTTTATAACTTAAATTACATTAATACTACAATACATAAAATGTAGACACACATATAAATAAAAGATTATTGTTGAAATGCTTCAGCAACTAAATTCTTGAGTTCATTATGGTCATCATTTTCAACTTCTTTATTTTCAACACCTTCTTGTTGCTTTTCAGCACCAGTTAATTCTGGACTAACACTTAAATGTTCCACTAATGCAGATTCACCCAATGTTTCATTATTATCAGCTGATTTTGCCAAAAGTGTAAGCATGGCATCGTATTGATCATCAGATACTTCTTCATTATGCTTAACTTGTTCTGTATTAGACTTTAGAGTTGACACAATGTCAATATCAGATGTCTTTTCACTACTTGGTGGTGGAGTTTTAGATTTAGTTTTAGCTAAAGGTTTAGGAATATCCTTTGATTTAACTTCTGATAATTCATTATCAGAGGATGCTTGCGGTTTTGGACTACCCATATTTCTCACAATGCCACTTGCACCCTTTAACCAACTAGGCACCTCCACATGGTTTTTAAGATACCATATTTTCCAATTTCTAGCTTTATCTTTTAATTGTAAACTTGATCTATTTTTTAAAGATTCATTTATTCTTCCACCAGGACCAAATAATTCAAGAATTGCCGTCCATTGTGTTCCCTTAACTTTTAATCCCTCCCTAAGAGCAGATTCTTCTTCTTCTGTCCAAACACGTCTGAAAGTAGCTGATCTATTTTTGGATTTCTTTGCTGTTGGTTTCATTGGCGTCATATTTGGCAATGGCTCAGTTTCCGGAGGAGTTTGCGAGTCTACATTAGTAGGAGTATCTTCATCTAATTCAGCTTCACTTGAACTTCTTTTAATATTTGTTTTAACAGGGTCAGAATTTTTAGATTCAATAGTTTCAGGAGTAGCTGAGCCTTTAGAACTTTCGGTTGTCGTTGTCGTCGTCGTTGTTGATCCCCTTTCGATTGGCTTAGAAAGTACCCTTTTAAGAGGAATTTCAATAATTGTTTTCTTTAATTCAGGTTTTTTATTCAAGAAAATCTTTCTCTTTTCAAATTCCATACCAATTTTACCTTTAGGACCCCAAATCAAAAATCCAACATTCTTTGAAACATAATCTAATAAATCATTTAAGAATCTAACCCATTCATATTTTTCCATTAATTCAGAAAGGTTTTGCTCATTGTTTGAGGCCAAAGAATTTGATTCCTTTAATAATGTTGATTTTCTAAGAGTCGAACGCTGAAGGAAATCATATTCAGCAGGAGTAAATAAAACCTTAACTTTGTTCATGATCTGACTTGGTGGTTTAAAATCACCATTTGAAATAATAGAAGTTAGTTCACCACCCCCTAATTCTTCTAACTTATGTTTCCAATCATTATCTCTCCGGCGTAAAATTATTTCGGGTAAATTTTCAGGGAATAGATCGGTAATAATTTCTTCTCTTGATCGGTCACCTAATTCTAAAGCGGATATATAAGCTTGTGTTTTAAGCTCAAGATATAGCAGAGCCTGTGCTTTTAAAAATTTTGTTGAAGCTCTCTGCTGATTGAATGATTTTGAACCTGCATTGAGATTTGCCGATTCACTTGTAATAAAAGTGTCATTTTGCTTGATATTAGATAAAGATTCAGAAGGATCAAGGTTTTGTGGAGGGCAAAATACGTCAAGGAATGCTTCATTAAGGAAGAAGAACCCAAGATCAATCAAACCTAAAGTTGCCAAGAGGAAAGTTGCTAAATTAACCTTACGAAGTGTACCTTCAATTGTATCTTCTCTACCCCTTAAAAAGGAAGGAGAAGGTTCACCAAATCTCCAAAGACCAAAAGTGATATTTTCAACAGTGAAAAATGGAGATTCCTCCGAATTATAAACTCTCTTTGTAGTTTCGAAAAGTTCAACTAAATTTGAAAATGCAATACCAGAATAAGATGATTCTCTATTTGAAACCAATTCCATAACCTTCTGATATGGACCTTTAGTAATAATTCTTAAGATTTGTGTTGCCAAGTTATCTAAAACCGGTAATGTGTTAATGAGAAGCTGGACGTTAAACGATAAACTATCAGGTGCAGTAATGAATAATGGTAATGCCGATAATTGAGCATCAATAATAGATGGAATTTTAGAATCCGAGTTAGAATTGTTTTCATTGTCAGCTATTAATGACCTATAAGCAGCTAAAACTGTAGTATCTTGTTTTAAAAGAGCTGAATTGGCAGGCACATTTAACCCTTTATAAGACGTCGTTGCTACGGCCGGTGCTGCCCCCGCAGTTCCTGGAACATAGTCTGCAAGTACACGATCCAATTCCTGTTGGAGATCGTCGTTTTCCATTGCTGTGTTAATAACCTTTTAAAAAGTATACATTTTACTAACAGATCAAAATTTTTTAACTTTTTATATTTTTTTTTAAATTTCTTTTTTTTTTCCAAAAAAAAAAAAAAAAAAAAAAAATCACGTGTCAATGTGGCGCATTGTCATTTTTAAAATATTTGTGGCGCATGAAAGACAAGAGAAAAAAAGTTTGTTGCTTAAGGGCGAAAAAAGAAAATAAATTGATTAAAGGAAGGCAATTGTTTCGGATAGTAAAAGAGTGAATAATATGTCATTTGATCGTGCAGACACATATTCTGCGTCCGTTTTACCACCAACAGAGGGACCAGATTTAAACTCAGATACATTACAGGCTTTCAAGAGATTTGTTTTGGAGTTTCGTGTTAATAATGAGTTTCTTTATAGAACACAACTTAGAGACAACATTCAAGCCAATTTGTTCTTATTACACGTCCGTTCAGAACATATCATTGCATACCATGAAGAATTATACCAGAGGTTAGTTGATAATCCATCTGAAATGATCCCGTTGTTTGAAAAGGCCATTACCGAAATTGCAAAGAGAAACCTATACCTTGCACATTCTTCAACTACACTTTTACCACAATGTCAATTGATTTTACTTTCAAATGATAATAAATTATCAATCAGAGATTTAGATTCTGATCATATTTCTAAGATTGTTAAAGTTTCAGGTATAGTAATTTCTACATCTATGCTTTCTTCAAGGGCACAGTTTCTTACATTAATGTGTCGTTCATGTCGTCATATTCATAATATGAACTCTTCTTCTGCATTTGGTCCTCCTCAGTTTCCTAAACAATGTTTAGCACCTTCAAATCCCGATGGTGAGAAGCCAAAATGTGCTCCTAATCCATATTTAATCGTGCATGAAAAGTCAACTTTTGTTGACACACAAGTTTTGAAACTTCAGGAAACGTCTGATATGGTCCCGGTTGGTGAAATGCCTCGTCATATTTTACTAAGTGTTGACCGATACCTTTGTAATAAAGTTGTTCCTGGTACACGGTGTGATATTGCAGGTATTTACTCTATTTATCAATCAAGGGTGCGTGGCCAAGGTTCTGCTAATACTGCAGCTATTAGAAACCCATATTTACGTATCGTTGGAATTGAGGCGGAAAGGGATGGATTAGCTGTTCTTGGTGGTAATACTGGAGCTTTTGGGTCAATGTTTTCCGAAGACCAAGAAGAACAACTCTTGGAATTATCTAGAACTCCTGATCTTTACAAGAAGTTTGCCAAATCCATTGCTCCTTCCATTTACGGTAACGAAGATATAAAAAAGGCTATTACTTGCCTATTGTTTTCAGGTTCAAAGAAACTTTTACCTGATGGCATGAGGCTTCGTGGTGATATTAATGTTTTATTACTTGGTGATCCTGGTACTGCCAAGTCCCAACTTTTGAAATTTGTTGAGAAGGTTTCTCCAATCGCTATTTATACATCTGGTAAGGGTTCTTCTGCGGCTGGTTTAACAGCGTCTGTTCAAAGGGATCCTGCAACAAGAGATTTTTATCTTGAAGGTGGTGCTATGGTTTTAGCTGATGGTGGTGTTGTTTGTATTGATGAATTTGATAAAATGAGAGATGAAGATAGAGTTGCAATTCATGAAGCTATGGAACAACAAACTATTTCAATTGCCAAGGCAGGTATTACAACCGTTTTAAATTCAAGAACTTCAGTTTTGGCGGCCGCCAACCCAGTTTTTGGTAGATATGATGACTCTAGAGCCCCTGGGGAGAACATTGATTTCCAAACAACGATTTTATCAAGATTTGATATGATTTTTATTGTCAAGGATGAGCAAAGTACTCAAAGAGATATGAAGATTGCTCATCACGTTATGAATGTTCATACTGGCGAAGCAAATAACGAAGAAGAAGAAGAAGGCGATATTCCTCTTGATTTAATGAAAAATTATATCACTTATGCAAGAGCTAAATGCGCTCCAAGGTTATCACCTGAGGCAGCTGAATTGTTAAGTTCTGAATTTGTTGCGATTCGTCGTGACGTCAAAAACAGGGACTCACTTTCTACTGAAAGATCCTCTATCCCTATTACAATTAGACAATTAGAAGCCATTGTTAGAATAACAGAATCTTTAGCAAAAATTTCTTTATCACCAGTTGCAACGGTGGAACACGTTCAAGAAGCCATGAGACTTTTTAATGCATCAACGTTATCTGCAATTCACGGACCAGGAGGATCTGTTGATAATCCTGAACTTGTTAAACAAACTGGTAAAATTGAATCTGAAATTAGACGAAGATTACCATTAGGTTGGAGTACAAGTATGGCAACATTGAGAAAGCAATATGTTGAACAAGGTCCATATAGTATAGAAGCTCTTGAAAGGGCGTTGGGTATATTAGAAAGACGTGAGGTGATAAGATGGAGAGCTGGCAGAGCCAGTGTCTTTAGGTGTGGCGTTTAAATGTAGTTGTCATCTCATGAATTGTATAATAAGTTTATTAATTAATTTGTATTGTTTATAGTAGTATTTATTTATAAAATATAGACCAGCAATATATAAGATAACCGACGATAATACTACTAGTCCATATTATAAATTAAACCGCCGTTGATAGCTAATAATGAGACACTCATTATCATCAAGTAATACATAGAATATTCAAATTTGAAAATAGAAACCTTATGCAAATTATAACCTTCAACCATTTGGAAATACCCCAATGCACCAAATAATATACAACCAAAACTTAATCCAATAAAAACAATTGCAATGGCTATGGAATTGGTATTATCACCATGGAAACTTCCTCCATTTCTATGTTTTGAAGAATTAGAATTATCTGGAAATCGAAAATCTGTTATTAAAGAGATAGCAATGATTGATAAAGTTAGAGCAAATTTCAACCATGAAAGAGCAGTTCTTTCAGACATCAACACATCACGTGGCTCGCTTCCCGTGTTCTTTAAAACGAAATCATTAAATATCATTGGAATAAGAGAACTGTGGCTGTCAAGATCTAAAAGGGTGTCAGAAATGTGTTAATTATTTTTCTTCTATTATCAATAACAAATTCCTTATTCTTTTGCAAGTCTTGAATTCACTTTAAAAAAAACAAAGAAATAAAGTAATGGAGAGCACTATCAACTTAGACATCAACTTACTCGACGGGAGTATCAATGCACAAGAAAAGGAGGTTCTTTTAGAGTATCAAAACCTTGCTAGGGCTCTACAAGCTATGAGACATACACTTGAACAAATGAATTCTAATGTTAATGTTATAGCTGGATCTGTTGATGACAATGCTAATCGAGAGAATTTATCTGATACATTACAGGAATTAGAACGTGAAATGTCTATCCTTAATGGTGCTTTTAAAAATGCTGTTCATAAGGTTTTACTAAATGAAGATATGGATATTGTTGAAACTTCAAAATGAATGACGTCCTTGGAAATAACCAGGGAGGAAAGATTATTGGTTGAAATATTTTGCTTTTCCAATGTCTTTGAATCGCATTTTAGAACTCTCTTCATCATTATTTTAAGAATAGATCTTTTCAATATCAGGTTACACAGTTTCACACAGTTCCTTATTAATAAATTTGCGTTTTCTATTGGGATTCATTTAGTCACTATGTTTCTGAAAGTTAAGGTTTTTTTCTATATCTAGTTTATCTTATCTTTGAGCTAACTAAGGATTGTTGCAATAGATAGAAAGAATCTAACTTCATTATGCTTGAAGTGAGTTTACCTCTGAAATTGGCAATAGTTCTAGAACTATTGAATTACATATATATCAAGGAATCTTTTGTGATGGAATTTAGAATATTGTCGAGTGGTTGCTAACTACGATACATATGTAGTTTTAAAATGATAGTATGATGTAAAATTGTGGAATAGTTTCAAAATATATTGACGAAACCATTTAGCGATATCATATCTATATTCTGCTACGCCGAGAAAGGTTACTTTTCCTAATGAAGGAAGTTTTCATGGTTTTAGTAAATTTTATTTTACGTATTAAATTTTAAAGTGATATACCCCATATCACTAGAATACTATTACTAAATTAGGAAATGGTTATCAATCCTTTGGAATATGTTTTTAATGCTACTGATTTGACAAATAAAACGGTCTGCAAATCACTTACTTGCTATTATGCACCAATTAAATTCTGATATGATATCATTAACATTCCCTATTTGAAATAAGACCATGTCGCTAGCCTCACTGCGGCTATTACATTACAATCCAATACCATGTACATGTATAGTTTAATAAAAATCATGAACTTCTGCTATTGTAAGAACAGAAAAAAGGGTATATAAAAATACATCGATATCAGCAATTACAATATATTAACGCTGAAAAAAATGGTCGTAGTAACCCTAGTTAGAAGACCTTCTCTGAGGTTTTGTTGCACTTGATCTTTTAGCTGTACAACACAACGTCTCCTGAAACAAATACACCATTCTTGCATTCTGCGTTTTCAAATTGGTGTTCAGAAGATTTTAGGCGAGCAAGCAGCCTGATAATAGCTCTTCATCACATATAGTAGCAACAAACATATATCCTAAATACAGGTACACGATGTGCAAAAGATACATTTTGCGAACAGTAGTGGTTATTTCAAACTTCATCCCCTATTCATGATAATTATGAATTGTGAAAGAAAATCAAATTAATGCTAAGCAAGGTAGTAAAAGAGAAAACGGAAGTAAAGGAACTGTGCCTACAATAATCAAACTTATTTCAAACCCCCTCCTCCCCCTTCAGTATCTGATTGTTTTTACTGTTAACTATAACATGCTTGATATTTACCAAAACGTCAAATGTTTAATATATGTTCTGTATTTGTGAGAAGTAAGAAGATCAGGAATTCCAAATAATAGTTCAATAACTTCCAATCAAATAAACTTCTGTGCTTCCGATCTCGCTTGGTGCAAGTTGAATTTGAGTCCCATAATTGGTAAACTCAATAATAACAAACCAGCTAAGATCCAAAATGCTGTTCTAATATCATGTAATACATTAATGACCAAACCAACAATAAAAGGTCCTATTATAGAAGAACTTTTATCTGTAAGTGAAAAAATGGCAAAAAAGACATTTTCTTTTCCCTTGGGAATAATTAAAGAGTATACACTCCTGGAAACAGTTGATAAGCCTCCTAGTCCAACACCATACCAGACTCCAATAACGTAAAGCTCCCATGGTTTACTTAAGAAAAACAATCCGTACACAGGAACAACCAAGGACCAAATAATTATACCAACTAGGACATGCTGAAGATCCCATTTACCTTTGGCAATAATGAGCTGCGGAATTATAATTGAACCTGCTATTGCTGAAACCATCACCAAAACGCCCATAACAGCAATAGAAACCATTGACATATTTAATGTAGTCTTTGCAAATAACATTGCAGTTGAGTTAATAGTCGAAATAGAGTCTGCTAGAACGAACCAACCTAATAAAAAGAAGTAAACGTGTTTAAGGTCCTTGATACTTGTAATTGCATGGTACATATCATGATATCCCCTGTGGATCATATCCCTATAAGTTAAATCTTGATTTGCTACATTGTTCCCATTTTCTAAATTCCTTAGGTATTTGAAAACAGGTAATTGCCAAACAACCCACCATAAACCAACACATGCGATAACGATCTTTGTACACCAAACCATGTTATTATTTATCTTTTTTAACATCACTAATTCAAACAATGATAATACTTGAATTATGAGAGCAGCTGAGTAACCTGATGAGGTACCAATTCCGCTAATTTTGGCCCCAATTTTACCAAGTGTATATTCATTTTCTTCATCTTGATCATCTTCATTATTTCTTGAAATCAATGCTAATTGTTCGCCAGATAGTTGATAATTGTCAATTAAGGAAATCAAATATGAATTAATAAGGACATTAACTACGCCAAAGGCGCAATTGCCTACGATAGATAAAACACTTGCTAAATAGTAATTTCTTGATCCAACGAAAACAAACATACAAGCAGAGCAACCACCAAGTAACCCAAAGGATACCATTAGTTGTCTTTTATTATTACTACTATCTGCAATACCAGATACAGTCAGAACACATAAAGTTTGAAGCAAGACTGCAAATGAAAATGTATAAAGAGCATAAGATGAAGTATCGATGTAAAAGCGACCACCCAACACAGGTAAAACACAAGCATTAGAAGGAACACCAAATATAGATACCGGAGGGGGTGGTGAAGTGACAGGATCATCCGGTTGAGGAAGACAAGGAGTTAAGTGATCAATTGCAGAAACTCCATTATTTCTAGCCAATTGTTCTAGAAAAAGGGGCATATAAGTGCCCATTGCAGAGACTAAAAAGGGCTCTGCCCCAACAGCCACCATAGCCCACGCAGCAATGTCACGGTTGGTGGTTATCATTGCTTGTCAATTGAATTTCAATTTGATTTATTTATAGTGAGCACAGTATAGGGAATACAAAAAAATTGTTAGCGTTACAAGTTGGGTAAGATTCCTCATGAAAGTGTCCTTCAGGAAAAGAGCTGAATATTGGTATATAGTTATATCTTTAATGCTTTATATTACTCCACAGGTTTAAAACCTTAAAGATTAAAACTTTTCTGTGTTAATGTTCAACATCATGAAGTAGATACCATGAAATCAAAATCTTTTATCAACTCTGATTAGAGATTCAATTTTTCTAGGTTCGTACACCCAGTTTGCAGATTGCTTGACACTTATTGATGGTTCCTCTTATAAGCAAAGGTCTGGACTTCTGTGTACTTTAAATATCAGTAACAAGTGTTGATCTGGACTTGTGTCTTCATGATTTAAATGATAACTTGCTTCCGTGATACACTCCGTTATAAACCATAGGATGTCTGATATTCCCGGAAAGCGATTACGGCAATAGGCAACTACTCTATGTTAATTACGGTAACAATAGTTGTCCATCATTCTGCCACAAGTAAAAGATATTTTTACTTCTCATACCAATTGCTAATTTTAAAATAAGAATTGAAGGCATTGGCTACTTTAATCTTTTTAGCTTTATCACAATATGAAGAACAAAACATATTAAATAACAGATCATGCTTTCTTTTATGAAATAGAACTTCTTCAGCTAGCTGAGTAGTTTCATTAAACAATAAGTTCATTTTATCTTTGAGAAATATAGCTTTGCCAAGGAATTAGAACTTTTACTCACCTTCATCATCTCTTGATAATAACTTTATTCCACTCTTGAAAGACCCCCCTTTTAAGTACAACATATGCTAATTTTATTGAAACAAAAGATATAACAGGCTCTTCATAAAACTTTGTAAAGTCTCTCAAGATTACATAGACATCTTCCAAGATTAGACATTTAAGTTCTAGTAGTAATTCCGACACAATTTATTCGCAATAGTCTACTGAGCTCCTATTGGTTCCCATGCCAATGGTTTAAAGCTCACTCATCTATTTGTTTGTTGCCCATAACTTTGGTCGTTACCATTGAATCGTTAGTTGTTAAGGAAGAAACATGGATGTCACTTAAGAAAGATTTGCATAATGTCAACGACAAGATTGCATGTGGTTTATTGTTAGAATAATATACGGACTTTTGTCGATGAGAGGTACAGTATTTCCCTTTGTAAAATGTCTCACATTGGACATATGTGGTCAGTCTAGCAATTACCCTTTGAATAAAAAGATTATTGCTTACTTTTCGAAGTTATGGGAACAATTTTATTTTAATTAATTAATTTCAGAGAGAAGTTCTTCATCAGACAAAGTACTTAGCTAATTGATCCGTTCAGGGTGAGATTTCTGATCCAGCTTATACAGCGATGGGGTAAATTCAATCATTAACTATTAAACATCAAATACTTCGTTCACATAAATACTCAGCGCTATGTTTGACTGAGTATATACCATTAGACACAATTTTTGATTTGTAATATGCTAGGATTTAACTAGAGTCTTAGAGCCGTGCCAATATCACGAATTCATATTAAGCATAAGCTGAATCAAACTCCAAAGCTCATTTTAGCAAAATTATTATTTGAGGTAGCATCGTAAATTTCTCACAAAAAATAACCTAAACGTATGTGGCAGTACATGTATAAAACAAGGAAGTGTAGGCTTTACGCAATCATAGAGACAATATGAGCTTCCACTTGTCACTGGAACAAAAAGTAGTGTTTTTAATAGCTCCCTTTCTTCTTTTCCTAGCTCAAGTAGCATCATGGTGGTCCCCAGATGAACTGATCCATAACTACTATACATCAAAAGGTAATTTAGTTAATACCCTGTTTATTAAGAACGGATGGTTTTGGACAATATTGGCATACGTGGCTGTTTTATTAGGACAGCGTAAGCTACCAATGAAGTCCATATCAAGATTTTTATTAGTGACATTTTGTTGGATGCTATTTACACAATGGTTGAATGGCATGCCATTAATGGATAGAATATTCATTTGGACAGGTGGTGAATGTCGTGTTGAAAAGACAATTGATTTACCTAGATCATTTGCAAAATTATTCAATAAACTTTCAAATGATGATCATCATATTTCCCAACAGGTTTCTTCTATGACTTGCCGTAGACTGAAAGGTACTTGGGAGGGAGGACATGATCCATCTGGTCATGTTTTTCTAATGACATTGACTATTTGTTTATTACTAACAGAGTTACTATCTCTTTATACTGGAGAAGAACTTGTCAAGGAGTTTAATGATTTCAAAAGAACAAAATCAATTCTAAAGAGTCCCTCATTGGTATTATTATTTGTTGTTTTGCTAAGTATTACTATGTTGTTTATGACGGGGCTTAAGTATCATAGCATTGCTGAAAAGCTGAGTGGGTTACTTGCGTCTTATGTGGTTTTACTTATTGTTTGGTGGTTAGTACCAAATAATAGAACTTAGGTATTTTGTTAAAGCAAAAAGATGTGTTAAGGAAGTAGAATAATGAGACAATACGTAAGTGAATATGTGATTGCTTTCTTTTGCTTTTGTTGGTTATTAGGAAAAAAATAAATGGAGACTGGTTGGTTAATTGAAATTGCAATTGTTTACGATATATAGAAAAATGTACATGTTATACCTTAATTTAGTTTATTGAATTGTTTTATCAGTATTTACGAGCCTGTGTGAAATCCATGCATTTACCTAATTATAAAAAACAAACAAAGTTTTGAAAAAAAAGAAAGAGACATTAACATTAGAATATTCGGGATGATAATGGTATAAACCCTTCAGATAGAACAAAATCTAAAAATGTTAATTGTAAGAGGGTATTATATATTCTACAATAAAAAAAATCCACTACTATTCTTCTTTGCTTCAACCTTGATAGCATATGAAAGTTTGAATTGATTCAAGTAAACTAAACGAAGATTTTAATGACGGAATTACTGGCTCCAAACACAAATCGTATGGTCATCACTAGCACTAGCCCATTCAATTGAATTAGCTCTCCAACTTAAACAGTTAACTAACTTTTCATGCCCCTTAACAACGGTTATTATGTTACCATTAACGCCCCAAATCCAAATTTCACCAGTTTTAGATCCACTTAAAACAAGAGCGGGTTTACTCATGTTGTTTGGACTGTAACCAATACAACCCCTGACAATAAATGGAGTGCTTGCCGATGGGGGTAAACGGAATAGTGTTTCAGGATATGGAGAATCGATGGTTTCTAATCCAACGTTCATTAGAATAACGGAATGTGATTTAAAATTTAACAAAAGGTAATTCGAATTTGGTAGAGAAACAATAGAAGTTGGAGTTGCCGGTAAAGGTGTAACCGAAGCTAAAACTAAATCTGGCATTGAATAACAAAGTAAATCAGTATTATTTGGTTGGATTGTCCAAATATATCCATTGGAAATAGCCATATCATGGATTTGTGGTGGTATAGTATCAGTTGGTTTATATTGATTAATTATATTAAATGAAGATGTATTTGCCTTAATTATTACTAATTTACCATCAGACGAAGCTAAGACAAATTTATAATTATCAGGATCACTTGGATCCTTTTTGATAAACTGAGCACAAGTAAACCTCACTGGAATATCAAATAAAGTACACTTATCAATTTTATTAAATAGACTTCCTTTATTAACATCCCAAAGGCAAACAGTTTGATCAAATGATAAAGACAACAAAATTTTAGAATCATTTGACCACGCTAAATAAGTAACCGAAGAGGTATGATTTTGTAAAGTTTGGAAAATCGCGTAGTTATTGATAGTGTCGTTAACAATAACTTTACTATCCTTAGAAGCCGTTGCTAAGAGGGATCCATTTGGGGAATATTTAATGAACCAAACTTCATCATTATGTTGATTTAAAGTATATTTTAAATTTGTTGGTAGCTTTGGTTGGGATATGCTTCCATGTAATAAACTAGATCCAGTATCTAGAGATGGGACTTCAATATTTTGATACTTAATACCATCGATAATGAGAGATCTTAGTCTATTTGTAGCAATATACACATCAGAAGGCAATAATTTTAACAAATTCTCCCTTAAGAGAGACCTTGATTGGGTGGAATTTTGTATATCTCTACTCCAATTCCAATTATTAATAAACCTATATTTATTGAAATCAGATATGTGAACTAAGGGAGCAAGCATTTGTTTTAAAATTGAATTTCTAACAAGCCTTAAATATGATAAAGCTGATAATGGTTTATTAAACAAAATCAATTTTTCTAAGAATATATGGCCATTGATTGTATCTAAAACCAATTGCTTGTTAATATCATTTGATAATAGCATTAAAGATCCATAAACGTTTTCATAATTGACATCTCCATCATTTTTATATTCTAATTGATTAGTTAATGATTGAACTTCATTTATATAAAGTTTATATGTTTCTGGAACATCCTTGAGATTAAATTGCTCATCAGGCATAGCCAATGCCATCAATACCTTCAATTGCCAATCCATTGAGGTCTGTTTATATACGATATTAGAGAAGGAAGGGTATGATGGTTTATCGATTGTATGTCAAATGGCTAAACTAAAAATCCAAATTCAATTTCGGAATATTGCGTACGTAAGGTAATATGTGGCGAGTAAAGTGGCGCATTGTATTATGTAATCAACCGCTTACATAATCAAGGTGGCAAAAATTTGATGAACATTTAAAGGTTGAACAAGAAAAATGCCACGACACGTAAAGAAGAAGAGTAGTTTCTTATTGAACAAACATTAAACAACCACAATGAAGTTTACTAACAGAGCTATTCTTGCGCTTCTTGCCGCCGCTAAGACCTCAATGGTTGCAGCTGAAGATCTTTCCGCTATTGCAGCTGAAGATTCTGCTGTTGTCAAGCTTACTGAAGAAACCTTCCAAAGCTTTATTACAGAAAATCCATACGTTTTAGCTGAATTCTTTGCTCCATGGTGTGGTCATTGTAAGAGATTGGGTCCTGAATTTGCATCTGCTGCTGACTCACTTGTTGGTAAGCATGATGAGATTAAGTTGGCCCAAATTGACTGTACTGAAGAACAAGCTCTTTGTCAAAAGTTTGGAATTAGAGGTTACCCAACTTTGAAGGTTTTCAAGGGTGATCATGAAGCTCCAGCTGATTACCAAGGTCAAAGAGAAGCTGGTGCTATCTCTTCTTACATGATTAAGTTGACTTTACCGGCTGTTCAAGTTGTTGATGATGTTTCTGATTTAGATGACAGTATCAACGAAGCTGCTGATGTTATCGTCTTACAAGTTTTACCAGAAGGTGTTGAATCTGCTCCTTCTAATGCCACATTTTACGAATTAGCCAACAGACTCAGAGATGATTTCACTTTTTTCTCAACTTCAGCTGACAAATACGTTGAACAATATGCTAAGTCAGTTTCTAAGCCTGCTTATGTTATTTTCAGAGCTGGCGAATCTATCGAAGATGCTTCTGTTTATTCAGGCGAAGAATTAGATGAAACCCACCTAATTGAATTTATTAACATTGAATCTAAACCTCTCTTTGGTGAAATCAATGGTGCCACTTACCAATCTTACATGTCCTCTGTTTCCCCATTGGCCTACTATTTCTATTCTGACGCAGAGGAAAGAGAAGCTGTTGCCCCAATCATTACCAAATTGGCTAAGGCTAACAGAGGTGACATCAATTTCGTCGGTCTTGATGCCTCCCAATTCGGCCAACACGCCGCTAACTTAAACATGAAGGAAGAATTCCCATTATTTGTTATTCACGATCTTGTTGCTAACAAGAAGTACGGTATTACTCAAGATGTTCCATTAGACAACAACGCAATTTCTCAATTTGTCCAACAATACAAGGCTGGTGAAATTGAACCTATTGTTAAGTCTGAACCAATTCCTGAAGTTCAAGAAAATTCTGTTTATAAGTTGGTTGGTAAGGAGCACGAAAGTATTATTCACTCAAAGAAGGATGTCCTTGTTAAATATTATGCTCCATGGTGTGGTCACTGTAAGAAACTTGCTCCAGTTTTCGAAGAATTAGCTGATCTTTACAAGTCTAGTGATGATGTTCTTATTGCTGACTTAGATAACACTCTCAATGATGTTGAAGGTGTTGAAATTGAAGGTTACCCAACCATTGTTTTGTACCCAGGTAATGGTGGTGAACCAGTTTACTATGAAGGTCAAAGAGACCTTGAATCATTTGTTGAGTTCGTTAAGGTCAACGGTTCTAACAATGTTGATGGTTTTGAAACTGAAGAATCTGTTGAAGAACAAGAACAAGAAGCTGAGCCAGTTGAAGAAGAAACTCCAGTTGTTGAAGAAGAAACTCACGATGAATTGTAGATCAATTTGCAGAAATATATTTTTTTTTAAAAACTTTATGGTTTAAATCTAATGATTACATATTACTAATGTATACTTAAACAATAAACCTTATTTCTTTTTTGATTACCTTATCTATATATTGAAAAGTAAAGAGAAGATTAAAAATATTATGATACGATTTTATACAAATGCTAGGTATGTTTTCCTTCCAATCAAAAGAACATAAATTTATAAATCATCAGCCTTACAATCTACAACCTTAAAAGCAGCCTTAGTTAGTCTATTCATAATGGCCAATCCTTCCTTTTCTTCACCAACACCTTCAACAAAAACAGTTTTCACTTTCAAATCATCTGCTTGTCGAAGTGCAGCAAACAAATTTCTTTGAATTTCAAATCCTGTTTTACCAAGATCTATAACAATAATATTTTCACTTTGGTTAACTTTAGACGTTTCCCAATATTTTGTTTTTAATATTGCTATTTTATCACCTTGATACTCCTGTAAATATTCATTTAAAACCTTTATACCATTATTTGAATTTTCAAATACTATAACGTTTGCCAATGGTGAATAATGTTTATACTTCATTCCTGGAGTTCTAACCCTTTCATATTTACCTGCTGTCTTTTTTCCAAGCATAATATTTGACCATGGTCCACCAATTGCCTTAATCTTTTCCAATGATATACCACCAGGTCTTAATAACATTGGTGGATTAACGGTTCCATCAACAACTGTACTTTCCAATCCAACATCACATATTCCACCATCTAAGATAAGAGGAATTTTCCCCTCTAAATCAAAATAAACATGACTAGCCAATGTAGGGGATGGCTTTGTAGAGGCATTTGCTGATGGTGCAGCTAACGGTAAATTTGAAATTTGAATTAACGCTCTTGCAACTGGATGTTCTGGCAATCTAACAGCAAATGTATCCTGTTCAGCGGTGACTAATTCAGATAATGGGCAATTTGATTCCCTTGGTAAAATAATAGTCAATGGTCCAGGCCAAAACTTTGCAATCAATGGGTTATAAATTTCAGGTATATCAGATTTCAGAATTGATTTAATCATATCAACAGATGAAATATGTGTAATTAATGGATTATCAGAAGGTCTGTTTTTAGCTTCATAGATGCTTTTAACTGCATTGGAAGATAAAGCTGAAGCACCTAATCCATAAACAGTCTCTGTTGGAAATGCAACAACTTGTGATTCATGTAAGAGCTTGGATGCAGCATCTAAAGCAGACCTTGTTTGAGCATCACTTATCGAAAGTACTCCCTTTGAATCAAACGAAATGGATTGTGGATCAACTTTTAATATTTTTGTCATCAGAAATCTACTTCTAAGCATTCAATATCTGAATCTTAAAGGTGATGTAACTTTTTTTTATTTGAAAACTTTTTTACCATAAATTAAAGTGAAATTTTAGGAATAAATGAATTTCACATAGAACATATCTTACGTAAGCAACAAGCTCATTTCATCTAATATAGGAATTCAACCATAATGGACGTAGAAATAGGCTAGGACAATATCTAATGTCATATAGTTGTAAATATCCTTTCAAGTACAAGTTTTTAATGATAAATCAACAATTTCCGTTGGTGGCAAGAACATGAAAACCTGCAATTAGTCCAAAAACCCGGGTTGGTTCTGAATTTTGGTTGCAATCCATTAACTTTGACGATAAATAATGATCAGGCAATTAAACACTATCATTTTTCATTGTTTGGTATTAATTTTAAGCATTTTTTTTGTTTAATAGTGGTTAAAAAGATAGAAAGGCGATTGAAAACAAAAAAATATCAACTTCAACTTCAACTTCAATATGTGTATTTATATATAGCTTTTTGATAAATGTTTGGGTTTGCTAAGAAATTTGTTGACAGCTTGAACAGTGTTACCGAGGGTGAAGAGTCAAGGTTAGGATTGCGTGTTTTAAACGTCAAAGACGACTCCTTTTTGGATCTTGAAAGTTTCTTTGATTATATTATTGCTTGTAATGGTGTTGAAATTACTCAATATTTAGAAATGAACACACAATCTGGTACTGTAGATACCACCAATTGGACCAATTTTATGAACTATGAAGCCAATCTATCTAATAATGATATTAGTTTAACAGTTTATTCTGCAAAGGGTGGCATTGAAAGAACAATCACAATCAAAGCTACTCAATACCACCAACAAGGAGGATTAGGACTCTCTGTTCAATTAACACCATTGAAAACTGCGCAGTACGTTTGGCATGTGTTAAGGGTTCAGCCAAAATCCCCTGCCTATCTTGCTGGTATTATGCCCGATGAGTATATTTTACAATGTGAAAATGGTCTTTTAGCAACTGGCGGTGAAGAGTTGCTTTCCAAGGTTATTCAAAGTCAATACGTTAAAAACAGACATCAACCGGTGGAGTTGGTTGTTTACGTTTATAACTATGAAGCAGATTGCGTTAGGCCTGTTCGTGTTGTTGCTAGGGAAGATTGGGGTGGTAGAGGCTTGTTAGGTTGTGATATTGGTTATGGCTTATTACACAGAATACCAGAAAAGTTTAGAATTGAATCTGAGATTGAAGACACCATTAATGATGTTGTATTAGAACAACCACCTCAATATTTACAAATAAAAACAGAAATTGTTACCCCTTCATTCCAATCTGATACTTTACCTGATTCCTTAGATTCATTGCAAGATTTAACAAAGGTTGTTAATTCAAGTTCAAGAACTCGTAAAAATAGATCTAGTGTCTCTCATAATATTACCATTGATGCTTATATGAAGGAACAAAGTGAAGTTAATAAAGGTGCTGATGCCAATTCTTCTTCACGTCATGGTGAGTCACATGTGCCACCACCACCAAAAAAGGAATAACTGCCGATGATGAACTTAATACATAAGTGTTACATCAAACCAAATAGTACATACCCTCCATGTATATGAAAGTTATAATTACAATATGTTTAAATTAAATATTTAAGCTAATATATGGTTGCATTTAGTAGTCAGATGATAGCTTTTTTAAAGCCAACATATCATATCATTATGAATTGAACTGTATTATTAAGTATAAAGAGATCACATACTTTCGTAACAAAAACCCATTTACCCACCTTTATTAAACTAAGATTCAAAGATATCATATAACTTTTCCAAATTATATTCCTCCCTCCATCTATCACCATTTCTGATAATTAAAATTATCAAAAAACTCAAAACGGCACATATACCTGCACAAATACTAAACAAGACACCAACACCAAGAACTCTAATTAATGGTTCTGTACAAAATGAAACACCAGCAGCCATTAACATTCTGATAAAGTTATTTAATGCAATACCAGTAGCACCTCGGCCAGGTAAACAGTCTGCTAAATAAGTGATAGTAACACCAATAACAATCATTTGCGCAAATCCAAACAATGCAGTACCAATCAATGGAGTAACCCAATGCTTACCATAATTTAAACACCAACCAGTAATTAGAAGTGAGCATGGCAATAAGGCAGCAGCAACATAAACGTTAATACCAAATCTTGCTTCAGGTGCAACAACACCATATTTGGCAATTTTCTTTTTCAATAAATAATCATTGAATTTACCACCCCAAATTGATGTAATGAAAAAAGTAATTGAATTTGGAATATAAACTAAACCAACAAGCATTGGTCCAAAATTATATGGCGGTCTTGAATATTCATAGGTTAATGTCATGTTGCAAACATATAACGCAGCAAAACATGGAGCTGAATAAGCAATTGATAATGTGACAGGTGGATACCTTAAAAAAACAAATGCCTTTAATGGTCCATAGAGATAAATTTTGGAAACGTATTTCAATTGAGCCCAAATACCCTCACTTTTTAAGCTTTCCAATGTCAATAAATTCTTTTCCATTTTCTTTTTAAGAAACTCAGGATCTTGTGCATTTGTTAGTCTTCTTTTTAAAATTCGTTCGTTTTGTTTAGTTGGAACTCTTGATAAGTGAACTAAATCTCCCATAACAGGTGTTTCCTCTTCTTCATGAATAGATTGATTAGTGGTCATTCTAGTTAAAATTCTAGTCATTGTTTCCAATTCTTCTTCCTCTTGCTCATTGCCATCTGTAGGCCCTTTATTAGAATTTGGTAATACCTGACTAGTGAGTTCTTCCTTTAAAGTATCAGATGAACTACTAGCCTCGGCTTTTGAATTACCTTCAAGGTTTGCAACTAATTCTCCATTTTGATGTTCAATATCATCCCTCTTTTCACCCTTTTTAACAATATGCCTTCTACGATCTCTCAAGATTTTTCTAATAGCCTCTTTATTTTCTTGTAATCTTAAAGTTTCTGGCAAAAAGAAGATGATCATTAAAAGACAGCAAACACTTAGGATAACCAAGAACCATTGAGTTGCTCTCCAACCAAAATTTTGATTTGATGTGATAGCACCACCAATAATTGGTGATAGCAATGGCCCACATAAAGGTCCTAAATAAAATAAGCCCATAGCAGCACCTCTCTTAGTCATTGGGTATAAATCACCAATAGTTCCAGCACCAACGGATTGAACAGAAGCAGCACAACCACCACTCAAAACTCTAAAACCAATAAGCATATTAATTGAAGTTGATAATGCACATCCAATAGTGAAACAAATATATAATGCAAATGAAATAATATAGATGGATCTTCTCCCGTGTCTTTCACTAAAATTAGACCACCATAATGGAATAACACCAAGTGTTATAAGATAAACACCAATTGCGACATTTAAAATAGTAACAGTTGTATTCAAATCTCTAATTGCGTTATCTTCGGCAGGAAGTAAAATAGATGTACCCATTGGACCAATCATACCACAAAAGGCAACTATGAACACAATAGCATGCCTGAAGTTATCTGGCATATCCCTTGAATCCTTATATTCAGGAATACAAGACCATTTACCTAAAATACCCCTTCTTTTTGAAGGCGGAACAACCTTATCTTCATCAAATGGAGTTTTCGTGATCTTGGACATCAACATATTAGGATGTGTTAATTTCCTGTCTAGTTTACCTTCACTAGTCTTTAACTTTTTCATATTATATGGTTGTTCTTGCTTATGGTGGCCAACATATCCAGTTTCCGAATCAACAGAACTTAAATCACTTACGGATGAACCATTATCATAATTTGTCATTGGGATTGACGCATTTCTTACACTCGTACCCATAACAACCTGTGTCCTACTAGTAGCAGATGGTCTTCTGTTGTTATTGTTCGTCGTATTAACCCTATTAAAATCATTATTGATATCAGGCACAACGTTATCACCTTCACTAGTATCACTGAACACCTGTGACGCCATTGTATGTAAGCTATTACTATCCATTGTTCTTTTTGATTAAAAAGTTTAGTATTTCTTTTCTATATACGAATAAATAAAGTTATTGGATAAAGCGCTAGTCATTATTAATGGTACTTCTCCCTATAAAACATTAGTCACCCAAAAAAATAATAAAAAACGGAATTTTTTGAAATTATTAATATGTTCGGATATTGTACTAAAATATCCGTCTGCATTACATAAGCAATGCTCATGTGCTCATCACCCAGGAAAGATTTATAACGGCAATTTAGCCTTTCTAGAAACACGCCAAGAAGAACCACGCAGGCCTTGAATATGTTGGGCTGTTTTCTTAATCCAGAGGTAATACAGAACAATACCAACAATGATACATAGGATGTTAGTGATGTAATAACCGTCTTTAACAGGGATACAATGACCGTCAGCATTTAAACAAGCTTGCTTTAAATCATGAGAATAACAATGGTAATAAGGTTGAGGTTTGAATGGGTTAAGTGGATCCATTGCAAGGGAAATTAATTGAGAATCAGTCGAACTACTGATTTCAGGGGAAGACGGAACACAAATGGAATCAGAAAATTTATCAATCAACCAAAAGGTTACTAATTTTGGCCAATTACCACCTAAATTTGATAATGTATTTAATAAAGTCATATAAGTACCACCGATATTGGCATCAGCAATCTTAGTATGAAATGAAGTAATAGAAACAAATTGAACAGTCGCCATGAATGAAGTCAATAAATGCTGTAAAATAACAAATGCAAAGTAAAATACGCTAACTTCACCTGATTTTGGAAAAGAATAAACTAAGATTTGACCTAAGATGGCAGCAAATATACGCCCAGTATAACCATAAAGCCAAGGTTTCAATGGTTCTTCACTGTTAGACCATTTAGCAGCATAATAACCAAAGATGATTTCAAATGGGAAATCAATCAACACGGTAATTGCCAAGTCTTCTCTCTTTAGCCCCTTATCAAGTAACTTCAAATTGGTGGCACCTTCGTTTGCCTGAAATGCAATTTTGCAAACCAGATGAAGTAAAATAAACGTTTTAATAGCAGGCAATTTAATGACAGAGAACATTTTCTTGTAAACTGTTCCAATTGAATCATTTTCATTATCCTCTTCTTGATGTTCGTGAATAAGATGAGGAGGATTTTCGGAAACGAACAGTCCAACTAAAACCGTTACAACTAAATACAATAATCCACTAAAGGCCATGTATTGACCTAAAGAAATTAAAGTAGTTTCAGATGGTACCGTTCTAATATATTTATTAGCAAAATCCGCTGAATTGAAAGCTAAGAAAACAGTGAAAGAGACGAAATAACCAGTATTAAGACCCACAGTTTGAGCAGTAGAGGCAAAACTCAAGGCATTCTTTGAAAGAATGGTCAATGCCCAACCATCAACAGCAATGTCTTGTGTTGCACAAAGTAGAATTAAAATAAAGAAACAGATTGATAAATGTGTTAAGTTAGCTAAAATTGAACCATCATCTTGCATCCAAACATCAACTTTACCACCCAAATAAATCAACGCTATACCTGAAATGCATTGAATTGGTAAGATCCAAGATCTACGTTTACCAATACTCTTTGAATAAATTGAATCAACAATTGGTGACCATAAAATTTTAAAAGAATAAGGATAAGTTGCAAGAGAAAACAGTCCAACTTGAGAATAAGACAAGTCGTTTGATTTTAAAAGGAATGGGACAGATCCAAATGCCAATCCAATAGGGATTCCTTGGATCAAATAAAGAATAACAAGAAGAAAGAATCTAGCACGATCGGACTTTTCCAATGAGTTAGAAGTGTTAGAATTAGACTTATATAGCTGCGTTGGCTCTTCCACGTCCAATGGAAGCATTGATGGCATTTCTCCAGGGTCACTGGGAGTGTTATTTCGCCTATGTGTTGTCATCTACTATCCTTTTCAAATATAAATCTATAGAAGGTAATGTTTTTTTTTTATTATGAAAGCTACCACACGGTGTATAAATAATATTGATAAAAATATTGAACTGGAAAAAGGTTCTGATACAAGAAAAAGGATTAAAAAGTTAAACAAAGGGCTAGTTATTGAAATTGATGAGAAGAAAGCGTTCAAATTGATGCATTTATTTAAAATCATTTACGTTTTTTAACAATTCTACCATCATCGTCATCTCCTTCATTATCATCATTATTATCGTCTTCATCGTCATCTTCATCATTTTGATTCAATGTGTTGTTTGTTGTAGCACCATATGACAAAACAAAGTCAACAACAGTTGATTTCAATGCATCGTTATCGACAATAATAACACATAAACCATCACTTCCAACTTCATATTTGATATGTCCTTCATTAGGGTATGCAATTTTAGAATCAAAGGCGTCAAATAAACCATTGATGGCATCAATAGAATCTAAATTCGAAAGAACAAACTCTTCAATATTGTCTGTGGTTACCTGAATACCTTCTTCTTCCCCTGTTCCTTCGCTATCGATGGCAGAGGCAGTTGTAGTAATGATAAGAAACCTAAAATCAGGCTGCTTTTGTGGCTGAAATTGTTCCTCCTCCTCGTCGTTTCTATGTGAAATAATATACTCTTCGTCACTCATATTGGTCAAATACACCACAATTTATTGATTTTAAAAGCAATTCACTATAGTGAAAAAAATAATTAAAATTTTTTTCCTTTAAAACGTTTTTCAATATACTCATGATGTGTCAAAGATATAAAAATCAAGTGTTTACTTTAGGTAAATGTATTAGAATATGATCTCTGATAATTGCATCGGCACCGGGTACATCTTCTTCAGAACTAGAAATTCCTTTCAGTTCAAATGCTTTTTTTATAAGTGCCATATTGGCTCTACAGGATGAATCTTGAAACCCGAATCCAACTCCAGTTGCACACACTATTCCGTTAATTTTAAGAAATGAAGCCTTCAATTGAGTTCCATTCTTTTCAATACCCCCAGTAAACTCTATGGGAAGGTCAGAAATCTTATCATAATAGTATTTGAAGGATCCTAATTGTGTAATGCGATGGAAAATAGTCAGAGATTTGAAATCCGCTTTAATATCAAGAGGACAATGTTGAACATTTAATCCAATTTCAGGATAATACTTACTTAAGGGGTTATTCAAATTTTCACCTGTTTTTAAATTCAAATATTCTTGTAATGTATTGGCTTGAAATGAATTCAATCCATGTAAATACAATTGATCCTTCAAAAAGTCCTTATAAAGTAGTTGCAACCATCTTTTAATAACAGGAAGTCCAGTAAGTCCCGATTCAAGATACAAACCTCCAATATATGCTTCAAATGTATTAGAAAGTAATTTAACATCTGAAATGATCCCGTTGGAAACCATTTTGAATTCTGGTTTAGCATCAAATTCATATGCAATTGCGATTTCACTTAATATATTATTATTTGTCATTTTACTTCTCATGGCCGAAAGGTCACCCTCTTTTAAATGAGAGAATCTTTCCAATAATATATCAGCTATTAAGAATCCAAGTACAGAATCACCTATGAATTCAAGGTTTTCATTTGAAAGTTGTTGACTCGTGTTCAGAGAACTCAACAAAGCCCTTGTTTGAAAAACGCGTTTATAAATCCGTTGGTTACTAATCACAGGAAGTTTAGGAACCGCTTTGAATTTGAAGACTTCCTTTATTGTAGTATTCATATAGCGTATATTTGGCTTTATCATAGGAATAACCAAATTTTTTTAATTTCACAAGCGGCTTTTTTCTCTGTACTTAAATCATCAATATTTTGATTAACAGTTAGACCATAGCGGAAGTCTCTTATCGAGTTCATACAAGGTATATTAAGATATCGCTATTGCTGACTAAAATGGAAAAAGAGTTACTGCATTTAAAGGAAATAAATAATCAATTTAGAGGAATTCATGCTTCATTAAAGAAAACAAATGAATTGTTGAATCAGTTAGGAAGGAATGCTAGAAACTCACAGGAAACGTTAAATATATATTCCAAAGTTCAAAGGGGAGTTAAATCCAATATCCAGTTATTTGAAGTTAACCCAAAGACGAATCGTCTTGTTATTGATACCTTAGATGAAGATGTTGAAGAGATGAAGAATAGAGTTGCATCTCTCAAAGAACAATTAGATAAACTAAATTAGAGTTAATGACACCTGTTAATCACTTATTGTTTAGCTATAAAGAAAATATTTCAATAATCGTACATTGCTGAGTAAAAGTATAAACATGAAAAGGTTAGGAAAGCAATAGAACCAATTAAAATAACGGTTCTCATAGAGATCTTTTGCGCAAGCATTTGACCACCAGACACCGCAACAAATGAACAGAACAAATGACCAATTGAACCTCCTAGAACAACCATTGAATAATCAGACCCAGCTGCCATAGCAATGGTTGCAATCTGTGATCTATCACCCCATTCACCAAGGAATGTCATAATAAATGTTTGAACCCAAATTGGAGTTAAAATATAATTAGCTAATGTTCTGAGAGATCTACGTTTACCATGAACACCTTCTTCTAAATCACCCACTCTTTGTTTAATTTCACTGGCCGCAACTTCTTCTTTAACTTCTTGCATTTCTTCTTCAACACCTTGATTCTTATCCATAAACCACCCCTCTTTCAATAAATTTAATCCAAACACAAAGAATAGAATAGAAGCTGCAAATTTTGTTAATTTTGGTGACAATAATGATGGTAGAAAGTATCCGAGGATACCACTAAGCATTGTCATTAAAACTAGTGCTGAACCTGATGCTGAAAATATAACCATACGCGGATGACGCATGGCCATCAATGCTGCCAATAAAAAGGTCTTGTCTCCAATTTCACTGACAAATATCATTGAAAGTGACATATAAAAGGATTCAAATGGTGTTTCATTATCGGATGAGTAGAGTTCTTCTTTATCAACACTACTGGTTAATTTATCTTCATTTTCTGGAATTTTACTTAATTCAACACCAACATTGGAATCCAATGGAACACTGTTCGCACTGACAATGGCTAATAACAATGATAAATAAATCAGTTTAAAATGTTGCATTTTAGTTGACGATTTATAAAACTGAGAGAAGAGAAGGAGAAAATAGTTAAAACAAATTCATAAACAAGTTTTTTTTTAACAGTACCTGACGGCGACAACAACAACAACAATAACAACAACAGTGAACGACTACGAGCGTTTTATTATTCGCTCATTCGTCAGATACCTATATTAACTTTTACAGAACATTTATTGCCGTTTTCAATTTTTCACCGTGGGATGGGATGGTGCCTGCGTGCCACTTTAAATTTAGCTTCGTCTACTGCTCAGGGGTTCTTAACAAAAAGCACAGTTAAATACAAAAAAGTATATCTGTATTTTGGTTTAAATAATAATCTATCTATCTATTAGATAACGTAATTATCTGTTAGATTGTTTTTAATGTATACGATACTAAAAATTACTCAGTCTATTTTGCTGGTTCTTCAGTTTCCTTAAGTCTAACAATTAAATCACCCATGTCAATATTCTCGTTTTCAGTAACAAATATATCTTCAACCTTACCAGCAACTGGTGCACTGATAACCATTTCCATCTTCATGGCACTTAAAACAGCGAGGGCTTCACCTTTACTAACTTCAACTCCTCTCTTAACCTTAACTTCAACAATAACACCAGCCATTGGGGCACCAACTTCGGTAGGTGTATGAGAATCAGCCTTTAACTTACTGAGAGTTTGAACAGCTGCCTTTTTATCTTCAACACTAACCTTACGCATTTCACCGTTCAATTCAAAGTAAATTTCTCTACGTCCACTGTGAAGTGATAAATCACCAATGGCAAGCAACTTAACAATAAGAGTCTTACCTTTTTCAATATCAACGGAAATTTCTTCATCAATCTTTAATGGTGCTAAAAAGGCTCTAGTTGGTAAAACTGATAAATCACCAAATTTTTCCCTCTTTTGAAGATACTGATCAAAAACCTTTGGATACATGTTATAACTAGCAACATCACATTCAGTAATACCAGGACCAAATCTAGCAATCAAATCTTGCTTAATAGCATCCAAGTCAAATGGTTCCAATTCTAAACCTGGTCTACCCTTTAACTTTCTTCTCTTACCCTTAATAATATTGGATCTTAATGGTTCTGGGAATCCACCATATGGAATACCCATAAGACCTTCAAAGAAATCTAAAACGGAATCTGGGAAATCTAATTCACTAGCCAATCTATTAACATCTTCAGGATCAAGCTTATTAGAAACCATAAATTGAGCTAAATCACCAACAACCTTAGAAGTAGGTGTAACCTTAACAATATCACCTAATAACATATTAGCTTCACGATAAGCCTTCTTAGTTTCTTCCCATTGTTCACCAAGACCAACTTGTTGAGCTTGAAAAATTAAGTTAGTTAATTGACCACCAGGAATTTCATGATTGTAAACTTCTGGATCTGGACCCTTAAGATCAGCACCAAAACAAGAGTATAATAATCTCATTTCAGCCCAATAAGCATCTAATTCTCTAGCACTTGACTCTGGAATACCAGTTTCCATAGTACCATCTAAAGAAGCAACAAATGCAGACATAGAAGGTTGAGAAGTCAAACCAGAAAGAGAATTGATAGCACAATCAACAACATCAGCACCAGCCATTGCACAAGCAGTGTAGGTTGAAATACCAGTACCAGCAGAGTCATGAGTATGAACATGAATTGGTAAATCTGGATACTTGGATCTAATAGCACTAATAAGCAATTTAGCAGCCTTTGGTTTCAAGGTACCAGCCATATCCTTAATACCTAAGAAATGAGTGCCCATGGCAACAATCTTATCAACAGTTTCCAAATAGTATGATAAATTGTACTTCTTACCTGGAATTAACATATCACCAGAGTAACAAACAGTAGCTTCAACAACACCACCAGCCTTCTTAACAGCATCAACTCCAACTTTTAATTGATCTAAATCATTAAGGGCATCAAAGACACGGAAAATATCAATACCATTATCAAGGGCTTGCTTAACAAAATGGTCAATGGCATTATCAGGTAAAGAAGAATACGCAACACCATTAGCACCTCTTAAAAGCATTTGGAAAGGAATATTTGGAACAAGCTTTCTCATTTGTCTTAATCTATCCCAAGGATCTTCATAAAGGAATCTCATTGAAACATCAAATGTGGCACCACCCCAACATTCAAGAGCAAACGCATTTTTCAAAGCATGAGAGGTAGTTGGAGCAATGTTCAAAATATCGATAGTTCTAACACGAGTAGCTAAAAGGGATTGATGGGCATCTCTCCAAGTGGTATCCATAATCATACAACCATCAAATTCTCTAACCTTTTTAGCAAAAGCTTTAGCACCATATTTTAAAAGGTATGGTCTTAAACCATCTAATTCAGGCTTAGAAACATCAATAATTTCACCTTGTTGATCATGAAGAGCTGGAATTTCAGCATCAATATTTAATCTTGGGACACCAATTTGACCAGCAATAGATGAACCATTAACACAAAGGTCACCTAAATAGTGAAGAAGTTTTTGAGCTCTATTCTTTGAAGAAACCATTTCGAAAAGAGTTGGAGTATCATCAATGAAAGTAGTCCAACAATCACCAGAAATAAAAGTTGGATGTGTTAACAGGGCTAAAAGGAAAGGAATATTGGTCTTAACACCTCTAATTCTAAATTCAACAAGAGCACGAATCATTTTTCTTCTTGAGATTTCATAATTAGAACCAGAAGTTGAACACTTGACCAACATGGAATCATAATGAGGAGAAATAACTGCACCAGCAAACCCATTACCACCATCTAAACGAACACCGTTACCACCAGCAGAACGATAAACTTCGATTTTACCAGTGTCAGGCTGGAAATTCTTAGAAGGATCTTCAGTAGTAATTCTACATTGAATTGCAAACCCTCTAGTAGTAATTTTATCTTGTAATAATCCCAATTGTTCAAGGGAGGCACCAGCGGCAATCTGAATTTGAGCAGCAACAATATCAACACCAGTAATTTCTTCAGTAATGGTATGTTCAACTTGAATACGAGGGTTAATTTCAATAAAGTAGTGTCTATTTTGATTATCAACAAGGAATTCTGCAGTACCAGCATTCCTATAATTAGCAGTTTGTGCCAATTTAACAGCATCTCTTAAGATCGCATTTCTAACATCTAAAGGCAAAGTCTTAGCAGGAGCAATTTCAACAACTTTTTGATGTCTTCTTTGAACAGAACAATCTCTTTCAAAGAGATGAATTGTGTTACCATAATTATCAGCAAGAAGTTGAACTTCAATATGCTTTGGTTTATCAAGGAATCTTTCAATAAAACAAGTACCATTGCCAAAAGCAGACTTGGCTTCGGAAGAAGCTCTTTGAAAGGCATCAACAATATCATCGCCTTCTCTAACAACTCTCATACCTCTACCACCACCACCAAAAGCGGCTTTAATAATAACAGGATATCCATGCTCTTCGACAAAGGCCAACGCTTCTTCCGGGCTAGCAATTGGGCCATCGGAACCTGGAACAACAGGAACATTACATTTATTAGCCAATGTTCTAGCACTAACTTTATCACCAACCGAATCAATGACTTCAGCAGGTGGACCAATCCAAATCATACCAGAATCTTCAACCTTTTTAGCAAATTCTGAATTTTCTGAAAGGAATCCGTAACCAGGATGAATCATTGATACGTCATGTTCTTGAGCAATTTTAATAATTTCTTCAATTTGTAAATAAGCTTGAACAGGAGAGAATTGACCCTTATGACCAATTGGGTAAGCTTCATCTGCTTTTAATCTATGCATTGATAATCGATCTTCATGAGAATAAATAGCAACAGTGTGCATTGATAACTCATGAGCTGATCTAAAGATTCTAATAGGGATTTCACCTCTATTAGCAACTAAAATTTTGTTGGCATTAGAAAGAATTTCAGATTCTTTACGTAACCTATGAAGAGAGGAATGATCTTCAACAGTGGACATATTCAATTTAGTATTTTGAAAGAATGAGTTTCTCACTCTATAGTTTTAATTACAGAGAAAAAAAGAGGGGAAATTAATTTTCTCTTGTACAATTTATAGTGGCGGATTGATGCTCTTTTAAATACAAAAAAAATTAAAAAATGGGATAGTCACGCTTCGACGAACACTAGGCTGCATGTTGTTAACGAAGTCCGAACGCTGTTAACTCATTTATTAAATAAGCAAAAATAATGAAATCAAAACCATTAGATACCCCAAACCTAGGGCTGCATAGAAATATCTATTAAAAACTTCAATGGTCATTAAACGTATTGTTATCATTCAAGTTTGTTTTTCTGATGAGCATAGAAACTGTATTGGAATCATCCCACATGCCTTCATGCGCCATCGCCAATTAGAAGATGACGGTGATGGAGTCATCGAACGGGGTCCTAAACGCCTATTGACTAAGAGTCGGAGTGTCACATTCCGCCCAGTGCCGTTTCACAATAGTAATGTCACACTTAATACAAGATTAGATTATTTCCATTCCATTCCTTGAGTCATTCGTTTATTTTGGTTCATTGTTTGATTCACTTTTTTCTTGTTATTATTTCCTTTTCTCTCCTCTCTCTTTATCTAATGCTGAGAAGAAGAATATACTTTAATAATTGACATTAAGAGATTAAAGAAAATAAAAGAAGAAAAAGAGAGATTGATATCCTATAAGTAAGTAAGTAAGTAAGTAAGTAATATAAACGTAGATTTTTAATTTAAACGCTTAAGTTAACCTTTTCTTCGTTAATTAAGGCTTTGTAACCAGAAAGGGCCTTAGCGACAGTAACCTTAACGAATTTTTCGGTTTGTTGAGGAGCCCTACCAATAAAAGTTGATGGGTCTAAAAGAGAGTCTAAGTCATTCCAAATTGGCTTAAAGTATTCAGTGTTCTTAATTCTTTCGATTAAATCATTATCACCACCTTCTTGCTTAACAACGGCTGAAGCTTGATGAGAAAGAACTCTGATTTCTTCATGACAATCTTGTCTAGAACCACCCTTTTCAACCATAGCCATGATAATATTTTCAGTGGCCATAAAAGGTAATTCAGCCTTAATTCTTCTTTCAATGACCTTAGGGTAAACAACTAAACCATCAGTAATGTTCATTAAAGTTGAAAGCAAAACATCAGCAGTCAAAAATGCTTCCGGGATAGAGATTCTTCTAATAGCTGAATCATCAAGGGTTCTTTCAAACCATTGAACACTAGCAGTTTGGAAAGCATCTTGATAAAGTGATCCTAAATGTCTTGCCAAAGAACAAACACGTTCAGAACGCATTGGATTTCTCTTATAAGCCATAGCACTTGAACCAATTTGAGACTTTTCAAATGGTTCTTCAACTTCCTTTAAGTTAGCCAACAATCTAATGTCAGTGGCCATCTTATGACAAGAAGCACCAAAAGACGATAATGGATGAGTTGCATCAATATCGATCTTTCTAGAATAGGTTTGACCAGTACAAGGGTAAGCATATTCAAAACCAAGTAATTGAACAACACGTTCATCTAATTCTTCAACTTTATCATGATCACCATGGAATAAAGATAAAAAGGATGCTTGAGTACCAGTAGTACCTTTAACACCCCTTAAACCCAAATCATCTCTAGCTCTTTGGAAATTTCTTAAATCCCAAAGTAATTCTTGCAACCATAAGGTAGCTCTCTTACCAACAGTGGTTAATTGAGCAGGTTGAAAATGAGTCCAACCTAAAACTGGTAAGTCCTTGTTTGACAAAGCAAACTTTGCTAATCTGTTAATAACGTTAACTAATTTACCAATTAAGATATCATAAGCATCTCTTAAAAAGATTAAATCAGCATTATCAGTAACGAAACAAGAAGTAGCACCCAAATGAATGATACCAGCAGCGTCCGGACAGGTTTCACCAAAAACATGAACATGTGCCATAACATCATGTCTAACCTTTGCTTCTTCAATTTTAGCCAATTCAATTTCTTCATCTGTGATAATCAAATGTTCCTTCATTTGATTGAGGGCTTCATCAGTAATAACATTAAGACCCAATTCCTTTTCAGCAATAGCTAAATTGTACCAAAGTTTTCTCCATGTAGAGAATCTATTTCTAACAGAAAAGACGTGGGACATTTCCTTAGAGGCATAACGAGATGAAAGTGGAGTAAGATATTCGTCAAAGGCAGAAGACATTTTCTATTATGATATAAACACTAATAATTTATGTATCGTTAATTAAAAGAAAAAAGTGAATGTCTCCAGAATAGATATCCTTTATACGTAAGCATGGTTCTACGAATAAATATTTTTATTAAGTTGATGACTTGGAAATAAAATCTTCTGACTTGGTAATGTGGCGCATTAAAACCAAAATAGAAATGTTTCTCTCTGTTTAGGCAGAAAAGGAAGAAAAGGAAGAAAAAAATAACAACAAGAAGAAAACTCAAGCTATACAAGCATTCATTTTATGGATTATAAAAGATATGTCCAAAACAAACAACATTGAAGATCAATCTCAAGCCCTAGAGGCTAATGGAGTTAACAGTACTCCAATTGTTGAGAAGCATGGCAATAATTCTACCGAAAAACACGCTAGTCCTGAACCAGCCGTTGCATCATATATTGCCAATTCAGACAACAGAAGACTTCGTAAAAAGGAAAAGGAATCAAAGTTAGTTGATAAACCAATTTGGTTAGCAGGTCATGGGATAACCATTGTGTTTGGTTTATTCTATTTTATATATTACGTGCGAGGACAAATCCATTCCTCATGGGTTGCGTTTTTCCTTTATAGAATTGCATTACTTGGTGTTGTTGCATCATATTCTGTTTCGATCAATTCTCAATTCAATCTCAAATCATTGCCTAATTACACTGTGTTAATTGGTACAGAAACTGTTCAATACTTTTTTTTAAGTTTCGTTTGGTTATTAAATATATCATCTCTGTTCAAAATCTTACCTTATATGATTATTTCAACATTACAATTAGCAAATTGTTTTAAAATATCTGCTATTTTGAAATACGAAGATATTCTTGCAAGGACTGTCATGTACAATGAAGTGTTTTTATTTGTTATCTTGTTACTGGATACAATAATGATGAAAACTACTTCTGGTTTAGGTTTGGTTGTCTATTCTTTGTTTTATTGGTTAAGGATCCTTCAATTTGAGCATGTCAGATACTTCCTTTACTCCTTATTGATTAAATTTGATGGTTTGGTTTCAAAGGTTAAAAACGAAAAGATTCAAAGTACTTGGGCCAAAGT
The DNA here is from genome assembly GCA_030564945.1 of Saturnispora ahearnii. NCBI lineage: Eukaryota > Fungi > Ascomycota > Pichiomycetes > Pichiales > Pichiaceae > Saturnispora > Saturnispora ahearnii. The sequence goes on along the minus strand of JAJMAQ010000005.1, from coordinate 41,181 downwards.
TAAGAATTTCCTTACCTTAAGGCAAGCACGTTTTGAAAACAAGTATTTGTAAAACAGATCAAATGGGGGGGGGGCTTTTGATTTTTTAAATAGTTACGGTTTTAAATTTAAAATTACTAAATAATCACTTTGTTCTTTAAATGTCAGAAGTTTTGGTAAATTTTGTTATCTTCCTGTATTTTTTGGTTCAGAAGCAGAACTGAAAATTGTATATCATCAGAATATTTAAAGAAAACATAAGTGAGATTGTTTAATGTTTACAAATTTAAACTTAAATTCATCAACATTAATCGTTACTAACAAGGGTATAACACCCTATTTTTTTTAGAGAACATCTTTTTAATAGAAATAAAGAATTAAAATTATAGTCAGATGGTGATGCATGTATATTCTATGGCACATGGATTGGAGTTCACCGAATTGTTAATGTGAAGGGACACAATCATCATAATAGCATTTAATTCTCTAAGTTTCATAAAAAAAAAGCTCTTCTAAAAAGGGGAAATAATAGCTTAAAAGGTCTTAAATGCAACAAAGTGCATCTAAGTCTTAAAATTCTATCATTAAAATTTAAATGATGAATTTATTACCTAATAAATTACAATTCATTTGAATGTGTTTGTTCCTAGCAAATGGAGGGAAGACATTGAAGAAAAATTAAAATGGGGACATCAAGCTCTTTTTATAGTAAAAGTAAAATTTTTTTTTCTTAGCCCAAAAATTTGGAATAAAACCCCCAAATTAAATCAGGGTTTATTTACATCCAAGAGAGTTCAAATGTATGGAGACAACATAATACACCATATTCAAATGATAATAACACTTATATATTTAATATTCCTTTCTTTTAACTGATATGATTTATTAGAAATTAAAGACAAAAACTATACATTATCTAAAAACTTACTAAATTTAAGCAGAAGCTCTGGTGTAGATAGCTTGCTTAGAGTGAGTGGAAACGGCCTTAATAACACCTTCTTCTTCCAATTCTCTCAAGACAGCTCTGGCAATGGAACCACCAATCTTTAATCTGTCAACCAAAACGGAAACGGAAACGTATCTGAAAGTTGGGACTTCCTTTCTGATTCTGTCAACCTTTTCTTGGTCTAAGATGATCATGTGGTTGGCCTTGTCCTTAACCTTACCCTTGGACCACTTCTTCTTGGACTTCTTACCACCGGCCATAGCGGCGGCGGCCTTAGCTGCCTTAGTTTGTTGTGCTTTTGGAGGCATTCTGTAGTTAATATAAAGAGTTAGTAACTTTTCTAATACAATATTTGTCTTCGTTTACACGGTGGCTCTCTAACTGAGGTATATTCAAATAGATCTTTTACTTCATAGATAACTAAAAATCAAAAAGCAAATCCAATGAAAATGATGTTCTTCTTTTTCAACAAGGTCCAGTAAAATTCAATATTACATATAGAAATAAATGGCATCAATTGATATTGTTATCACATCATGGGCTTACCAATGGAAATAGATCAAACATAAAAATTTTTCAATCTGCCTTTCTTTCCAATATCTTAATATTACCCTTCCGTTGCTGTCAAAACACAAGTATGGATACAAATGAATTAGGTATTGAGTATAGACACTAGTTTGAGAGACCATCCATTTGATTGTATTTGGTACATACATGTAACTATGGTTTCTGGTTCACAATAGTCTAAGTAAAGGTTTGGCAGAAACATGAAAGTTTGAATTGTAGCGTCGCGGCGCACTGCCAGTGTGTGAGGAGAGCAGAGAGTCCTCGTGAAAAAAAAAAGCTGACGTGTGACTGCTAAATAAACAACTGCACAGCCTGGAAAATAAAGAACCAAACCCTTTGTGGACGCACGTGATAAACCCTTCTGATCCTCTTTTGATATTTTTAAAAGGCAGCATGAAAAACAACTTGAAAATAGAAAAGTTTTATAACGTTATATTCAATTAATAACAACAGCTTATTTGTCCGTTTAAATGTCAAAAAGAGTGAAGAATCAAATCACAAAGGATAGATTGGCTATGGGGGACCATGAGTCAGACGATGAGTCTCCTCTTCTTCCAAAAAGAGCTTCTGCAGATGTTCTTTCAAAGAGACCAATGGCTAAATTCGGTAAGAGATTCCAATCCAAAGCAATAAATGGGTCAAAGCCAAGCATGTCAATTTCAACAATCGCCGCTGAGGAACCTGCCAGTGATGGTTTTCTTAATAGTGATCAAGCAAATCAATTGAAATCTCTCAATGCTAATTTCTTAAAATCTATTAATGATTCTATTACAAAGAATTCAGTTGCCGATTTAACTCCAGTTGTTAATAAATACATTGATTATTATTCTAAAGTTATGAAAGCTGAAATTCAAGTTAAAAAATTAGACGTTCCAAAGGTTGATGTTAAACCAATTCCAAAGGAAGATGAATCAAAACCAAATCCATTTGCTATTTTCAAGTCATATGCAACTTCTTCTGAACCAGCAAAGGAAGCAAATGTGGAAGCTCCAATTATTCCAAAGGTTACCAATGTTGATGAACCTATTGAAGTGGATTCTAATTCTGAAAGTGAAGATGATGAACCTGTGAAAAAGGAAATTACAATTCAGGGTCCTTCTTTTAAATTAGATAAAGTTCCAACATCAAAGGATTATTCTTTTAAATTCGGTTATGTCCCTCCAAAGGATTCAGATGATTCAGATGATGAAATTGAAATTAAGGGTCCTTCTTTTAAAACTGATGTTAAGGTCCAAGATAGTGTTTTTACATTATCAAAGTTTGGAGCTTCCAATACTAAAACTGAAGATAAATCAGCCACAAATGGATTATCTTCTACTCCTGCAAAAACTGAAGAAAAGCCAGTCACAAGTGGGTTTTCTTTTACACCAGCAAAGACTGAAGACAAGCCAGCAGCAAGTGGATTTTCATTCACTCCAGCAAAGACCGAGGACAAGCCAGCAGCAAGTGGATTTTCATTCACTCCAGCAAAAGCAGAGGATAAGCCAGCAGCAAGTGGGTTTTCATTCACTCCAGCAAAAGCAGAGGATAAGCCAGCAGCAAGTGGGTTTTCATTCACTCCAGCAAAAGCAGAGGATAAGCCAGCAGCAAGTGGGTTTTCATTCACTCCAGCAAAAGCAGAGGATAAGCCAGCAGCAAGTGGGTTTTCATTCACTCCAGCAAAAGCAGAGGATAAGCCAGCAGCAAGTGGGTTTTCATTCACTCCAGCAAAAGCAGAGGATAAGCCAGCAGCAAGTGGGTTTTCATTCACTCCAACAGCAACTACTTCTTCTACTACTACTACAGAAACTAGTAAACCAGCATTTTCATTTGGCTTCAATGATTCCAAACCAGCATTTTCCTTTGGATCAACGGATTCCAAACCAGCATCAAATCCATTCTCATTTGGAAGTGAAGGTACCTCAACATTTTCTTCTAATAGTGCGTCAACATTTTCATTTTCTGCACCAAAGCCACAGGTTTCATCAGCTATAACAGCTAATGAAACTTCAAGCAAGGACGAAGAAGATAATGAAATTCAAAAGGATGAAGTCAAAGGAAACTTTGCACTGGTCAAATTAACAGAAAAGGTTGATGTTAAAAGTGGGGAAGAGGAAGAAGAAACTCTTTACACAAAGCGTTCTAAGATTTCTAAGTTAAAAGAAGATAAAAGCGGATATGAATCAATTGGCCTTGGAGAATTGAAAGTCCTAAAAAATAAATCAAGCGGTAAATCACGTATACTTGTTAGATCGGACGGTGGGCTTAATGTCGTTTTAAATGTTGCTGTTAATAAGGACATTAAATATGAACTTATGGGAGCAAAAAATAATATATTGAAGATTCCTGTTTTTACTGACAAGGGTGTTGATACTTTTATTGCACAAGTTAAAACTGGTGGTGATGCTGAAGAATTACTCAAAAATATTAAAAGTTGTCAATAGATTAAATTAGATTTTTGGGGAGCCATCCTTTTATCATCCTGTTATTTTAAATAGAAACATTAACAAGATACATTTAGGTTTTGCTTATTTTTTGTAAATTAGAAACTTTCACTTTTATTATTTTAATACTAATTGAAAAATAAAAACTATTATTAAATACATATTAAACAACAAAAAAAATTTAACTATGGTTTCTTTTTCAAAACTGATCTTACATTATTGATAAATTCTTGAGTTTCACCGACATCTAGATAAACGAATTGTTTGGAAGTTTGAGTTGAATTGTCCTTTTCCAAAGTTGATCTAGAATTTAATGATTCTGTATCATTTAAATGATTTAATCTAACTAAACAATGATCACCTAATAGTTGATATGTTTCATCGTTAGAACCAAAGAATTTCCAATTTAATTTTTGTACCAATGCTAATAAACATCGTAATAAGAATGCATCACCTTCAAATAAATAAATATCTAATATTCTCAAACAAATATCAAATGAAAATTGTCTAGTAAATAAATTGGAAATAACATTTTGAATTATTTTTAACGTATTTATATCATTTTGAATAAAATGATTGTATAGATTTGGCTGTAATTGTAATAAAAATTTATCGAATTGATTTTTAACATCAGTCAAATAATCATTAACTTTAGATTCCCTTTCATTTTCAATTTGTTCGGCCAAGGAATTGGAAATAGAGTCCTCGCTCTCCAATAATGAATAAATTAATTTCCTCTGAATAATTGATAAAAGGCTTTGTATCGTTAAGGTCTCTGATTTGAAAACTTGAAATAAAATACAAACTAATCCAATTAATCTTTCCGTTTTCAAATTTTTAAAAGTATCCATTTGATTTTTCAATTGATCAAAGGCTAATGTGATTTTTAATATTGAATCAAACGTCATTCCATATTGGAATAATCCAATATCAGGAAAGGTCAATTGAATTATATTTGAATAATTTTCGATGTTGCTGACTAAACTTATTATATTTGGTAAATCCTTCTTAATCTTAATTTTCATTAATTCATCATTTGCCATTTTATAAGTACAAGCCAATTCCAAATTATTATTAATTTCAACAAATAATTGCTCAAAATTTGTTTCAAGTTCTATTCGTTTGCTAATTAACTGATGTTTCCAAACAATTGGTCTCGCATTTGATGACATAAACCTCCACCAAAGTTCCCTAGTTTGCGGTAAATTGATCAAAATATCATAATTATTGATGACTTTCATCCATAATGAATAATCATGTTTATTTTGTTTATCATTTTTACGAATAGATTGATTATATTTATTTAACTTTTCCTTTTCAAGTGAAATTTGGGATTCTAATATCCTTTGGTATTCCATTTCATGCTTTTGGATATCCATTTCTCCCTTTGGCGGTAAATTTGGTTGTCTTGTCGAAGTTATAAAATTATTAGTTTGGGATTCTAGTAAGATATCAGAAGAAATTTGAGATGTGAATGATGAAACTGATTCTAATGATTGTCTTGATATACTTTTTAGCATACTAATACGTTGCATAGCTTCCTCCAATTTGTAATTCTTGTTGGAAAATAACAGTTTGGCTTCCTTAGATAACTGATTATGATAATCTTCATCAGGATAATCAAAATCTGAATAGCTTGAACTTTGTGAAAAAATGGATGATGCTCTAGTTGCTGGTGATGAAATACACGATACATTACCATTATTTAACTTAGAAGGTGGTGATGAGATCTGCTTACCATAACCAAAAGATCCAGGTATCCTTGATTTATTAACCATTTTCATTGATTTTGTTCTCCTGATAAAAGAATTTCTATGAGTTTCTAAGCTTTGTAATGTTTCTAGAGATGGTATGTCATAAACGATTAGATCATCCGGCAACGCATCATCATCAGATGTACAATCTAGTTTATGGTTCTTGATATTTTCAGGTAAATCTGCTGATGATGGTCTCTTTAAACTTGCTTTACGTTTTGGTAATGGCAATGACGACATTGAATAATTATTTACAAGGGCAGTTTTTGAACAATTATCTATCATTCCTTCAATGACATTCTCTTTAATAGAATTCAACATCTTAAGTATAAGTTTTCCTTTATTTAAAGAAAAATACCAAGTTCTCTCTTTGTTTTGCATTCAGCTAAGTCTTTATTTCAAAATCTGAAAATCAGGGGAAAAAAGTTTCCATACCGCGATTCAATGCTCAGCATCGGGCACCTTGCATAAGGAACTTGAAACAAGAAAGAGAAACTGTATAACAAACGGAGACGGAAAGAGAAAAACTTATGGTATACACTGTATATACAAGAATAATAATATGTATAGGAGAGGGATAGAAAAAGGAATTTGATTAAAGCTTTGCCTTTTTTCGATTCTATTTTTTGTTATCTCTTCTTATTATTTGTTTAATCCTTTTTATCATCCTTCTTTCCCCCAAGAACCTTTTTAAATGTATTACTTAAAAATGATTCAATTCTGTTCAAGTTACTAGGAGATTCACAATCCTTAGTAACATCGTCCAATGGTTTCCAATTAGGGTCTTCTCTCTTTGCACTATGATCACCAAATGCATCGGCAACGGCTTCAAGAAGAACTCTTTGTGTTGTATTCATAGGTCTCAGTGGCTTAATATTCAATATAACCAAGAGGTTGCCACGACGATTGCCACCCATTGGGACACCTCTATCTGGTATAGTAATAATTCTACCATGTTCAGAACCAGATGGCACTCTCAGTTTAACCTTATCATCTTCCAACGTTGGAATTTCAATAGTACCACCAAGAGCGGCAGTTGTCATTGGAATGTCTGTTTGATAAACGATATCGCTACCCTTTCTAAGGAAATTTGGATCTGGTTTAACTCTGATCCTAATAAGTAAATCACCATTGCTTAACTTATAGGAAGCAGAAGTTGTCATATGTGGTGCATCACCCGCTCCAGTTACTCTAACATTTGTACCATCCTTAACTCCAGGTGGGATTTTAACTTGTGTTTCTTTGACTTGTCTCTTAACACCCTCACCATGACAAGAATTACATTCATCTTCTGGATTAACTGTAACACCTGAGCCTTGACAAGCTCTACAAGTCGAGGACATATGGAATCCACCTTGAAGAACGTGCATTTGAGATCCTGTACCACCACAAGTTCCACATGTGTTCTTCTTTTTACCCTTTTGTAAACCTGATCCATGACAACCGTCACATTGTTCAATGGCATTATAGGAAACCTTTATGGTTTTACCAAAGATGGATTCCTTAAATGTAAGGGTATTTAAAAGTTCAATGTCTTCACCTTGGAAATGTTGCATACCACCTCTACCTCTTCCTCTAGTTTGACCTCCAAAGCCGAATAGATCTTCAAAATTGATATTGAAATCACCAAATGGATTACCACCAGCACCAGCTCCACCAAATGGATTACCGCCACCAAATGGATGACCACCACCAAATGGATTACCACCTCCGAAACCACCAGGTCCGCCATTTTGTCCAAATGCAGAAGCACCAAATTGATCATACTGATCCTTCTTTTGTGGATCTGATAAAATATCATAAGCTTCTTGCAAATCATGAAATTTAGATTCGGCTCCTTCTTCTTTATTAACATCAGGATGATATTTCTTTGCTAACTTGTAATATGCCTTTTTAATTTGAGAGGTTGATGCTTCTTTATCAACACCTAGGGTCTTATAAGGATCATTCAACTTAGCTGAAATTGTAGCATGAAACGCCCTGTATCCAAATGGAACGCCTCTTCTTGTTAAATGTGCCAATTGATACATATTATTATCGTTTTCTATAAAGAAGTCACCGTAGTTTAAAGATGACAATTTTTTCTGAATACTTTTTATATTAAAACTTTTCGAGAAATTTCTAAAGCGTAACCGAAAACGGATATATGCTCAGCAATGTATTTTCTTTAATTTCAATTTTAATTTACTTAAGTTAATTTAAACGGAATATTTCGAATAGAAAAGAAAAGTATTTACACAACTATGAGTTAAAACAATTAGGGGAAAAGGGAGATCCTTCTATTTTTCTTTATTTCTTACCCTTCTTATTTTTCTTGGCAATTCTACGAAGGGCACGCATTTCGTTCTTCAAAACACCATCAACCATCTTATATTTACCCTTAACACCCTTTGGTCTACCAGCAAGACCCCTATTAGCACCAGCAGCAACAACAAGGGTAACCTTAGGCTTGGTCTTTTGCTTCTTAGTCATCTTAGACATTAAAGCGGCAATTTCACTAGCTTTATCAGCCTCTGACTTACCATCTTCTTCTAAAATACCATTACTCTTCTTCTTTAATTTTTCTAATCTTCTAAGAGCACGCATCTTCTTTCGTCCTTGTGCTTCCAAGACCTTCTTAATAGGTCTAGCGTTCAACTGTCTTTGCTTTTCCTTCAATGCAAGGGATGCTTCCTTTGTTATTGGTCTGTTGATCTTACTATGTTGATTTTCTTCATCAACAAACCAAGTTGGTAAACCTTCAACATCTCTGAAAGAATACTTATGGAAACCATCATTAACCAGATCATTCTTAGTTTTCTTACCAAGGGCTAAATCATGAGCCATGGTCATAGCTTGTGCAGTGGCAATATCAATATCGGCCTTATGAGATTCAGAGACCTTTTCAATAACTTCAGTATCAGAATCAGTATCATAATCCATGTCTTCATCTTGCCTGTTATAATCATTAGTAACAACTTCGAAACCATCATCATCCTCATCTCTAGAGGCATCAGAATCATCATCAGAACTATCAACAACCATTTCATCTTCAATATCCTTATTCAATCTCTTATTCTTCTTAGAAGTAATTGCAATTTGCTGTTGAGAATTTTGTGCAAGAACCTTGGTTTCACCCTTCGAATTACTAGCAATATTCAAATCCATATCTTGGAAAATAGGATTATTAAAGAAACTTTTAGCCTTTGAAGATAAGGCACCTGATTTTCTCTTTTTATCAATACTAGCAATTAATTGATTAATGGCCTCGTCATCGTCAGAGTCATTATCTGATTCAGACTCGTTAACAAATTCACCTTCATCTTCACTTGCTGGAGCTTCATCGTCTGATTTAATACCATCCCATGCATCATCATCACCACCACGGGCTTCCTTTGCCTTCAATTTAGCATCTCTTTCCATTTTTCTTTCCTTAAAAGAGCTGTACATGTTATCTAATTGATCCTCTAAATTATCAACATCATCTTGTTCAATCATTTGATAATTACCACCTTCAATCATAATATCATTATCTTGAGCTAATTCTTCCTTAGTGAAAACCATTTGTTTTTTACCCTTTGCTAATTTATCTAAATCACCAGTCTTTTCAGCATCTCTTAAATTGAAAATTGATTCAGAACCAATTTGTGCAGCATCGATACCGATTTGCATATCTGTTAACATATTCATTTGCATTCTTTGGATTTCATTTTGCTTTTCTTCGTTAACCTTACGCTTTTCTCTTCTCTGCTTTAATCTAGCCTTTTCTTTTAAATCTTTTAATTCCTTATCAATCTTTTGATCTTCAGTCAATTCTTCAACTTCAATTTCTGGTTTTTCATCCTTGGCATCTAAAATACCCAATTCATCCCTAGCATGTTTTCTCCATTTAATTAACATTTTAAAATCCTTTTTACCTAAGATTTTTAAATCTTTACAACATTCAAAGAATTCTGGTTTTGTCTGTTTCATTTTCTTTAAGATTTTCCATTCGGAATCGTCTTTATCAATTTCAAACATTGAAACACCACCAAGTGTATTAATAACATCTTCTTCTTGATGAACCCAATCCATTAATTTCATTGGATGAAATAAAGTATAATCACCCTCTTCATAACCTTGTCTGTTTCTCTTTTTCTTTTCAGGGTTAAAAACTTTGGCTTCATTGCTACCAGCCTTTTCTTCAACTTCTTCAAAAACATGTTTTGCATCAAGGAATCTAGGATCTAATTTCTTTGGGGCTTTGAAACCTCTACAAACAACGAAAATTTCTGCAGAAACATTTCTACTTGCAGGAGGTTTGGTTGCTTCAACTTTGTCAAACAATTGATTAAAAACCCAGAGTAAATTATTATAATCCTTTGATCTAAAGATCTTAGTGATGAAATTACCACCTGGAGTTAAATGTTCCACAGCTAACTTCAAAGCTTGCAACGTTAAATGAGATTGGGTATAAGCATCTTGGACCCAGTTTAAACCAACGTTAGGGGCACCATCATGCATAACCGTATCAGCTTTCCAAGTCTTCATATAACCAGCTAATTTAGAGCGACAATCTTCTGTTGTGATATCAGATTGGAAGGTGATAGTATTTGGCATTGGCTTCATTGGGACAATATCAACACCAATAATAAGAGAGTTAACGGGACATAAGTGAGCAGCAACTTGACACCAAGAACCAGGGGCAGCACATAAATCAATAACTACTCTTGACTTTTCAAGAAAATGACCATATTTTTCATTAATTTGAAGGATTTTAAAGGAAGAACGAGCTCTATAACCCTTTTCCTTGGCAAGGTAATAGTACTTATCTAAACGACCTTTGGCGTTTTTCTTTTGAACTTTACCCATGGATGATTCTTAAGTATAATAGAAGATGAAAGTGAAAAAAAAGGATTCTAATAAAAAATTTTTTTTCTTTTAGAAATTTTTCATGGCACAGCCTAGAAACAGAAGGAAACGGTTTTTATGAAAAATTTATTCTTTTTCTTGATGTTTTAGGTAGTGGAGACGTCTATGATGATAGTAGTGGTTCCAGTAAATGAAGTTAGAGCATTTTTCTTAAAAGTGTATTTTCAAGGTCCCAATGATAATCCCCTGCTCTCCTTTATCTGGTTTTCGATTGAACTTTATATTCACTAAGACACGTCTTGCGTAAACTTTCTCGCCAGCTGAAAATGAAGTAGCAAGAGACAAGAGACAAATGGCGAAAGACAAGATGAACACAGAGTGGTAAAATGAGCCCAATAGCAGAAGCTTATGATGTGACAGTGTATATTTCTTTTTGGTACCACTTTTAGTAGCTTTCTTGTCCTTTCAATGGGTGTGACGTGCACTGAGCAACATACCTTTAGATACAAACGCCTGTTAGAGAGTTGCTTTCGTTAGACAAAAGAAACCGTGTTATGGAATGTATATATATTTATATATATATGACGTTCTTTATTACAGCGATGCAATGCTGTGCTTGCTATCCTGATCAACTAATGGTGGTTAAGCCAATCGGATAACAAATAGATATAACGAAGAGTGAAAAGTGTGCTCATGAACTTCTAGGAGGGCGTACCAATTCATTCAAACAAGAAGAAGGTATAGCCATGGCCATTGTATGTGGTGTTTGTCAATAGCTATGTTTTCCTCCTTCTCTTCCATTTCTTTGCCTTCTTCCTCCTCTTCTTTTGTTGAGAAGAGATCCCATCTCACTTAGCATAACGAGCCGTGCACCCCCTACGTGTCCGTTAAACAGGTAGTTAGTTACGTAATCATCCAATACTTGAATTTCTCTTAGAGGGAAAATTTTTTTCAACATAAGAACATTATAGAAAAACTAAGAGAAGAATTAAAGATATGAATGAAAGGGTCAATGAAGCGTTAATATTCCCTAAGGAAGCAGAGTCGATGTTTGCATTGAGAATGCCAATTGTGAAGTTTACTACTTCAAACAATGATCATGCGGACACCATCGTCAAAGACAATACATTAACACCATTATCTGATTATCTAGCTAACTTAAATGCGTATATTGATGAAGAAACTAAAAGTGAAAAGAAAGGCCATACAATTGTTGATACAAAGGAAGTTGAAAAAAGAAACCGACAATCGGCGCATCAACAGAGGTTAAAAGATGCACTTTTGAAATACGATCCAGATTCCGATAAAAATATCAATGGTGATGTTCATTGTACTGTATTCATAGGACGATTAAACTATTCCACTACAGAAGAAGAACTATCTAAGGAATTTAGTAAATATGGGATGATTAAACATGTTAGGTTAGTGAATAATGGGGACAAATCAAGAGGCTATGCATTTGTTGTTTATAATAATGCTAAGGAAGCACGTAATGCAGTTGTGAAGGCCAATGGTATTAAAATAAGAGAAAGGAGAGTAATTGTTGATGTTGAACGAGGGAGGTTGGTCAAGAACTGGAAACCACGTCGATTAGGTGGTGGGTTAGGTGGCAGAGGGCATCAGAAGAAGAGGAGTGTTAATCGATATTATAATAAGTCTAACGCACATGTACAAGATCGTGTGATGAATTACAACCGCCAATTAACCAATAACCATCAACAGCAGCAGCAGCAGCATCAACAACAGCAGCAGCAAAGATATAGTCGTGGTGGGTATGGGTTCACCAGGGGTCGTTATTAAAATGAATTTGTATATGTATGTGTATGTGTAGGGTCTGTAGAAAACCATGCTGACCCCTATGATGAGGAAACCTTCTATCACTTGGGATTTTGAAATGGTCCTGTAGTGTAGTGGTGATCACTTTGGATTCTGATTCCGACAACCCCAGTTCGAATCCGGGCAGGACCTTTGTTTTTAATTTTTTGCAATATCACATCATGTGAAATCCGAAATATTATGAGGTGTCCTTTTTTTAAATTTAATTTTGTTGAGGAATATATTAAACACTCTTTTGCTATTAGGTTATCTGTAAATATTGTATAATGCTTGGTTTCTTCTATTTAGCTGTCTTGTTTGCTTACCTTTCCTATCACATTGCTACCAACTGTCCATTGAATGAGGACTGTCCTCAAGATGCTGGTTTAACTTGTCAAATTGCACATGATTATATTAAACCTTATACTCCATACGTTACAAAGTTTTATAATGATAACTTAAAGGAAATTGTTGATAATGCTGCTGTTAAGTTGCCATCTCCAGAAGATTTTGCTTATTTCAATGAATTGAAGCAAATGTCTAATGATTTCCTTGGTATCAGACCAGTTGAAGAAAAGGTTGATGAAACCGCTGAAGAAGAAACTTTTGCAACTACTCCATTGGCTACTCCTGAACATGAATCTGCGCAAGCTCATGTCGAAGTTGACGAAGTTACTCCTGATGTTGAATTGGAATCTGCTGTCGTTCCTGCTGAAGAAGATGATTTTGTTGCTGAAGAAACTGAAAAGATTGAAGAAGTTGCTGTTCAATCTACTGAAAAAGTTGCTGCTGAAATCGCTGAAGAAACCGCCATCGAATCGACCGTTGAAACTCCAGAAATCGTTGCTGAAGCCACTTCTTCTGCCGCAGATATCATTGAATCTGCTGAAGAAGTCATTGAAGAAGTCTTAGCCGCAGAAGCTATTGAATTGGCCAACGAAATCGGACAAAACCTCTGAAGCTTTGTATCTCTCCCCTTTATAATGATTTTACTTACACTTATCTTTTTCTTTGTATAACATCAATTCCAAATGTTTTGTGACCTGTCATGAGCCGTTTCTTCATATACTTCTCTGTCTGGAAAGAAAAAAATATGAAACCTCAAAAACTTGTTTGATTAATTAACACATTTCTTTCGTTCTATAAGTTACGGCTAACAATGAACCTCTTGCGAATTTATAGAAACATTGTGGTGTTTACACTTGTTGCATACACTGTGTTTCACGTGAATTCAACATGCCCTCTTTCCAAACCTTTACCGTTTTCCGAATCAAATGACGTTATTTGCCTTTATTCTCATAAAGGTTATAATTATATTGATCCATATGTGTCATTTATTTCAGAAAAGTACTCTAATTCTCCATTGAAACCTACAGTTGATAGTGCACTTCTGAAGGCATTCAATCTTGCTAATCCTTATCTTTCAAAAGCTCAAGATGTTATCATTGATTTGAAAAATAGTGCATTTCAAAAAACTAATGTCTCTGAGGAAGAATTGCTTGCTAATTTGGAATCTGGTTCTAAGATTTTAGCTCAACATTTAACTACCGCTATCAATTTCTCAATCAAGCATTTCAACCAATCTATTTATCCGTTCATTATTAAATCAAAGGATACAATTATTAGCTTTACAAATTATACTTATGTTAGGGCGAAACTGATTTTGTATATTCAATGGCAAATCTATGTTAAACCAGCATTTGCTATTATCAAGTTTAAATTTGATAACTCTGTTTTAGGTGAAAAATGGGTTCAATTGAAGAATACTCCTCAATTCAAATTAATCTCTCTTTACCTGAATAAATTTCTCAACTTAATTTCAAATATTCAATCATTTTTGACTAGCAAGTGGTCTAATTTTAAGGAAGCCAATGAAGCTATTAAAATGAGTGATTCTTTTAAAATCTTCGAAGAAAAGAAAAACTTTTTATTATCAGAATTCAATAAGATTATTAATAATGCACCAAATTTTAATATCAACAGTAATATTTTAAACTTGTCAAAGGATAAAATTCAATATGATGAGTTAGATGACGGTGAACAAACTGAAACTGAAACTTTAACTTCAACTATTACTATAACTTCAACTTCTCAAAAGCCTGTTTCAAAAATTACTCCAACTAGTGAAAAATATCAATCATTACTTGATTCAACTCTTATTGGGGCGCAGGGAGACTTTGAATCTCAAGTTAGTGAAATTTCAAAGGAATTTGCTTCCAATTTACGTTTAAAATTTATCGATTCATTAAGAAAATTAGCTAATGATATCAATTCAAATTATGAAGATATTTATGAATTACTTAATAAAATTAATTTAACAAGAGATATAAAATCGCCGGATTTTGTTTCAAGGCAGGATTTTAGAGATATTTTAGAATTTAAGAAACAACAATTTGAATCAAGTGCTGATGAAATTGCCAATGGTATTAATAAATTTTCTGTTGGTTATATTAATAAGATCTCTAGCATAAGAGAATCAATTTTAGAAGCATTAGAAGAATTTGCAGATTCCTCTTTAACTGCTTACTCAGCAGAAATTGTTTCAAATGGTGCTGACTGGAAGGAATGGAAAAAGTTCAATAATATCAAAAATGAACTTATTGAGTTTAGAGATAAATTAGTCAATCAAGATATTGATAAAGTTAGTAACGAATTCCAAAATTCTGTTAACAGTATTAAATCTCAAGTCAATATTCTTTTAAATGAAGGTGGATCGTTTTTAGCCATCTTAAGAGCTAAGGCTAACTTAGAGTTTCAATTTAGAGAAAAGGCTGAAGCCGAAGAAAGAGAGCAAGCTGAACTTGAAGAAAAAGAGCAGGATGTAATTGAAAATCAAACGCTTACTGAAACTCACACCGTTTTACAAGTTATCTCATTAAAGTCACAAGACGAAGAGCAGAATGAAACCCCTTCTGTTTTACAGGCTATTCCCTTAAACTCTCAAGAGGCTATTAATGAAATCATTGTTGATTTTGATAATGGTATTGAAAATGTTCAGCAAGTTCTAAAGGACATCAACGAACAAATCGAAAATGTTATTGAACCAATAAATGAAATCGTTCTTCCTGTTGCTGGTAGTATTGAAAATGTCGTTGATGATGTTGTGGAAGATACTCTTAAAGTTGTTGCTTATGAAGCTGCTTATGAAGCTGCTGATGTTATCGAGGCTGTTGTTCAAGACAAACTTAACGTTGGTGGTGTCGTTGGTGATGCTCTTAATGTTGCCGCTGAATTCGTTGGTGAAGCAATCAATCCTTAATCGTCAATTTATATTTATAATCTCGTTTTTTTGTATTTAAAGTTCTATCTTTTTTGTCCTTTTATATCTTTTTATTGAAAACAAATTAAATCATTTATAAATAACCCACTTTTGAAATTTACAAATACAGAAAAGAAAAGCTATAGCGTATCTCTTATTTCTTAATACTTTAATAAAAAAGATTATACAAATTTTAAACTAGGGTGGTATTAACTTTAACTTGGTATACCTAGTTAGTAAGTTCAACTTCCTTAATACCAGTCTTATCAACGTAATGAATTCTCAAACCTTTATAATCCATTGGCATTCTCTTATTCAATTCTTCATCACACATCTTTAATAAATTCAATCCATCTTCATATGAAAGGTCTTCTCTATAATGATGATCTAAAAGAGACATTGTATAAAAACCAGCATACCCATGTGCAGCATATGGTAAATCACATCTCGTTCCAAGGTAATCAATCATACTAAGGAATCCTTCATCATTTTCAAATCCACCTAGTAAAACTTGAACTTGATATGGTTTCCTACTACGAAGTGATGATGCCAATTCATGTCTAATAAAAGAGGCAATTTCATTGGATTTCATATCATATCCATCTCTAAGGCCCTTTAATTGAACATTGACCGTAACGTATTCAGCAAATTGAGTTGTATCCCCAGATTCACCAGTAAATGCAATCAAATTGTGATCGTTTAACGTCTTGGTTTTATCATCAGTGGCCTTCAAAATAGAAATTCCTCGTGTAAATGCCTTCGAGGTAGCCAATAATGTGCCCTGTGGTAATCTAATACCTAGAATAATATCCATTGTGTATTTCTTTCCCTCTTATATAAACTTTAATTTGCCATCAAGTTTCTGCTTTTTTTTTTCTTATATGGAAAGCGTTTTGCCACCAAGGAAATTGTCGCTTATGTAATTCATGCTCATGACTTATATTACGTAATCGATGGTTGTTTGTCATATTTAAATATGCTAAAAAGGTCCTTAATCCTTGGATTGGTACCCTTCCATTCGTTTCTTCCACCAAAGCTTCCTTTCTCCAACATGGAGCCCTACTGATTTCATATTTTCTTGTTCTTCTTCGTCTCCTTTATTCTTACTCTCTTCACTATCAAGTGAAACTATAATACTTTTATCTGCATTCACGATAGCCTTATATTTACCACCATCCACTAAATCCTTCAAAACAATTTCTCTAGTTCTATTGAGAGATTCAATTTCGGAAACTCTATCTATAGAATCCCTTAAAATTTCATCAAAATGATCATAATCTGCAATTTCATGGAAAGCAGTCATCATTGCAACTGAATCTGGTCTAACATTCCCATCTGTATCAATTGTAAATATATTCATCTTATCGTAACTTTGAATGAAATCAGATCTCGTCATTATTTGATGTGCTCTCCATAACGGTAACTTTGGTAACTCATAAGTGCTATGTTCCTGTTCATGTCCAATAGCAGTGCATTTTCTTCTTTGCCTATCAATTTCAACGAATTCTCTCATTAAGAGCATAGCCGAACAAGAAAATTTACCAGTATCTAGTGCATCATCGTCCATATCTGATCCCAATAACGCACATTTACTTAAAAACCATGTTCTTTCAGAATCAATTAACTGGTGTGCTGCTGAAAATACATCTTCCATAGATGCGACCCTATTCAAATACTGTAATCGACCACCAATCAATTGATATACTTTCCTATAATCATTAATTGGGAGATCCTCTAACCCCCTTCTGTTCCTAATGGCCTTCATAATATTAATAGCATCTCCTTCACTTACATCACCAAAATTTAATAATTGTAACCTTGTTGAATAATTCTTAAACTTTTCATAAAGCCAATAATCATCGGATACAAATATCATAGAAAGCATTCCTGAGCTTGAAAAGATTTCGGCCTTTTGCTGTAATAATTCGACCAAACAGGGATCAATCAAATGTGAATTATTAAATACTAGAATTAATGGTTTCTTTGTATATTTCTTTCTTTCAACTAATATCATTTCTAATTTACTAAACGCCCTCTCGATATCTAAAATAGGCGTTGCATCTCTCGGCCCCTTCATACTAAACAAACTTCCAATGTAATCCTCTGAAAATTCAAAATGTAAACTATGTCCAATTCGTAATCTCATAAGTTCAAGATCCGATGAACAATCAATAACACTACAATCAGCACCATCTGTCCTTCTTAATGATTCCATAACTGCACTGAACTTCCCTGTACCCTTTTCGCCAACGAGCATAAAATACTTTCCCGTGATTTCACCACTTATAACGGCATCTAAGATACCTTGCTCTTCCCTTTCAACCCAAGAGGTTTCATTACCCATATCAGAAGAATATTTATGTTTCAGAAACCTCAGTGTATTAGTTTCATTGAAACTTTCTTGAATCTTATCCAAGACATTTTGTTTATAGTATTTGTGGTAAACAACCCCACCAAGTACTAAAACCATTAATGAAGATAAGGTGATCAATCCAGTTTCAACGCATTTTAAAAGAATAGACTTTACAGCAGACCAGCCAGATTCGTCCGATTGGCCCCTTTTACTCTGTTGTTCACCTTCATTATCTTGCTCTATTTCGGGAAATTGTCCAGGTATCAGTGGTGATATTCTATAAGATAATGTCGTACGAAAACCCCTGGTTTGGGCCCTAAATTTCAATCCTGTTAACCTTTGCGATGATTTGACCGACAATACCAATCTCATCAACGTTATTAAAATATATAAATCTAACTAAAATGTCAAATTTAACAGAACAAGTATGAATCTCGAGATAATATAGTTATTTCGGTTAAACCTTTTTCCTTTGCTCTTATCATAACGATTTAATTATCTCACACCAATGCAAGGAACAGGCAAGGGTAAGCATTTGAGATCATCTTTGATTGTTTCGTTGGTGTCCTTTGTTGTTTCGTACACTCCGTTACCAGTATTAAAACTCTTATTGCTATGTTTAGATGTTCTTACATTTTGGAAGCGTCAATTACTTACTATGATGTTCAATTCACCAAGGAGACAGCTTAAATGTAAGTTGAAAGCAGCCTCCTGTTTATCTGAATATGAACATTTTGCATTTGAACTAGATAATTTGGTACAAAATGATACTTGGAAGGATAATTTAATTACAAGTAAATACGATTATAGATTAATTCAAGAAAGGTTAAAAGATTTAAAACGTGCTAGGTTATCGGGCGATAAGTTAAGAATCTTATCGTTGCTTAGAGCCGGTATGTTGAGAAACTTTGGAGGTATTTCCAACAAGGCTTTGTATAATAGAACTTATATGGGTACCAAGTCATTAATTGAACAATATGTTTCTGAAGTTATTACATGTCTTGCTTGGATTAATAATATCGACGATGAACAGTTAAAACTGGACTTTTTCCATGATGCTAAGACTACTATGGGTACAACTGCTCTCTGCTTACATGGTGGATCCATTTTTGGAATGTGCCATGTTGGTGTTGTCAAGGCCTTATTTGAATGTGAATTATTACCTGATGTTATAGCTGGTTCAGGAATTGGCGCTGTTGTTGGTGCTTTAGTGGGCTGTTTAACTAATGATGAATTAAGAGAAGTGTTATCAGATTTAAATGCAGCTATGGCCAAGGAGGGATATACTGTTAATCAGGCCACTATGGAAATGGTTTCGATTAATAAAAGCAAAACAAGTGAAGATATTGAAACGACTGGAACCACTAAGTCCATTATAAGATCTATATCACATGAATTTCCACTTGACCTGGATTTAGAATTAGACTTAGATTTGGTTTGGCTTACAGATATGCGTAAGGGTCTTTCACCATCATTGAAATTATTCATTGCTTTTGTTTTACATAAAATAGATGACATGACCTTTAGTGAAGCTAACAGACGTTCAGGAAAGACGTTAAACGTCTTTGTATACCCGAGCAACCCCAAAGTACCAAATTTATTAAATTATTTAAGCACTCCATATGTTACTGTAAGAAGTGCCATTTGTTGTTCTATGGGTGGTGAGGTCATTAAGGGATGTGGTCTTTCATTGATAATCAATGAAATAAATAGATCAGAATCCACTGGTGAACACTTGAAGTATAACCTTGAAGTTAAATATCAAAATGAATTTTCAAACTATACTAATATAGAGTGTGAATTTAATCCACCGTATGAAACAGGAGGTGCAGAGGCAAGTAAAGTTACTGGAAACAATACATATGGAATCAGATCTCCATATACTAGAATGAGTGAAATGTTTAATGTAAATCATTTTGTTATTAGCATTTCAAGGCCATATTTGGCTCCAGTTATTTTATGGGATTGGAAAGTTCAAGATCAAACATTGAATCACTATGATCGATCAGGTTATTCCAGTTCAGGCGTTTCAAGTTGGCCACCATTGCCATTAATTTTTTCCATTTGTCATGTGATACAGGATATCACTTCCCTTGGATGGAATGTTGTGATGCTGGAAATCAAACATAGGTTAAAAATGTTTCAAAAGCTCGGCTGGAAGTGTGGCTACATTGGAGGGCTATTAAAATGGGCTGTTGTTGATGAAAAGGAGGCACTCTTAGAATCAAATCATGTACCTTTAGTTCCAGCTGGTGAAAGATGGTGGGTTCTTGATTTACTTAAAATCCTCGAAGAAACTGGATTTATGAATGATATAACTAGTAAGACAACACACCCCAAGATAAGTGAAATTGATGATGATGATGAAAACGCCAATACCATGAAATACTGGATTAAATGTGGAGAGAGAAGTGTTTGGAGTATGAAGACACTCTTACTGGTTAGATGTGCAATTGAATTTGGATTAGATGATTACTTTTCGAAACAGAAGTCTTATTGAAGGAAAAAGAATATATATGTATATTTAAATAGGTATTTTTTATTTGATTGAATTTGACGCAATGAGCATTATTATAATGCGCCACATGTTACGAATGTGTTACGTAATATGTGGCGCATTGACTTTTTAAAAAAAATTGGAAAAAGAAAAATTTCCGTTTTTAGCAGTTCAAAAAAAAAAATTTTTTCTTGATGAAATTTCACTCTTCTTATTAATCAGAATTATCCAGAACAGATATGTCAAACTATACTAATATGGATATGAGTGGCCATAACCACTCACATGAATACCATTACAATAATCAGGAACAACAAATGCAAATGGCTACTGTGCTTTGTTGTAACTGTGGTGTGCCTATTGATGGATCAACAGGTTTAGTTATGTGTTACGATTGTATTAAGATGAACATTGATATTACCGAAGGTATTCCAAGAGAATCTAATCTCTCATTCTGTAGAAATTGTGAAAGATTTTTGCAACCGCCTAATAACTGGATTAAAGCAGAATTGGAATCAAGAGAATTACTAGCATTATGTTTAAGAAGATTAAAAGGTCTTAATAAAATCAGATTGATTGATGCATCTTTTATCTGGACAGAACCCCACTCTAGAAGAATCAGAGTCAAGTTAACAGTTCAAGGTGAAGCTTTCC
Source organism: Saturnispora ahearnii (assembly GCA_030564945.1). Lineage (NCBI taxonomy): Eukaryota > Fungi > Ascomycota > Pichiomycetes > Pichiales > Pichiaceae > Saturnispora > Saturnispora ahearnii. Next base: position 20,104 of record JAJMAQ010000005.1, on the reverse strand, counting down.
AGAACGCTATTATTCAACAAAGTTTTGAGGTTGAATATATTGTTATTGCTATGCAATGTGCTGATTGTGCTAAATCCTATACTGCGCATACATGGAACACTACCATTCAAATTAGACAAAAGGTTCCACATAAGAGAACTTTCTTATTTTTAGAACAATTGATTTTAAAGCACAATGCTCACGTTGATACCATTTCTATCAAGGAATCTAAGGATGGTTTAGATTTCTTTTACGCTAAGCAAAACCATGCAGTTAGGATGCTCGATTTTTTAAATGCGGTGGTTCCTGTTAAATCTAAGAAATCTTCCGAATTAATCACTGCTGATATTCATTCTGGTACTTCATTATACAAATTCTCTTATTCTATTGAAATTTCACCAATTTGTAAGGACGATTTGGTTGTTTTACCAGCAAAATTAGCAAAATCCATGGGTAATATTAGTAGAATGGTTCTTTGTTCAAAGGTTTCTAACATGCTTCAATTCATTGATCCTCAAACCTTACAAATTGAAGATCTTCAATCAAACGTTTATTGGAGATATGGATTTTCTTCTTTAGCTGATGTCACTCAATTGGTTGAATTTGTCGTTTTAGATGTCGAACCAACTGGTGAACGTAAGGGAAAATACCTTTTAGCTGATGTTACATGTGTTAAAGCTAGTGAAATGGGTTCTGGTGAAGAATTCTATGTTAGATCACATCTTGGTGGTCTTCTTCACGCAGGTGATACTGCTATGGGTTACTTTTTAAAGAATTCTAATTTCAACTCCGCTTTGTTCGATGAACTAGATGCTGATAACATTTGTGAAGTGGTTCTCGTTAAGAAACATTTCATTAGATCTAATAAGAGAGCTAAGAGAAGACAATGGAAGTTGAAGAGAATGGCTAATGAAAGAGCCGATATTGTTGCCAGAGATGAAGACGAAGGTATGAGGAACGATAGACAAGCAAAACAAGAAAGAGAAAGAGCTGAAAAGGATTACGAATTATTCTTGCAACAATTGGAAGAAGATAACGAACTACGTGAACACATTAACTTATATAAGGCAGAACCTCCACAATATCCAGTTGGTTATGAAACCGAAACTGAAACTGATGTTGAAGAAGAGGATGCTCCAACTATTGATGTTGACGAGTTACTCGATGAATTAGATGAAATGAAGTTAGACTAGTAGTAGTTGTTATTAACTATATATCATTATTTGGTTAGGTATCTTTTTTTTTTATAAATTCAATTTAAAGTTTCTTTGTATTTTTTAGGGGGTTTTATACAGTATAGTTTATAATATTATATCCATCAGTAAGAAAGTAATGGAGAATAACTAAAGTTTCAGTTAAGTTCATCAACAACACTTTTAATTTTCCTTGGGTCAGCACCAACAATTCTGTTAAATTCTTGGCCATCCTTAAAAGCGATGAAAGTTGGCATAGCAGTAACTCTTAAAGCAGACACAACATCACCAACTTTTAAATCATCAACATCCAACTTGTAGAAATCAACATTTGTAACCTGGTTGGACATTGATTCAATAAATGGAGCAACCATTTTACAAGGACCACACCAAGTAGCAAAGAAATCAATGAAAACTGGGTTTTTAGACTTGAGAACTGCTTCAAATTCTGCTGTAGAGGTAATATTCTTGACTTGTTTTAAAAGGCGAGTAGAGTGAAATGATCTGACTAGTCTAAGGCTGTTCATTGGTACTTTTCTTAAAAGAAAACGGAGTGTAAGTCAGGTTTTTTTTTCTTTATTTTCTGATTTACAACGGCTTTTAGACATTTTGGGAAAAATGTAAGTGCCTGATTAGTAATTCGTATATTAAATGCTATTTAAAAGATAAAAGAGGTCATACAAAGGTATTTAAAGAGTAGAAGAAAGGGTTTACTTACTTAGATTCTGCTAATCCCTTCAAGACGAGGTTTGTGATTTCTTCTGGATGTTTTGGAGCATGCGAAATGACTTCATAACCTTCTTCTAAAACAATAACGTCATCTTCAATTCTGACACCTCCCACAGACATATAAGCATCTAAAAGAGCTTGATTGATGTATTTAGATTGATCCTTAGTGATATTTTCAAGAAGATATGGGGAGAAATAAATACCCGGTTCATTAGTAAGAACCATGTTCTTTTGTAATGGTCTTCTCAATCTCAAATAGCGTAACATTGGATTTGGATCATCGTAATTCGCATGACCACCAACATCGTGAGTATCCATACCAAGCAAATGGCCAAGACCATGAGGATAAAACCAAACAGAGACACCAGAGTCAAAGATTTCTTCTGGTGTACCGTTTTGGAATAGACCAATCTTGAGAAAGTTATCAATAAGTACTCTATGTGATAGGATATGCAAATCGTCCCATAATACACCTGCTTTAATCTTACACATGACTTGAGTTTGCATATCAAGAACAGCATTGTAAATATTCAAATGTTCGTTTGACCATTTACCAGTGATGGGAAAACAACGAGTAACATCAGAGGCATAGCATTTCCATTCAGCACCAGCATCAAGTAAAATCGATTGCCTAGTTGGATCTCTAAAATCTTCATTATTCTTAACATAATGAAGAGTACCACAATTATGGCCAGAACAACAGATTGGATCATATGATTGGAACTTTGATCCTGCCCTAAGAGAGTGATAAACAAATTCAGCATGTAAATGAGTTTCGTTATCACTGTGACCTACGGCGGACATGGTTTTAACATGGCAATTGTCTGTAATAGAAGCAGCCTTACGCATGAGGTTTAATTCATATTCATCCTTGATTAAACGTGATTCATCAAGTGCATTAAAAAACTCTTTCTTATTTGGAACAACTAGTTCAGCAAAGTCTTTATCCTTGTATTCTTCAATATCAGTAGTGTAAATGGCAGTTTCATTAGAAACCTTTTGAAGAACGGAAGAAACTTCAGAAGCATATTTAACTTCGTCAACATCGAATTCTTCAAGAGCTTCTTTAATAGATAAAGGAGGGCCTGACCACATAATATCTTCCTTATCAACATCAGGCAAGAACAAAGTAAGTTTTGCTTGATAATAAAGGACAAAACAACCACTGATTTGATCAACACCTGTTAAGTAATGGAAATATCTGTTTTGTCTTAATGGTAAATACTGATCACAATATGGAATTGGAGGTGCACAACCACCGGCAATGAAAATAGCAACTTGTTTCTTCAAATGCCCAAGGACTCTAGAAGCGTGTTCTCTAGCAGGATACTTCATTTCGATACCTATTTAACAAAAAGGATGGATTAGGGCTAGTTGGATAGAAGGGAAGAAAAGTTCTAGATGCGTTCACTTGATATCAGAAGCCTCATGATGGTAAGGCTTCATAATTGAAGATAACCGGAAATACTTCTATTATTTTTTAACATTAGTGAATAAATCACACGTACACACAAGTACACTTGATTCGAAAGGTCACAAATCATTCCAACTCCATTAAGCTTTTAATAATTTTTAAGATATATAAAATTCCAAAATAAGAAAAGGGTCTAAATTGCCAGCCTGTTAACATGAGAGTTCATGATGGCAACAGTATTGTCTTCAATCAGACTCTTTGCTGTTTCACTCAGATGCTTTTTAGGATCCTTTTTACCAACATATCTAGTTTTAATTTCATCCTCCGTAAGAGTCTTTTCTTCTTCGATTCTCTCAACGTAGGCCTTACCAAGGGCAACCAATTGAGACATTCCCTCTTCGTTACATTCATGATTATCCGCCGAATGTAATCCTTCTCTCCATTGTCCCTTATGAAGATTCAAAAGCATGTCGGTTTCCTTATTAGTCTTTCTGTAGTCAATATTAATAGAGTAATACGATCTATTAAGACCGTGAACAAGAGCCTGGATACTTGGCTTGTTCAATAAACCAACGTTAGAGGTTGTTTGTCTTGCTTCACCTCCACCCATCATCATTTGAGTTGCAGGAATTGATCTAAAAGCATCAATGACAACTTTTCCCTTAACAGATTGAATTGGATCAATAACAACAGCCACGGATCTTGGATTCAATTGTTCAAAACTCTGTTGGGTATTAACATCGACACTAGATAACCAACAACCAAACCCAGGATGTGAATGGTACCATCCAACAACCATTTCATCACGACCAGTTTGTTTAAGCATATCCATCATTTTAGTTTGAAAAACATCATCAACAGCTTCAACCGAAACACCAGTACCTGATTGTGGCATAGCAAAGACGTCCACCACAGTAATTGTATAATCATCAACAACTTCACCTAACATTAATCCCATAACTTCCATTGGAACACCAGCACGACCATGCTTCAACATCTTTAAAAGGGCCAAAGAAGAGATGTAAACTGTTTCAGCTGTATCCATAGGCTTTTCAGGGACTCCACCGCCCATTCTGCCACCAAGAAGAGATTGGAAGGACATTTATAATTATTATAATTGAAAAGAGAAGATTAATCAAAGTGGCAAAAAAAATGAAAACAGATGCAATTTAAATTATCAAAACCTCTTTTCTTCTTCAATTAACTTCGTTTTGGTCGGTAGAGACGCCATATAGAGCCTTGAACTCCTGTCCAGTTGAATTTGAAATAATTTACTTATCATGCCACTTTCTTTCCAGCTTTCAAAAACTCCAATTTACTCCCATTGCTTCACTAGTGATAATTCACATTTGGCTATCTCTCAAGATACCAATTGTATTGTTTATAACATGACTGTTAGTCCACCAAGACTTGTTGCCACTTTAGCACATCATGATAAAACTGTCACTGCTATTGATATTTCTCCAAGTGGTGATATCGTTACTTGTTCTCAAGATAGAAATGCTCTCGTTTGGACTAAACAAGACGATGGTAGTTATAAACAAACACTAGTTCTCTTAAGAATTAACAGAGCTGCTACTTGTGTTAAATGGTCACCAAATGGTGATAAGTTTGCGGTTGGCTCTGCTGCCAGAGTCATCTCTATTTGTTTCTATGAAGAAGAGAACGATTGGTGGATTTCTAAACATATCAAGAAATCCCTTAAATCAACCATTTTATCACTTGATTGGCATCCAAATAATGTTTTACTTGCTGCTGGATCTACTGATGGCCATGTCAGAGTCTTCTCAACTTGGTTAAAGGGTATTGATCAAAAACCCGAAGCCTCCATTTGGGGTGAAAAGTTACCCTTTCAAACAATTTGTATTGATGCTTATCTTCAATCTTGGGTTCATGATGTCAAGTTTGATCCTTCCGGTACCTTTGTTGGCGCTGTCGGTCATGATGGGTCTCTTTTCACTGTTCATCCATTAGGTGATGGTAATTCTCAATTCTCAAAGGTTAAGACCTCACATTTACCATTCAATTCATTGATTTTCTTGAATGCAAATGAAATCTGTGCCGCTGGTTATGATTGTCATCCTGTTGTTTTTAAATTTGATGGTACTCAATGGACAGAATCCTACAGTATTGATGATCCAAATAAGTCGAAACGAGGTGGTGAACAAGAGCAAAGTGCAATCAATATGTTCAGAGCACTGGACTTGAAAGGTACTAAACAATCCAAGGCCAAGTTGGATACCTTACACCAAAATGTCATTACTCAATTGAGAGTTTTCCAAAGACAAGGAGATCAAGTGATCAGATTCAGTTCCTGTGGTGATGATGGTCTGGTTGTTGTTTGGGATGTTTAAATTATATGTCCTATTCATATCTCTCTCTATTTTTTATGTGCAACCATTCTGCTGTGTTGTTAGTATCATACAATCTCTTTGGACAGAGTAACAAACTTTTCGATTTTTATGTTCTGTAATTCGAGTAATCTATATAAAAAAGACTGGGGAAGGAGGAAAAAATATTTTCTGATATAAGTGTCATAAGTATCTAGATTGATAAACATTTTCTTTAATATCCTTAAATTAAATGAATATCTATCAAAATTTACCGGAAAATTGCCAAAGGCTTATAGCTCATTATTGGGTTGAACAACTTTCTAAGCCACAGCTTGTTTGGATGATGGCTAATGACTTTTACTCTTCTACTAAATGGGGTATTTTAAACTCCGTATTACGGCATATCTATGTAATGCATGAAGGAATCTCACTTGTGACATTTGATGATGGTTATATAGCGGAGTTACATGATCAAAGACAAAGTCCGGTACCATTAATTGAATTTTCATCCTTGGAATTTTCAAATATTCTTTCTCTTATTGGTAGTAATACATTTACACTTAAAACTATGGAAATTAGGGCTATTCCATCATCAATCAATTGGAGATATATACAAATGCTAGCAATTGGTTGTGAAACAATCAAGATTAAATGTGATGATCCATTCAAAGCACTTTTAGCATTTGATGATTCAATGTTTAAAAAATTGGATAACATGACAATTGACTCAGTCTCTACAAATGACTCCATAACAATCCATTCAAGGAGCCATTTCAGGTTTGAATATGGACCGAAGAATATTTCTAGTATTCGTGCTACACTTTTAATCCCACGGAATGGTGTTATTGAGATAAACAGTCATTATACAGATATTAATACATTTACATCATTAATTGATAAAGTTAACGGTCTAAAAATACAATTACCAAATTTTAAATTCAGGATAAGTATTACATCAACATTGATTGAAAAAGAGGAAAGCAATTCAATTTTAATGAGTTTAAATCCATTTGAAATATATTCATTGAAAATCAAATCAGCTAATTTTAATTGGGTTAATTATCAATCATTTTTTGACAAGTTTAAATATGGGATAAGAAAATTAACATTAAGGTATGATCCGCCAAGTAATTTACATATATTGTTTCCTAAATTGACATCTTTGACACTACTGCCCACTTCAAATTCTTTATTGAATGATTTAATGAATAAGGTTCCACAAACTGTACAAAATTTGCATTTAGATCTTTCTAAATTTATCAATGGATTTTCATTTAAAATACCATCATCAATTATATTTTTAGAACTTCTGTGTCATTATTTACCTAGTAGTCATATTATAGATACTGTTGGATCAGAAATTGAAATTTTGGCATTAACTATATTTTCTGAATCTAAACATAACCAATTGAGATTAACAAAAATGCCGTCTAATCTTTATTTTATGGAAATCAGAAGATGTTTTAAGTCAGAATTTGTTCAAATTAACCCAAGTTCGCTCATGATTAAAGATCATATTAAAGTTGCTTGATATTAGTATTGACAAACTCTTGTTTTCACCATCTTAGTTTTTTCACTGTTAATGTCAAGGATATTTATATGTTGCTAAGGACTTTTAATCTTTTTTTATCTTGTTCTTTTTAGTTGATTTTTTAGCTTTTTTTTCAATATGTTTCGTTCTTTTACTTTGGATTTAATCTCCTCCTTTTTTTGCTTAATTTTCTGTTGTTTATATTCTCTAATATTGTTCAAAACGTTAATAACTTCTCCTCCGTAATATATAGTATCCTGATCGATATCAAATGTACTATCTTGTTCATAAAGTATAAGTTTATTTTGTGTTGAGAAGTTAACTACGAAAATATCTTTAGAAGTATCAACTTCAAAACAATGGATTATTTTACAATATTCAACGTGTTCTTTGTATTCATCTAAATTTAAACGTTTTGTTCCATTATATTTATGCTGACATGTTACACAAGAAATGACAGTTTTACCGTTCAATTTTCGAAAAGCAAAAGGAGAAGCCTCAGCTGAAAGCTTATTTGATACCCAATGCATTTCCCATAAATGATTTTGATAAGATAAGAACAAATCATCATTGAAAAACATGGAATCGTATGAGGAACTTGAATCTAAATGACAATATGGACAAAGTGATTCGGAATAATCATTTGACTTTTTTTGTCTCCTCACTAAAGGTGTATAATAATCGCCTTGATGGTTCGACCATCTTAAAGGTATCTTTGTTTTTCTATTTGGAATATAAAGCCAGTCTTCATCATCGGAAAAGAAATCACATGTAATATCATTAGGTATTATATGCTTAATAAACCAATAATATTGATAACTCTTTGTAATAAATGCAGAGTTAGCCGAAAAGATTCCATCTTGTCTAATTATTTTCCAGTAATTGTCAAAGGCCTTCAATGAAGCTGTCGAATTTGAATTTGAGTTTGAGTTATCCCATCTTTGAGTTATAGCGCCTCTATTTTGAAAAGTAGTTTCAAAAAGTTCATTATCCCTTGGAAATTCCCATTGGGCTATATGTTGAGTTCTTACTTGAAATGATTCTTTGTCATCCATTAAGTATTATACTCTGTTTAAAGAAAAATAATTGTTTAATCATAATAAGGTAAAAAAAACAAATAGTAAATTTTATATTGATTACCACTAGCGTTTACTAAATTTTCAATCTTTATTCCTTATCTCTCTACAAATTTCACTTTTATCCAATCTTTTCATGCCAGCTTCTCCCTATAAAATAAATAATTACGCAAAAAGAAGCCCACGAGCTAATATACTCGGTTGTGGTTGGTAAATAAAATAAAAATCTAATTCATTCTTAAGCAATTAATACAATAACGTTCATGTGTCATGCCTCGTGGCATGCTCATTACTAGTAACGCACGCATATTATATCTCGATTTTTTAATCGGCAATACTTATTGATACTGTTTCTAAGTAATGTATACTCTGCATTTAGTCAATTTGTGACAATTTTCTTATGCCATTGCATTGTGCTAGTGCCTTTATATTCAACATTTTCTATATAAACTGAGATGTTTTTCCTTGGTACATTATTTCAATTTTTATTCTATATAATATCATCCCACCTTAGTATACCAACCTCTGAAACATGACATATACCCACCCAGCACGAAATTAACTGTACTATTGTCCCACCTTGAACTTATTAAATTTAATGTATCATAAATTCTATATCTAATAATTGAAAGAGATTTATAAAAGAAATTACAATATTCTTTTATATACCGCGTGTAGTCACCTATGAGGAGTAGTACTATCACTTTTAAAGCGGGTGAGCAAGTAATAACTATAATTGCTTTTGATTAACTTGTAATTGACTTGAACTAATCAAGTAATACTTCATATAATAAATTTTAACATTGAAAGATAAATTACTAAACCATAAATCGTTGAAAACATGGGAAATCTTTTTTGAAATTATTATAGTTGTTACTAGTTTTTCATATAGTTTAAGAAAGTATAATGAAATATGCCATGTTAGGTGTTAAATAGCAGCATTTATGTAAAGTATATACATGCAGATGCATTAATAAAAACATAATGGTTTATATTTATTAATATAGGCTCAAAACAGACCAACAATTTTAGGTCGCTCTGTGTATGTTTTAAAGCAATATTATTAGGTATAAATCAGAGATAAACTGGTCCCCCCACCCATATATTATTATCAATATTTTGTGTTCAAATAGAAGTGCTCCTGCCATTTTTTTATTCTCCTTTATATCTGATATACAATTCAAAGGTGGTTTTTATCTGAACCTGTAAAATCAAATAAGAATGAATATTATTTAATATAAGCTTTTCGTCATCCTTTTTACATAATATATTGACAATAAAGGAAATAGATATAAAAGCTGATAACGAACCCTAAATTGTATACGTAAACTGTTAATTATATAGATTATAAATAATATAAAAATGAAAACAAAACAGAGCTGTAAAAACTTTCTCTATATTAAGGATTATCTATGTATATAAGCACTAATGTTGTTTACAATTGATTAACTCTCAAGAGAAACCACTATAATAATTTCTCTTTTAAGTAATTAGATATTTTTACACTCTGATAGACCCAATTAACTTTATTTACCTAATTAAAAAAGCCACATGAAGCAACTAATATAAAGCACATGGGGAAGATACAAGCTATCATATATTCTTAGCAAGCCTGGGAGGCCGATGAGCTGAAAATAAATTTTTCAACGTCAACGCATTTTGCAGCCTTGGCATGTGGAAGTCATGCATGACTTTTACATGCCACAATTGCTTTAGACGAGACGGTGCAGATCTGGGACACCTAAAATTCAAACGAACAGTAATGCTATGTTCTACGTTCTTCAATTTATTTCATTAGGTGGCGAATAGTTCTTGGGCGTTCCTTCAGGAAAAAATTTTCTTTATTGGATTGGAACGTTTCTTAGGTGGGATTGTTTTTAGAATACCAAACAAATACAACTCATTCTAAATAGGTAATTATTCCCGTGCGCTTTTTAAGGCTTTAACCACATGGGGTACCTTATTTGATAGGTCCGCCAAGAATGGACATACAACCTTTTAACTGTGTTTTTATAAAAGGCTCATGAATCTCTCAGCAACTGTCTTATATCTTTCAAAGTTTTTCGTAATTCATCAAACAAACTTTTAATGTATTTTAGAACACTAGGTGATAATATTAAGAAGGAGATCTGCTGGACGAAGGAGGCTGCTATTCCAGATAATATTGAAAAATTAACTGTTCAGGTTGAAAACGATAAAGAATATACTATTGAAGCCGAAGATATTGCTCCTTCAGGCAAGAAATCATATTGGCCAATTTTCACAGCTGGTGCTGGTTTATTCTCTGATGGTTATATTAATGGTTCGATCAGTACTGCCACTGTTTGTCTTTCAAAGATTTATGGTAAACAGTTCACAAGCTCATCAGCTTATCAAAATGTGACATCCATTGTCTTTGTCGGCACAATCTTTGGTATGTTATCCTTTGGTTATGTGTCTGATTATGTTAGTAGAAAAACTGGTATGTTAATTTCATCTGGTGGTTTGATTCTTTTTTCTATTCTTGCATCTGCTTCTTGGGGTGTTGGTACTGAAGCTCATACCGGTGGTAACGCAGGTGGTTTATTTGCTGCTCTTACTGCTTACAGATTCTTCCTTGGTATCTTTGTTGGTGCTGAGTATCCAACTGGCTCTGCTGCTTGTGCTGAAGCCTCCGCTCTATTACCAGCCGGTAGAAGAAACAGATACTTTGGTTGGTTTACTAATTTAATGATTAACTCTGGTTCTATTATTGCAAATTTTGTTCCATTTGTTATTCTTTATATTACGGGTACTAAAAACTTGCAACCAGTCTGGAGAATCACCATGGGACTCGGTGCTATATTTCCTGCTACTCTTTTTATCATGAGGGCTTTCTTCAATGAAGGTACCCAATTTAGAAAGTTGAACTTTAAATCAGTTAAGGTTCCATGGTTACTTACCTTGAAATTCTACTGGTTTAGATTACTCGTCATTTCTCTTGTTTGGTGGATCTTTGATTTCTCAGCTTATGCTTTCGGTATCTACTCCTCCTCAATTTTAAACCATATTATTAAGGATGGCGACCTCCACAAAACATTTGGCTGGACCATCGTTTTGAACTTGTTCAATATTCCAGGTAGCTTTATTGGTGCTTGTGTTGCCGATTATATTGGTCCAAGATTAGCACTTACTTTCGGGTTGATTCTCCAAGCTATGGTTGGTTACATTATGGCTGGTCTTTATCCACATTTGGTCAACCACGTTGGTTCTTTTGTTGTTGTCTATGGTATTTTCATCGCTCTTGGTTCTGGTTTTCCTGGTAACAATACTCTTCTTCTAGCAGCAAAGACCTCTGCTACTCCTGTTAGAGGTGTTTACTTTGGCATTGCTGCTGCACTTGGGAAGGTAGGAGCTTTCTGTGGTACCTATGCATTTCCAACATTTCAAAGACATTACTCTGGGAATAAAGGTTACCAGATTCCCTTTTGGTTGGCATCAACTTTAGCCATTCTTGCAGCTTTTATATCATTCTTTGGTTTACCAGCTGTTGACCAAGAAGCCATGCAAAGAGAAGATTTTATTTTCCTGAAGTACTTGTCTGATAATGGATTTGATATTACTAAATTAGGTGATAAGGATTTGACGGATGAATCAGATGATGATTCATCTGTGGAGAGAGAAGTTGAGCTTATTGAAGATAAGGCTCCTTCTGTTTAAAATGAGCTGCTCTTTTTAAATGATAATAGGAGATACTAGAGGAGACAAGATTTTCGATTTATACTGAATAAAAACTACCCGCTCCACTTTCTTAGCAACCTTTCGTCAAATATATCTAACTATAGTAAATTGATATGTTTACAATTGAACAAATATTATGAGCAAATATTAAGTGAGTAAATTAATATTATATGCTCAAATGCGGCAATTACTGTTAAATGGTTAGATAATTCGATTACCAATCATTAATGAAGAAATAACATAAATAGACATTACTTATTATACATTATATCTATGTAATTATATAAATTAAAATTAATGGTTAAAGTACTATCTGATAATTAAAAAAGTTATAAAGAGTAAATAAAGATTTTAAGTATCTCTAGATGATACTCATAATATTGATTATAATTATAAAGTAATAAAACAAGTTTTGACTCTGTTTTATTAACGAAATAGACTGATGCTATTGTGTCAAAGTATAGGAATGGTAACCTATATTAGGAAAGGTATTTGATGTTTCATGTTGATTTTAGTATTAACATTATACAGTTCTTATATTTAACTTAATACATGCACGTAAGAGAATGAATTAAATTTAAAGTTGAGTTCCATATTTAACATTGCGTACATAACAATGCTTTAACAATGAGCATTATTATTTCAGTAAATTATGTAAAATCCTATATCTAAGTTAGTTTTTGAAGTTATAAAACAATAAAAGTAGAGGTAAAGTAAACCTCCTTTTATAGATAAAATAATGATTATAAAAATAATATTAGAATGCTAAGATATTAGTAACACTTATATAAAATTATTAATTGGGTCTGCATTTAATTTGACAAATTATCAATATTCATTTTTCATTAAATTCAAGAAAAAATCTCATCAATCTTTTTTTATTAATGGGGTTATTGTAGTTTCTATTTAAGAATTATTAGCATACTATTAATATATTTGACCAAGATCAAAACTAAAACAAAAGCCGTTCTAGTATAGTGGTTAGTACAAGTCGTTGTGGCCGACTAGACCCAAGTTCGATTCCTGGGAACGGCAAATTTTTTTATATTTTCGTGAAATTTATAATTTTTAACCTATGATAACTAGCTCAATGATTAGCTGATAAATTATATTGACTCATGATTAAGAGGGTCAGGCAGGTATAGGTTTAATTTACAAGAGGTCCAAAGATAAATAAAAACGATTAATATTTCATTAAATTAAACCTAGTATACATGTAAATCATTAACAAATAAAAGTGCTAGCCTGTTAAAGATCAGAATAGCAGTGAGAACCGTAAGTATTAACGTCAGATAATGAGCAAACGATTGGAATAAATCCAGTGTCATCATATTCATAGTATTCTTCTTCTTGGAAGATACCATATGAGTTATCTTCATAAACTGCTGAATTGACAGCTGTGAAGTGTTGTGAATGAATACTGTGAATGCTTGAATCGTTAATAGAAACGTTCAGTTCAGAGTTAGTGTTAGAAGGCATGATTGTTATTGTAAGTGATGTCTTGTGATGGTAAGTAAGCACTAGGAGGAGTGGGGGTGTTGATGGTTCTTTTTATACTGGGCAATTTAAATAATTCTAGCTCTAATCGGTTTAACGGTGCCATTTATCCGCGGCGTTCCAAAGTCCGGATAAAGAGCACTGGAATCATCGACAATCACTGAGAAACGAATACTGACAAATGGATTTCCTACTCTGCTGGGGCGGACAGAGAGAAGGAGAGGGAGATGGAGAGAGAGGAGAATGATGCCTATATCCACAATATCCTAACCTATAACTCATAACTTATAGTGCAGTAACATATCGACTCATCCCGTTGTATATTCCTATGAAGGGTGGGCATAATTTTCTTTTGAGTTATACAATTGTGATTCCACATCCAGTCGTTGTCTTCTGATCTACTGATGTTTAAACACACACCCCGTTTTAAAATTTCCACAGATAGAAGGTCAGTGCCTGAAATAAAACCATGGGAAGTCGTTTATTTGATGAGCAGCAAAGTTAGAGCCTTATGTTTGATTCATTAAATCCTTTTCCATTTCAATTATCTATGAGCATAAATAGGCGGTGCCTAACTAATATTTACTTATTGTTTCAATTCACTTCTGTTTCATCTGTTTGTCGTGATTGACGAAATTAATGGCCCTTATTTGTTAGTATGTTGATTCCGGTTATATATCTGTGTGTACACAATATTATTGATTTGAACGGTTGATATGAGGATTCCGTGTCTAATACCATTATAAATTTTACTGCGGCGAATATATTATTATCAAATAAAACGTGTTCAATTGCTTGGTTGTGTTTTCAGTGATGGGTGCTTATTAAAAGTTCTTAAAAAATACATATGAGACCTTGTGCTATGATTTACTATTCAATAAATTGTAATTCTAGAGCATTTTTTTTGGTTTTCAAATTTGTGAAGGGTTTAGATGATGAAGGTAGCGTAAACGTATTATTTTTGATCTCGTTTTTTCAAACTGAGACCAAGAAAAACTCTAAATCAAAAGAAATATGACGTACAGATATTATCAAATCTTTAGTAAACTCAGCTATGGCTACTTAGTTATGTTATATCCATTGAGTTCTATTATTGTATCATAATAAAATGCATATTGGCGATTAATTCTGAACCTATATATATATATATTTTTTTGAAAAAGTAAATGAATAGGAAAAAACTATACAATTAAATTAGCACAGCAGCAATAGCAAGGGCAAATGAAGTCAAGATACCTACTTGGGATGTTGCAGCACCAGCACTATAGGTTGAGACAATATCTGAGGATGTAGTGGTAGAAGAAGAAGTAGCAGCGGCAGAAAAGGCAGCCGAAGAAGGTGAAGCTGGACATTCATCGTCATGAGTGTAGACTGGTAACTTAACGTGGAAAATCAAAGATTGACTATCAACATCCAAACCAGAATCGTAAGGTATGGTACCATTGTTTAGGAACCCATTTTTAGTTTGGTAGTCATTGTCAGAAACAAAGAGTAAGTAGTATTCATCATCGGTACATTGCTTTGGAATTAAAGTCATACCTTCCCATTTTTCATTGAGCAAAGAAGAATCGACTTCACCACCATTATGTAAACCAAACTTGGCTAATTCAGTTGGGTCAATTAAATCAATGAATGAGTAACGAGTAGCTGGGGTAATACCAGCTTTCAAAACACCCTCACTAGAAGCAATTTGATCACCCAAGCCGTCATATAAACCAACAATGTTACTAGCGCCCTTTAAAGACCAGATATCCGCATGCTTAAAAACTGATTCAGTACCGTACCAACCACCTTTACCAAAATCAGAATCTCTTGGTAAAAGCATGACAAGATCTTCAGAAAGAACACGTAATTCAGATTGAGCTGCTGCGTAGGTTCCAACCTCACCTTCAACAGTTGCATTATAAGTTGGTAAAGGAATAACATATTCAGCAACTAATTGGTATGGAGAGACAGAAATGTCATACTTGACCATTCTAGCGTTCACTGCAACATAACTGTTGCCATCATCTTGAACTGTAGCATATTGTAAAGCGGCAAATAAATACTTACCATCTGGAGACAAGGAAACACCTTCATAACCATAATTGGCTACTCTACCACTATCGTTTTCTTCAGGAACAAAGCTGGAATCCCATCCTGGAGAGTAATCACTTGAGAAGTTGATTTCTTTACCAGTGTGTGGGAGGATTGCATCTGGAGCTTGGATATAATCAACCATGTGACCGGAACTATCGAACTTATACAAGCTTGGCCCGTATTCATCGCTGATCCAAAAACCATTAGCAATGTCACCATCAATGAGTGTCATACCTTCGGAGTCCATACAAAGAGCAGTAGTTGTAGAACTGGAGTTCATATCGTTACCCCAACCATCACCATGATATGTAACAGCTGGGAGCTTCATACCATTCCAAGTATATGTTGTGTTACTATCCAAACCGGTAAATGAGTTACCGTTGATGTCCTTTAAAAGGATGGTATCTTCATAATTCCAGATAATGTTAGTAGAAGAGGAAGAGTTCATTGGAGTAAAATCAATAGTATATTTGTGAATTCTAGCGTGAGTGTTGACAGTACCCACAACATTATAACCTCTATCTGGTAAACCAAAAGCAGTGAAATGATAAACACCATTTTCGTCAACGGTAACATCTTGATGGGTAACGGATGAGCCAATTGAAATAGTTTCACCGTATTTATCAACGGCATCAGAAGGAACAAAACCATACCCTTTTAAACCAAAGGATTCAAAGATATTATCATCAACATTGACTTGAACATCTGCCAATGCTCTTGAAAGCAGAGCAAAAAGGATCGATCTTAAAAACATATTTATAAACGAATGACGTAAGCCTGAACAAGATTAAGCTTTTTGGTTTAACAAAAAGAACTCTTGGTGGAAGAAAACTTATAAGGGTTTTATGGCACTATTGTTGTTTTTATACTCAATTCCATCATTTCAATGTTTACTATTTAACCTTGCACGTGTTCAATGGTCCAAATATTCCATGCCGCCTTTTGTCCTCCTGAATCAACAATCTTTATGCCAATGAAACAGTCACTTTGAATGGGACAAATCGCGCTGCTTATTTGTGAGCAGATGTTACCTTCAAGTAGACAATTGTATTTCATATATATATTAATAATAATCTCTTATTACTAGCCTCAGTGAACTTGTCAAGAAAAACATTTATGTACACAGATTACCTCAGGGAATCTAACACTAAAGTAGGGGACCAGCGATCTTAATAAATAAAAAAACGTGTTTGGTGTTTGCTTTCCGTGGCTTTTCCATCGCGACATTAATAAATAAATCTATGCATGGCAACTAGACCTTCTATTTATATCATATTTCCTTTTTGTAATCAAGCTTTGAGTACGATAAGGTGTACCCACTCTCGAATGCGTATTACGTATCTTTAATCCTATACTTTCTGTAGAAAAATGCGCTTGGATGTTCTCTGGGTTGAATTTCTAGCTCCAGTAATGGGCTCTTTAAGGATGAATTAAAGCAGGGTTGGCCTATTTTAATACTTCCCTTTCTAAGTCCGAGTCCCTTTTCTAGATGATCAAAACTTTAATTTAATAAACAATTACCCAATCCCGCTAGGTAAATACTGTTAGCGGGTTTAGCAACCTTTATTGATATATATTGCCCTAACATTTATTATTCAAGGGATATCTTTCTTTATCTTAAGCCCTTTGACGGTGTTGCTTCTGCTTTTGGAAATATTTGATAGGCCGACAGAGGTTTATCTGGTTTGAATAAAGATTTATTTATTCTGGATATTTTTACAAATCTTTACTTCAAATTGGGAATTTTTGTCGCATATAAAAGATGATGTTATGTGTTCAGTTCGTCTAATTCTAAAACTAAAACGCGACTTTCCTGTTTACGTTAATTCTGTTTAAGGTTTACATACATGCTTACCCCTTAAACAAACCAGTTACTAAACGAGTGTCAACATTTTTTTCAGTTTGTTTGCCTCCAAAAACCTATGCGCAAGCATATTGCTTCAGTAAATTTTCATCATCTTTTTTTTGTATCATATCCAGAGAAACCATTAATTGCTGCAGTATGAATTGTGCACATTTTCGTTTTTTACTTAGTAAAGAATGTTTGCCTGGTTTGAGAGAAATAAAACTTTTGCGTTTATGATTTACCTTCGATACTTTCACTATAGCTCTAATTTGTACATCACGCAGACTATTTTTCTCTATCTGTAATCATAAATGGTTGCCTACTACTAATGTCCTTTTTTCAATAATTAAATTATACATGTACTATCATCTAATTCTGTTCACTAATAGTAATAAAATCCTAGCAAAGTTACCCTTCCTAGTTTGAAGGAAACCTAATTTTTTTAATTGTTTTTCTTTATCTATAGTATATTTGCTTCTCATCTTGTATTGATATCTTATTATGAAACATTGATATATTCAATCCCAAAATAGGTTCTAGAATAATTCTATATACGATACCTGTATCAAAAATAATGAATGTGTATATAATAATATACATACCCTTTGATATAACTTTTATGTGGATTTTTGATATTTTCTTCTGCCTTATGCCGAAATAACTTTTAGAAAGATGTACTATTTGTTTGGAAAGTAAAACTAAACGTTCTGGATTACCATTTTTAACTTCCACATTCACTAAAGTATCATACGATATATATTTTTTACCCTACATCAGATTTATTTGTTGTTCTTCTTTAGTGTTTAAGAAACAATCCTAAAATGTATAAAAGTAAATAAATAACAGTTTTCGATTGGCTTTAGAGGCGACATAAAAGTTTCGATTATAAACCTGAAACATAAGTTTTGATAACGGTTTAAAAAAACGAATGCTTAGCATTCTAAATCTCATTTATTATTTCCTCCACATTCAAATTCATTTTCAATGACATAAAAATGTTGGAAATTTAACAGAACGGTAATAACGTAATAATCAGCTTAAAATATATAAGTATATAGAAATCGGTAAAAGTAATAATATGGGAATGGCTTCTTATATAGGAAATTAAATTAGATTATGTATCACCTTATACATATGATATTAGTCCCGTTTAGTAAATTATGCTCAGCATATTTCTAATCATTTTCACAATTCTTAATTGATATTGTTATCCATTACTAATACAATATTAGATTAATATTACGTTATTCAACATAATAATAGGATTTACTACTTTTGAGTGAATATTGTCAAATTGTCAAATTAAATGCACACTCAATTAATGGTTTTAATAAATATTACTTATTACAATTAAGTTAATTATGTTCTGAGAAGAAATCAGTAATTATGACTATTAATATAAAACAAATTACTCATAATCAATAAGTAATCAAATATCTTTGATTATATTGCTATGACTAATTTTCTAAGATCTCAGCATTCTAATATTATTTTATAAGCATTATTTCATCTATAAAAGGATGTTTCTTTCCTCTACTTTTATTATTATTTTATAACTTCTAAAACTAACTGAGATATAGGATTTTACAAATATATGAAATTCCTTTTTAAACATATAAAAAAAAGTTTAAAATTTGGGCCTCAAAAATTTAGAATAGTTCAATGGTTAACTCTGTTGCCTAAAATTATGGTTCGAATATTAGCGAGCGCAATATCGATATAAAAATGATTACGTAAACAGAAAGGAGAAAAGCAAAAAATTTAGAGTTACGAAATTGCTAAGAACTGCTATCACCCAATAATAAATATTTTGTGTATGAATTGAAATGCTGTAATTCTCTGAACTTCATCTTATATTTTAGTCAAATTAAATTCAGACATGAAGAGTAAATCTAGATAAGAATTTCTATTCACAAGTAACTTGATTATCGTTAGATAAGAAAATATAAATTATCATTATTTAGTCTGCAACGATATGATCACTCCTTTACCAATCTTATGATTATAAACATTATTTTAGCTATAAAAGGAGGTTTACTTTACCGCTACTTTGATTATTTTTTATAACTTGTTTAACTAATTTAGGTATAGGTTTTTACAATTTTCTACAATCAATTGGAGATAAGGTTTGACGTACTCAAATAGTATCAACATACTAAATTTACATAATATTAGAAATTACAGGACATTAAATAATATATTTATTTCAAAGTAGTCCCAGGCGCATACTGGTGCATGTTGCAGCATGATCATTGATTTCTTGTTCTACAATTTAAAATTTAAGATTTTTGTCCACACCAAAAAACTCAAGCATGTTTTCATTCATGTCGGATAATCGGGTATCGGAATTTCAATCATGAGTTATTTCGTAAGTAGAGGAAATAAACCCGAACATTGAACTTTTATTACCATAACAGATCGTTGAATGAGTTTATCTTAGTATCAAATTGGTTATTTAAAAGTAGTACCTTTATATGCCGTTGAGATAGGGTTGGCTGCAATGTCAAGTGTGAGAAGCATGCTCATTGCATACTTTGGTTGAGAAAGATAACGCAGTTTAATAACAATTATCTAGTAACATTAATAGGTACTCACATACTGTTACAATAATATCAAAGAGTGATACTATATGTAATCAAATGATTTTTTTAATTTTCTTGTAGAAAGTGAACACTCCTTCACAAATCTAAGTTTTCACAATGGCACACCGTTGCTGTTCCATTTCTGA